>WEIU01008657.1:1527705-1583248 GCA_013389925.1 Aegithalos caudatus
AAAAAAAAAGGAATAAGATGATGAGAACAAAATTCCCTTAAGACATAAAAGGCTTATGAATTGAAAACGGAAAAAAAATCCTGTTTTCTGTATAAATAACAAGTAGGGCAAGGATTAAAGGCTTAAACTGGACCAGGAAGACTCAGAAAGACCAGAAAAACAAAAATCTTCTGGAGAGTGAGTCAACAAAACATTGCACCCCTGGGAAACTTGGAGTTTAGCACTGAAGGAGTCCTGAAGGTCTTGGAAAGCAGATAAACAGCAGCAATATTAGCTGGGCTTTGATCTTCCTTCCAACCTGATCATTCAATGACTATAAAATCAGCTACTTTACACTGAATTGGAATTTTCAGGCTCAATCAAATATTTAAAAAAAAAATTATGATTCTATCACCCAATAAACCCAAAATTTGATATTATTTTCCTGATTCACCTTCTAGAAATTGAGAGCAAATACTTTTCATTCTGCAAACTAATTAAAAGCATTTCTGTAAAGTCTCAAATCAATATAATGGTTATTGACTACATTTTTTTAAAGCTTTCAGGAAAATTAACTGTTAACAATTTGTTAAAGTGCAGAAATGTATGATTTTTCTGATTTCATAAATGCCTCAAATGTTTTACTGTAAAGGTTAGTATATAATGTAAATGATTCAAACAAAGTACAAACTACATGAAAAACAGTAAAAAAACCTTCTTATAGAAGAATTGCCTCATCAAAAAAGACTCTATAAGAATAATGCCTCACATTTTTCAGTGGCTTAAATTTACAATTCTTTCTTAGGAAAGATTCTGACTGAACCTAATTGTTTGATTGAAGCTTGCTGTAGCAACAGCAGCACAAATCACAATCTACACTGTGCTTTTAGAAAAATTACCTCAAACAAAACAATGACTTCATAAAGATTCTGAAAAAAAAAAAACCCTCATTAAAAGTTTAACATAGCTCAGAGAGGATTGGACTATTTCCCTCTCCATTTTAGTATTGAAAGGTTTCTGGAAATTATAGCAAAACTGAGTTCCAAACCAGTTAAAATCAACAGACAGGCACATCATGCTCTTAAAAAAAAAAAAAAAAAAAAAAAAAAAAAAAAAAAAAAAAAAAAAAAAAAAAAAAAAAAAAGCAAAAAAGCATGGATATATATACATATATATACATATATATATATGAGGTGATATAACAATTTCCACAGCTCAGAAAAGGCTAACAGTCAATTTTAAACTGTGTTTCTGAGCTCATTTATTGTACCAAAGTCTGAAAGGTTGAATGTAAACATGAAATTTAAATATCATTTAAGAACATTATTTTTTTTCCTGAATGCTTATTATCATTTAAAATAGTAAGTGTAATACATCAGCAAAACTTATTTTGAAATGTGTTCCAAGAGAAACTAGGAACATGAGTATGAAAACATATAATTTGTATTGACTTTCTATCTGAATAATGGAGCTCTGAAACACACTCTTAGTTCAATCAATACAAATTTAAATCTAAAGGAAACATTTAATGTTTGAGAAATCAGTAATGTAACAATGCCAGAACAGCAACAAGCAAATGAGATGAAAACAAGGGACATGGAAAGTGAAGAAACTCTGAAAGAGAAAAAAGAAAACACTTAAAACCTCAAGAAATGGAGACAACATTAGAAATGAGAAACAAGAGAGGAAACTAAAAAAAGGCTTTGAAAAAGAAACTAGAAAGAGAAGAGCTACTCAATTCAAGCATTTTTGCTTTATCTACTTATTATTCTGTAACTCATACTTCTCTGGCAACTCATTAGATTCCTCTGACAAACACACTTTTTGATATTGAAATGCAATCAGCAAAAAAAGTTAGAATCACATAATTCCTGCATTTTCTGCACTCATATTCCCATTCTAATGGGCTCACAAACAAATGTCTTTACCATATTCTGAAAATGTGTTGCATACTAACTCCACATGTTATTGCTGTGTACTTGTGAAATGTTTCTTATACATAGGAAAATGTTATTTCAGATAGAAAAAAAAGGCTAAAGGGCAACGTTCTCATTTTCTTCTGAGTAATTTATTTTTTCTTCTGGAAAACAGATTATAAGTTACTATTCTAATAGAATAGACACCTACTCCTGGTTCAAGGCATCTTAAATCACTATGGCTGTTCTAAAAATTACTTCATAACAACTGAAATTATTGAAATAGTAGTTTGGCATTTGGGAGACAGCTTATCTTCATAAGGTCACTTTGAACCTTATTTGTAATAGTATTATATAAAAGTTTTTTCTTCATTCTAAGTTCATTCAAGATCTCATGCCCAGAGACTTAAATGATGGGGACATTTTGAGTCTCACAGATTCACAAAAGAGACCAAAATGGTTCTCACTTTCCTAAAATGCCCTTCACACAGTCAACAACTGAAGTGTCAGAGGATCTGTCCTCCAGAGAACTTCCCATGCCTTCTGAATTAAATAAACTTGAAACCAAGGTGATTTGTGCCTCTAAAAGCACATGCCATATTTAATATGGAATAATTTTGTCATGCTTTGATGCCATTAGGGTGGTATCATTAGAGTTTGTAAAGAAGGGTATCATTTTTCTTTATATCAGCTGACATCACAGGTCTCAGATCATATATTTAGTATTACATTCTTTGAAAAAAATCTGGAGAAATCAGTTTGTAACTTCAGACTCTCACCAACACCAGTAAACATTAAGCAGAAATATCTCATGGGCTTGAGAAACTCGAGAAACTGTAGCCTCACTTTTCTTATTTTATAGCACAAGTGAGGATACTTCACTATTTTTCCCATTTAGTTTCCAAATATTGGTCATTTCTACCTGATTTAGTTTAAAATTTGTTTCAAGTTTTCCTCATATGATTTGCTAACACTGTCTGAAAATTCTTTTAATCCTCTCATTTCTCTAACCCAGTATGAATGCACTTTTTTCAATTGTATTGGAAGTATCCATAATATAGTAAATCAAGTTGATCAAAAATCATTGAGAACCAGACCAAAGCACTGACATAAAGCAAGAACTGTAACAGCAATTACTGCAGAGTAAAAATAAATAAAGACTTTATCAATCATATTTATTGAATTGTGAAATATCCAAATAAGCAAAAGACAATGTGGAAGATATTTCTGTTCAGAGCTGCAAAAACTCTTTGAAAAAATAGAGATAATATTATCAAAGAATCCTGAATCAAAGAAGATTGAATTACAAAAATCTAGAAAGCAAACTCAATACTATTTTTAAGTTCCTACCAGGGAGTTAAAGGTATGGTAACAGTTCATATTGCACATACATGTTTCTGTTTTTACACACAACACTGCACCTGAAAAAACACACCCCTAACAGTTTCCAAATGATGCTTCAGTACTTATTAATAGTGAACAATGAGGTGAAATACATTCTCCTCTCGTGTTTTGGCTCATGTTGATTTTCACCTTGATTAGTGAGCTGAGCAGGCTCTTATTGCTGTCAAAAAACAAGTGCCAGAAAGCCTTAGGGGAAAAAACAGCTTGAATATCGAATGCTAACAGGCAGCATATAATTGCACATTCAAAATTAACCTTCTGAACCCTCAGCCACTACTGATCAATATCATGATTGACCCATTTCTTAAAAATACACAGTAAATCCCCATATAGAATGTAAAATTGTGCATATACATATATACCCAGGTATATTAACTGTGCATGAAAAACTGTATAAAACTTGAAACAATTTCAGAATTATACTGTATTAACATTCCTAGAAACATCTGGTATTCTTAGGTTAGCAACAGCCTAATATTTCAATACCCCCTTTGTACATCAAGAACAGGGACGGTTTTCATGAGTCCTTAGATTGCAAACAACCCCACATTTGGACAATCCCATGTGTTTCTTATACAAAAAAAAATAAAAAAGTGAAAGAAGCTCTCAGTAAATGGCCATCACAGCCATTAACATCCTGAATATTGAACATGCACCAAATTTCAACTTACCAGTACTAACACAACTCTCTCCATCCTTACTGAGCTTCCAGCCCTCATAACATGAGCACTTGACAGCATTTTTGTGCTGTTCACAAACTTGGCTACACTTCAGGTGCTTGGTGCAGTAATCCATAATCTCACAAGTTTTGTTGTCTGCAGTGAGATTGAATCCTGCAGGGCAGGAGCACACAATCCTTCCTCCAGGAACCACAGAACACTGATGGCTACATCCACCATTGTTTAGTGAACATTCATCTGAAATAACATGGATAAACAATAGTTAAGGGCTGTAAAAGCAGTCAGTTATGTTGTATACAGTAAAGTCAACTAAAACACCTACAAAGGCCTCCAAGACAAGCAAACAAAATTCTATATTTCTAAAACATATTTTTATATTTTTTTTTTTAAATTATCTGATGTGCAACCGTTCATCTGGTAGCTTTACTGCAACCCTTCAAGATTTTAGCAAAGCTCCATATCCTCAGGATTTGGTGTTGGGATTGACACTGTTTAACACCTTTATCAGTGACATGGACAGCAAGTTTCTGATGAGACAGAGCTGTGTGAGGGATGCAGCAGGGGAAAGATGCCATCCAGCCTTGCCAGGCTTGAAAGGTGGGGCCTGTGCAAACAACTTGAAGTTCAAAAAGCCAAATACCAGGACCTGCACTGAGTCAGGACAATCACAAATACAGGCTGGGGAAATAATGGAAGCAGCCCTGAGGAGGAGGAAGTGCAGGTGTTAGTGGACAAGGAGCACAACATGACCTGGAAATGTGAGCTTGCAAACATGTCCTGGCCTGCAGCAAATAAAGCTGGACCCCAAAAGAAGGAGATTCTTCCCCTCTGTTCTTGTGAGATCCCACCTGAAGGACTGAATCCAGCTCTGGGGCCCCCAACACAAGAAGGACAAGAAGGATGGGGACATTTTTGGAGCAAGTGCAGAGAAAGCCACCAAAACGCTCTGAGGACTGAAGTTCTGCTCGGCAAACAGGCTGGGAGTGCTCAGTCTGGAGAGGAGAAGGCTCCAGGGAGACCTCAGAGCCCTTTCCAGGCCTAAAGGGACCCCAGGAGAGCTGGAGAAGGACCTTGGAAAAGGGCCTGTAGTGGCAGGACAAGGAGGAATGGCTTCAAGTCGACAGAGGACAGGATAGATTTGACATTGGGAAGATATTTCTGACTTTGAGGGTGGTGAGGCCCTGACACAGGTTTCCTAGGGAAGCTGTGGATGCCCCATCCCTGTGAATGCCCAAGGCCAGGCTGAAAGTGGCTTGAAGGAACCTGGCCTAACAGAAATACCCCTGCCTAAGCAGGAGCCTGGAATGAGATGACCTTTCAGGTGCCTTCCAAGCCAAACCATTCTATGGTATGAACTCACACTCTTGTAGTTGGAGAGAACTGCAAATGAGCTAAGTGCTTTCCTACACATTGATGCCCTTTAAATTTTTCACCTCCAGGACTGTTTTGTGGGGTTTGAAAACGAAACTCATCTCCTTTGCCTTCTTTGAAGAAAACTAAAACTTCAAGCATAAACTCAGCATGATTTTAACTAAACAAAAATCCTCACATAGGCTCTAGTGCTAAGATTTCAGCACGAGAACCTGTTCCCCAAGAGGAGGCATGGCAACAGACAGTATCATGAACAATCAGAAAAAGGTGTCTGAAAGAAGTACCACAAAGATCGCCTTCATCAGATCCATCAGGACAATCTCTTCTCCCATTGCAGAGCTTCTCAGGCTGTAGGCAGATGGAGGTATCATTAGCACAAGGGTATTTTGGTGGTCCACACAAATAGCCCTCGCAATTATCCTCATCAGACTGATCCTCACAATCAATATCGCCATCACATAGCCACGCTTTGCTAATGCATCTCCCTTGGGGAAAAGAGACAATAAACACAGCAAATCAGACTGGAAGCAAACTTTAGGAGGAAAAAAAATAACCTTCAAAGCAACATACAGATTCTTTTTTTTATTATTACTCTTTTCTATACTTCTTTTATACTTCTATCCTCTTTGATGAGAAAGAAAACAACTTTGCACTTATGCTCTGAAGCATCATCCACAGTACTTTTGACAGTCTAATTTTCCAAACAACACCAATCCCGTGTGCTGAATAAAACTGTATACAGGCATGACACAACCTCAAAATCTGTTAAATAATAATACCATATAATACTACAATTTTCTAATTATTTTTAATTTCTGCTTTTCTTCATCTCTCGTCTTTTATCTTCTACTGCAACAGCCTTCCATGGGAGCAATGTTTCAATATATGACTTTTAATTAGCATGGGTTTGCAAAACAAAAATCTTTCTAGGAAGTAGGTACAACCCATTCCCCAGTGATGTCAGATAAATGATTGGCTTTTAGGCAAAATAACTCCAGCACATGAAATTTCTTAAATATTTGACTTCCATTTTGTCAAACCAGTGTTGAGATCACGTCTCAAAAGGGAGAAAAGGAATTTGTGATGACCATCAATGTTTAGAGGTGCAAGAAAGCCTCTTGATTAGAAAAACAGTTTTAATCTTTCAAATCATGCAGGTATTAAATTAGAATCAACAAAAGCAGGGATTTTAATGAAAACAGCCAAGATTATGAATGCTGACACTTACAGGTGTATGTGTGTGTTCCTGTCCAAACCTATTTTTCTACTTGCTACCTTCAGCCAGGAGGGTTTAACTGTAAATTTTGGTAACACCAAGACTGAACAGAAATGTCACATACTTTATTCTCTGATTAACAGAGAACAGATAGAACCATGGGTAATGAAGCTGATCTAGAAAATGTTGGGGTTTTCTGTACATGAATTAATTATGCAGAGAAAATAATTTGGAATGGGAAGGAAGATCCTGGGAATGTTTAGTTCCACTGACAGCAATTCTGGTGGGTGCCCAGGCACTGACTGGCAAAGCCTGACACTCCTAAATTCAAACCTGCTCACACGAACTGGCACAACCTTCTGCCCACCCCTCCCAGCTTAGGCAATATCAGATTTCAATTTTCTTAAAAGGACACATTTGTTGAAGATTGGTTTAATGCATTTGGTTTGACATTTTAGTCTTCTTTTGTTGCAAAAAATGTTGAAGTCCTCACAGAAAGTCAAGGGGATAAAAGACACAAGAGAAACAAGAACACTGCAAAAAAACCCAGTTTGATTCTGCAGCACTCACAAGGAAAATGTGAGACTGTTTTCACTTTCGGTGAAGAAAAGTAAGAAGTGAAACTTCAGGATCATGCTACACTGAATGTGGGGTTTAAACAACAGAACATCATTTTGCCAGTGAAAATCAGCTTGAAAACAAACAGGGAGAGGTGGAAATTAGAAGGAAAAGCTTCCACCATTTTCTTTAGTGTCCAAAGTCCCAAATACGCCACATTGAAAAGACAGAACTGCACAGACATGAGGAAAACAAAATTGCATGCATGGTATGTATACAACTTATCATTACATGCAATCTCAAGTGTTTCAAAAATGTGCTCCTGTTCTTTATTATACTGAATGATCATTGATTTTATATATTACTGTAACACAGCAGTAGAATGCAAGCTAATGGAAAATACCAACATCAACCAAACCAACCATAACCCAAAGTAAATTGAAGTTGCTTCCAGTAGTGCTCCTAATCTGTTATTTTAATCTTTTATGCATTCAAATGTTTACAGAGAAAATCAGTTTCCCTGCCTTTCTTGTACCTTAGTGAAGATATGTTTTATAAGGAAAGATTCATCTTTCATTATGATAGATATGACATGTTCTTAAATAGACTATACTTTCAAGGAATTAATCTTTGCCAAGATTTTAAAGAGATGGACTTAATGAAATATTATGACTGTCTTGAAATCATTACTTAAAATTCACTGAAGTATTTTTCCTTTATTGCCCCTTAATGAAACTCACACTTCTGATTTCCAGGAATCACTTTAGTAAGATTCCATCACAAATTAATTGCCTCAACAGCTGTATCTGCCCTTTTCCATTGCTCTTTTGTGTAACACAGTGAAACAGAAGGCCTGAGCAGCAACCATGTGGGAAAGCCTGATCCAAATGCTTCTCCAATGGTTTTTATTTCCTCCATATGTCATCAACAGAATTAACTATTTATACACCCTTTCAGTCTTTTCAGGATACTGAACCCAGGAAGTTTTTTGACTGATTCCACCTTCAACCATAAGAAAACTACTTTGGTGGAGCATTAATTGCACTGTTTCCTCTTACAGCTAATTCTCACTGCCTAGAGCTGTAATGTAACACCTTCCTGAACTATAGAATGGACTCAGTCTTGATCCCATCAACATTAGAGAATGTTCCAATCTGACACAATTAACAAAATACTGTGATGGTCAATGATCTCACTTGTGCTGCAGAACACACCTGGGATTTAGAATGAATCACATTGCTTCAAAAATATGTTCATTTCTCAATTTAAAGATTTTTAGTAGAAAGCAGATGGTTTTAAATGACTCCTGGATCAGACAGAGGAAAAACAAAAAAAAACCAAAACCACAAACCAAAAACAGGCCTAAAGAAGAGAGCTGTTACCACAGAAAACAATGTTGCCATGAACTAAGGATAAAATACTTCCAATTTCCTCATCCCATTTCTGGAAAACCTTTCCTTCCCATCCTTCCTCAGCACCAGCTTCTTTGATCACAAATTTAATCTGGACTCTGACAATCCCCACCCAGACAGCACCAGTGCTGCTGTTATGTTCTTCCAGCATCGCTGTGATCAGCACCCACTGACTGAATTTCCTCTATGTACATTCCTTATTTTCCATTCCAAACCAATGCTGCTTATTCCCTCAAAATCTTTTTTTTTCCTCTATTATTACATGTAAAGTAAATTTAAAAAAAAAAAAAAAAAAAAAAAAAAAAAAAAAGAAAGAAAGCATAAAGAAATAGTCCACAGAGTAGCATCAAAAATGGTAGGATACCATCAACTGCTGCTTGAAAAAATAAAAAGAACAGTAAGTATGGCAAATAAATTTTACAGCTCTGATGTACTGCTTACTAAACTGAAGTATTCATGGCTCTTTTACATTTGTCTTCACAGAAGTACTTTATTATGATCATTAGAGTAATTAGATGACATTTTAAGTGAGATTGCACAGATTCTGCTCTTGGTGTAGCTTTAGCTGAAAAGTAGAGAAATGGAGTAAAAAGGATAAATTTATGTAGTAGATAAAACTGAGCTGAAGTACATGCCTGTAATAATTTTTGGGGGACAGAATCAGAATTTAAAATAGAAAGTTGGATCTTTGTATAATTTAAATTAGCCTAGTCTAATTTTAAAGAAGCCTAATCTATTTTAAAACCAGAAAATAATTGCCTAGCAGCAGCCCAAGGGTAGTCAATCTCAATCAGGTAATAACTGCTTCCCACATCCTATTGCTGTGCAACCTCTAGTATATTCTTCATCACACATCACTACAAACAAACATGGGATGGTTTAAAATAAAAAAAAAAAAAAAAAAAAAAAAAAAAAAATAAAAATCAGAAAAGCAGTTCTGAAATCTGGAAGCTCAAGTGCCTTGCAGCACTTTGGCTGACTTTGGATAGAGCAGCTCAAGGACTGCCCAGGTTGGACAGATCCAGTGAGACCAGCAAAAATAATAAAGGTGTAAAAACATAAAAGAGAAATGGAAGATAAGCAAGGGGAGGGAAAAAAGGGATTTATTTATTCAAAAATAATGCTTTTAGGGACCCATATGGCAGAAGTCATTCAATATCCAGAAGAGTCAGATGAGCTGTTAGGAATAAAATGTTCAACTAGTAGAGGCAGATGACACAAGGCCATCTATATGTTTTAGGATATACCCTGCCATAGATTCTTAACTGAATATTGGAAAAGGAGCTGGGTATGATGAGTTCTTGAGATCACCATCCCTGTAAGCAGAAAAATCCCTTTAGGCTGAATGCTGACAAATTCTGGCTTGGTAGCTCAGCACTCATGCCTGTGGCATTGTGAGACATCAACCAAAGCCACAAAAGCCACAGTAAGGAAAGACCCTGCAGCTACTATTTAAGGACATAAAATGAAAAAAAAAAAGTAAGCAAAAAATGGGCAGTACCATCTCACTATTGCTCTTCTCAGCAGCTGCCACGTCCCTCCCCAAGTTCTGGCTGTTTCAGCTCCCCCCACACACATGTTCCTGCACAGACCCATCACATTCTGCATCAGATGTCACCCCCCAGAAACCTCTGAGGGGACAATTAGCCAGTGTGCCCTCGTTGGAACAACTGCCATAAATGTGCAAGCCAGGCACCATTATTTCTTTAGAATCATGCACAGAGAAAATTACATTTCTTCTGAAACATTCCAGTAACTATTTCTCATAAAGCCATTATTACTCCTTTGTCCAAACCACATGGAACAAATGGAAAAGCAGCTAAACAAAAATTTGCTGCTTTATGCTACAGTGCATCACTGCAGATGTCCTCCAGAACAGCAGTTTGGCTCCTTCCAGGAGAAAGGAATATTGCAAAAGAGAAAATTATGACTGTCATAACTGGTTGCTTCAGTGGTGTTTCCACACAACAAACAAGTACAATTGCATTTTCCATCAAATCAAAGCCATATTCTCTTGAATTTATCAAATTTTTGATGAAAATGTTTGGTTCTGCTGTATTTCTATGTGGCAGCCAGAGAAGTCACCTTTCACCCTGCAAACTGAGACAGTGCCCTCCTTTAACATAGTGTATAATAGAGGGAATGCAGCTTGGACTGTGGACTTTGAAATGAGTTTCGAGTTCTCTGTTGAAAAGACAACTCATTCAGACAATGATGCTGAATTCAAACCCTTGCTATTTCCTCTTATTATGCCAGCTGTATTTGGAAAATCTTAGCTTACCACCAAAAAGGGGTTTCCATTCTCTGTATCTAAAATCATTCAGGAAAGTAAGAAACCAAAGCCTAGCCTAAGAAACAAGCTTTTCTGAAAGGAATAAAGCTAAAATCTGCACTTCAGCTATTTCATACTGCCTCTAACCTTATCTCTCTGCTTTCTCTTAACTACAGCAGTAATATCTGGTCTTAGCTTTCCAAAAGCATCTGATGAAAATAATCCTCAACTATGGAGATTTATTCACATTTCTTGCCTCTAATAATTCTGCTTTGGCCACTTGGACTGGTGTTAGCTTTTCCTCATTCAGGCACTAGGAAATACACTTGCTCCTGTGTTAATTATTTCCTGTGTCAGGGTTTCTATCAATCACTTTCAGGAACAAGACCACTCTGTTGGAAGTGAATAATCCATTTTTACTTATAGAAACAGTTTCATTTAACAGCTACTTATTCTACACATCTTTGGGGAAACAGTAAGAACACAAGAGGAAATGTGGTTTGTTAGACACAATTCAGCATTCCATATTTCTTTTTAAAGGCAACATGATTTTTATAACTTTAAAATCCAAGAACAAGCAAGGTACTTTTGGACAGAGATCTCACAACTCCTTTGACACATTTATTGTGCTTAGCTGTAACACAGGCACTAGAATGGCTTCTCCCTTCCTTCAATATTTGGAGTTGCCCAGTGGCAACAATATTCCTACTTCTTATAGCCTTCATTAATTTATCACTGTGACAGTTATTTTTGCCCTAATATCACACAAAGCTTTGATAGAAATGACAAAATATATTAATACTCTGCTGACATACATTAATTGATTCCTTAACTAGACTTTCCTTTAAAAAAAGGTTCCATCTAAACATTATTGTTTATATCATTGCATAGCCTCATGCAATAATTGCCACATTCATTTCACACCTTTTAGTGAATCATACTTAGAGAAAAAAAAAAAAGATTTTAAACACAATCAAAGTATGTATTTTTCTTCTAATACTGCACTTAAAATTTCCAGTGCTTTAGTTGTAATTCTTCAAAGCATTCAAGGTACTTTATAGCATTTTATTCAACTTATTTCTAGGGCTAAAAAGGGGAAATAGAAGAAAATACCTGAACTTTGGAGTACTAATAAATGCTTTATTTAAGTATTTGGTGTGAAGTAGTCCTAGAGAGTGGTTTCAGTTTTAAGTAACCTCTAAAATCAGCCATTTTATATTGTAAATCAGAAAACATGTAAATCAATATTATTTTCAGGAATCAATAATACATTCAGGTAGGAATACAGTGAGTAACCTCACCTTATTAGCATTAAGCATTAAAAACATCAATTAAAGAGAAAATGCGTGATCCAAAGAACCCAAACTCACACAGACACACACAGAGCACGTGAGAGGAGAATGCACCTGCCAGCACCTACCTGTACTCTTGCAGGAGAACTTTGTTTTCTCATCACACAGCCTCAGGGTGCCATTGCAGCCCTTCTCATCACTGCCATCCTCACAGTCCTTCTCTCCGTCGCAGCGCCACAGCTCGGGAACGCAGTTCCCATCAGGACTGCACTGAAATTCCCTCCCACTGCACCTTCCAGGAGAGGGAGTTTCTTAGAAAAATAAGAATTACATTGAAGAATTTGCTCATGTGAGGTTGTTGTTTTTTTCTTTTTTTTTTTTTTTTTTCCATTCCAAATCTATGCAGACTTAGAATCCTCTTCCTAACCCAAGCCAAAATCAGAGTCCTCAAGTATAACACTCAAAATGCCCTATCCCATCCTGGAACTCATCACTCCAACACAAGATTCAGACAAACTCTTATCATCCTCACTGCCTTCACTTCCCCTCCACCACGTGCTCAATACTGATTTTTATTTCCTTTTCTCACATCTGTCAGACTGGAAGGAGTTTGGAGATATAAGGAGGACCAAGGCTGATGAAGTTTCCCTGGTGCTTCATAAACCCTGAGCTTAATCCTCAAGCTGGTTTCACTCATCCTTCCTCTTTCTCCTTTTTTTTTAACCAGAAAGGTCCACCCCCTAATGCCCAAAACCTGAAAGGTTCCACCTGAGCTCTGGCAAGGCCCCCACATGAGCCAGGTTTGTGCTGTTACAGCACTGGCAGAGCAGCTCCACAGCAAAGGAGCTCCACTCTGCAGCCCTGGCATCAGTGCTGACTGCTTCAAACAATAATTACTGGGAGATTTTAATTATTCATCATGTACATAATTCTCTAAGCATTTTCTAGCTTATGGCCTTTTCAATTTTATTATTGCTTTCCTTTTCCCAAACTATTACAATTGTATTTCTATTATTTAATAACATACTAACAACAATAACATGAACTTTAAAGTAATGGCATAGTTATACTTTCCTGCTTGGACCAAAAAGCATTATTTGAATCAATTCTTATAGAACTGTTTATACATACATTGTATTTTACTTAACATTGCTTTGTTGGCTTTTTTCCTTACATAATCTGTATTCTTGTGTTCTATCATAAAAAGATTAAAGAAAGGCTTTAAGTTTCAAAATGGAAATAAAAAGGGGTAAAAGTGGGTTGTTCAGTTCCAGACTAATCTAATTTTAATAGAGATAGATAAAAATTATTTTTGTGAATATATAAAATTAAGGCCTCCACTCATGCTGGCATTCTGATACTTCATGTATTTGTATGAAGTATCCAACTAGATTTAGAATGTAAAGCTATGAAAAGGGACCAACAACATTGTGTACAATTACTTTGTTGTAGAAAAAACATTAGGAGAAAAATATGAAAGATATTCCCTCCTTCTGGTCTGATGATTCTTTATCCTTTGCCATAAGCATCCTTCCTTTCTCTCCCCACTCAAATAAATACATTCAAATAGGGCTGTAGTTTGTTAAAATGCTTTTCTGTAAAAAAAACCCCACAAACTCAAAGACTTTCATCACACAAAAATGAGAGTATTACTGTTCCAGTGCATGAAAAAAAACAGAAAATATCAATAATAACTTAAAGAATGCTTCTTATTGTCTCTTCACCTAGACAGCACACATCTCTGCAATAAAACAAACACATCTAGCATAATTCACCAAAGTAAAACTATAAAACTTATCTCACTGTAATACCCCTTCTGTTTTCAAATGCATTCCTCATGATACACTTCTGTGCTATCACACTGCACTCGACACATTTCCCATTCCAGCCTTTACCAAGGTTAAAAGCATCTTCTCTTTTCCCATTGGCTGAAGGTCAGGTATTTATAAAAAACAATCACAAACTCTGTGTTTAGAAGAATTAAAAACACAGAAGGAAAAATAAATAAATCACATCTCACCTTCCCTGGTGCAGTTTGTTTTGGTTTCATCACTGAAATCCCCACAGTCATTGTCCCCATCACAAGCCCAGTGCCCTGGGATACATCTGCCACTCTGACACCTGAACTGATCAGCGGAGCACGAGTGAACGCAGCCCAGCTCGTCACTGCCATCGCCACAGTCGTCATCTGCAAGTTGTAACATTTCAAAATATAAAACACCTGAACATAATATGTAAGGAGGGCAAATCATTTTGAAAAAGGCGAGAGGAAAAAAAAAAAAAAAATCCAGCAAATAAAGCGTTATGTTTTCTGCCCACAGGCATCGAATTATTTCTAATGTACATAATGCCTTAAATCTTATTTACCAACAGCACTCAACTCTGTAATTTTGGATAGTCTAACCCCTTACTCAGTTATTCAATCAGAGACAGCAGCAAGCATGAGAAGCCTGTAGATTTTCTTAATTTCTTTAGCTGTGTGTAACCACACAGGCTTTCAAACACAGTCAGATTACTCTACTCTCTGTGAAAACCTAAGATGGTTAATCACAGACACAAACAGCTTCATATAAACCAAAATGAAAACCTGATGAATTTCTTTTCAATAGCATTAAACTTTGTTTCTGTGTGTTTACAAGAGCACAAAGTGGAGAAAGCACATAAATAATTGTGGACTGCAGTTTCTCATTACTCTAATGTTGTACTCATTACAACAGTCTTAAGGCAATTCCTGTAATTTGATCGTGGCCATCAAGGGAGGAAGGAGATAAATAAGTTAGGTACACTCTAAAGGATTTCCATGCACAGAAATTCATCAGCACACTGTGATAATTTCGGGAATTTGTCCACTTACAGCTAAAAATTCCTGTCAGACAAATGAAATTATAGAAACACCAAATGCTTTGGACTAACCCAATGTTATTAGGACTGGAGTAACATCACTCCCACACCACAAGCTTTGAGAGGAGATTCATTTTAACATTCAAATATGTATTCCTCCAGCCAAAAGAACTAAATACATTGTAAAGTCTTGCTGGCCCTCTCTCTTCAGGGATCTCTGACCACTTACAAGCCAAACTGAGAAGATGAGTCTCAGGAAAAAAAAAAAAAAATCAAAGCAATATTTATGGGATATCCCTCATAATAATTTCAGATATAGAGGACTCGATACTTGCCTGAATCACAGAGCCATTTGCTGCTAATGCATCTCCCATTTCTGCAGATAAACTGAGTTAGTGGCTCACATGTTGGGAATTCTATGAAAAAGTTCAAGAAGACATAAAATCTATTTAACTTAACAGCCTCTTCAGTAATATTCTGCCACCCTCCTACATGCATAAATTACACAAGTGTGTAATAGCAAACATTTGCACCCTCTGGGTATTTAATCTGGAGAGGAGAAAAAGGTGAGGCACCAAAAAGAAAAGATAAATTAACTTTAAAGTCTTAATACTGTCCAAACCCTACTTTTCATCAACATGGGCCATGAAATTCATTACTCTGTGACAAATGGCCTGGCCCTATTCCCATCAGACCAAGGCTATTTTTCCCACTGGCCATGCCAATATTTAAGACTAACCATAGCCTGATGACTGATACAAACTCTATTTTCCCTGTGCTTATTTACAAAAGTTCTCCAATGGCAGCAGCAGTGCCAGTAAGAGACAGCAAATGGAGCACTATAAAATGGGAAGGTTAAGTACCAAGCTAAAGAACAGCCAAGTTACTTTACACTGGCATAATAAAATCCAAAATTAAAATGTCAGCCTTCCCAAGAATTCCTCCCAGCATTCCGGTAAAGCAGTAGAAATCTGAGACAATATCATTCACAAAATATTATCTGTATTGAACATATGCATTTGTTTCTATAATTATTGAATATGCTTCTGCATAGAATAACTTAAATATAACATTTTTTCAGACTTCTTTTTCTTCTAAAGCCAATGACATAGGTAGATGTATGCATTTATTATTAACTTGCTAAACACTCTGGAAAATTCTGAAGAGTTTTTCTAACTTTTTAAAACATGTCACATAAATATAAAACTTTCTTAGGATGAGAACTGAAATCACTTTGTTTTTACTCAACCTCACAATGTTTTGTCTTAAAAAGAGTCACACTAAACCAAACCAGCTGTGTCTAATAGTAGATTAAAAAAAGACAAGTTTTTATTTAAAACTTAAATAGAGAACACCAAGAACTTCATTGAACAGAGGTGATTATCCTGTTTCAAAGTAGAAAAGGATGGGAAGAAAAGCTACCATTGATGACACCTTGTTGTTACTTCTAGAAAGTTCTTGCTTCTTTTGTTTGGTTGGTTTTGGGTTTTGTTTGTTTGTTTTGGGTTTGTTGGTTTAGGTGTTTTGGGTTTTTTTGTTTTTTTTTTTGTTAAACAAAAACATTACAGTGACAAAAAAAAAGTTTTGAGAAAAAAAAAATGGAAGTGTGCAACTGCAGTAGTGTTTAGCCACAATACATGCCCCATGTGCTTCAAGCAAAGCTGAAAGCAGCTTTTAATTTCACTTTTTGAAATAATTTTTTCACAAATCTAACTCATTCATTAAATGTAATTCTCCTCTTTTCCATACATGAATGCCTCCATGACTTTATTTTCTTTATGTTCACCTGCACAAAGGGACAGAAAGGGATAAAAAAACCCCTGTGATTACCCTCACCACCACCATCAGCAGCCAGCTCACAATTCCTAGCCCACCACAGCCTTTTCAAGAATTTTGTAGCATCAACAGAGTTTGCCCCAGCCTTCACCATTAGCCACAGCTCCTGCTCACACCCTAGAGAACACACAGCTCTTCCCCTCACTTTCCCTGTGGTCCTTCCCTACTTCACAGAAAAGAGATGCACATCCTGCAGCTGATGCACAGCCTGCCCTGGAGACACAGACATGAAGAAAGGTGACTCTTGAGCTCCCAGTGAAGTCTTTCCACAGTGTAGACACCAATCTCACTTCTCTCTTGTGTCCTTATGGATACAAGAATTTTAAACTGTTTCAAAGAAGGAAATATCTCCCACTAAACCAAACCTGTAAGTAAATGCCATTAGCGTGCTATTAACCAGGGAGCTAGAACTTTAGAGATTGCAAAATACAAGTCCACTGGTCCTCATCCTATCTCTGTAAAAAACTGAACTCATTTGATTTGAAGCAAGGCAATTAGAAGTCTACCTTAATAATAGTATTATTTTTATTCATGTAAAGACTTAATTTTTGCTTAATTTTTTCCCTGCAAATGTTCAACACCAGTTTGGATGGAGCTCTGTTTAGGGGGAGGTGTCCCTGCCCATGGCAGGGGGTTGGAACAGAATATTCTTTAAGGTTCTTTCCGAGCCAAACCACCCTGTGATTCTGCACTGCACTACATCATATTCCATGATTCTGCATCTGCAGACAGCTCATTGACCCTTGTGCACTCAGACTCACAGCAGTTACCAGTGCCCTGCAAAACAAATGACTATTAAAATCCCTAATTGTTTGGAAGCAGCTGATTAGAGAGAGCACACCCCTCTCTGCAGTATCTCAGCACAGCAGCAGTCAGCACAGCTGCTGATGCTCTCTCATGACAGAACCAAGAAATTTATTTTTTGTTTTCTGAAAAACACAAGATCAAATATACTTCTGTTGAGGCTCAAAACAGGGTGATTTTATTGACATCTAGAGTATGCTGAGGGGGCCCATGTGGAGAGGTATATGGCAGAGATAAAGAATAAATTTTGAAGGTGACAGCATTTGATAATGGGCTGCAAATTATAAAAGTCTTGATTGATCTGCATATTTGGTATTGTAGCTAAAAACTCATTAAGTAGAAAACGCTGCATTTGCTTTGGTTTTATTTATCAACCAAACAAATTCAATTTGCCATTTCAGAAACAGTATTATCATTCCAGTTGACATCAAAAGAGATCCCTATATATATATTATACATTACAGAAGAATTTTACTTTCTCCCCCAAAAGAAAAATCCACTTACCACAGGATGTCATTTCATCAGTTCCATCTCCACAGTCGTCCTCCCTGTCACACAGCCATGACGTTGGAATACACCGTCCATTCCCACAAGAAAATTGATTAACCTGACAAGTTCTTGCTGCCAAGACAAAACACTCCAAAAATACCAGGGAAATGGATTGGATCCCTCAGGTCTCTTGGTGGGTGTCTGATTTTAGAAGCTGCAGGGCTGGAGGGCACCTCCTGTCCTTCTGCACCTTCCCCTGCTCTGACTAAACATCATTCACATCCTTTGATTTCAGAGAAAACCAAGGTCATCTGCAGGGCTGTGTTCTACCTCTGCTCTCTGTTCTACCTCTGCTTTGTGGAACTCTCAGTGGCTTCTTCCTCACAAAAGAACACGAAATTCTACATATAGCTGTGCAAAACTAGGTGGTAAGAGAATTAATATGCTCTAATGCTTGAAGTAAACCAAAATCAGGGCATAAAAATGCCCACCAGTTGGAATATTAACAACCTGTATTCCACACCATGAGCAATAATCTTGTGAATTTCGTATTTACACAGGAAAATGGGAATTAGCCTGTGTGTGATGTGCCTGGCCTCATTGTTCTTAGGATCCTCGCCTTTGCAAACACTTAACTGCAATTATCCATTAAAGGAATCAACGCATGTATTTCTCCTGAAGAAATAAGTATCACCAAAAGAGTTTTTGTGCTATGTAGCTACAGAAATTACTTTGAAAACTGATGAATAATAAAATGTCACTAAAAAGCTAACACAGAAAACTGTCATTATGTATAATTCTGTTTATTTAAAATCTGAACCCATAACAATGCAGTGATAGCAACACAGATTTCTATTCCAAATTTAAGCTTTTAGAATTCATCTAGTTGTTATTCTAGACTTTTAAAAAATGGCTGATATGTCAAAAACCCCAATGACCGAAGGAATATTGCTTCATTTATTCTTTTCAACTACCATTCTCCTTTTTCTTCAGAGAAGCAGCCCAAAATGCAAAAGAGGAATATAAGTTAAAAATACTTCAAATAAGTGATTTTTTAAACACTGACTGTGTTTGCCACTGCAGGAATAAATGGAAAAACAAGAATACAAAATTCGATCCATTGCCAACTGACACAGGGTTAAAAAAATGGTTTTCAAATTAGACTCTCACCCTACAAGCAAACAGTTGGATATCAAAGAATATCAAGGCAGTAAGACAACAGGGAATATTTTAATACACAACTTGTGTTGTCTTGCACTGCACTTCAGTTCAAAACACTCATCAGCTTATTGATGGCTGGCATGTTGCATATTTGAGATTTAATGCTTGTTTAGAGTACTCTGACAACAAGGACTAAACATCACTTCCACACAAGCAAATTGGGAATTCCATGATTTACTACAGTGGAATCAGTAAACAATCCTCATCTTGCTATTTGCTCTAAAACCCACTCTCCAGTTAATAACTCAGAAATGAAAAGAATTTCAAGGCACCGAGTGGAAACTGAATAACTAATTCTGCATAAACTAAATCAGCATAAAATAAATTTTACTGGTGACATGGAACCCATCACAGCATGTTAATAAACAAAGTTCTAGCTGCCAAAAAAGATTTGTACCTCAAAGTTTGTACCTGAGCATTGCTTTGACAGTCAACCCATATGAGAGATTAAGAGCTGCATAACTTTGGAAAGCACAGCCAAGCACATGGATTAAGTAAAATATAATTTGCATTCCAGCCTCGATGGCTTCAAAATCTGAATTCATTTAAAATATCAACAATCAGATTACCAGTAGCAGACTGGTTCAGTTCAGTCCAGTTCAAATCAGTTCTGAACTATTCATGGATATGAAGTTAGAGAACTTGTTTGCACAACCAAGTAAAATTTTTACCTGCACAAGTTTTATTTGATTCGTCTTCGTTATTACCACAATCATTAGCTCCATCACAAAGCCACCTCTTGGGAATGCAGCGATTATTTTGGCACTTAAACTGATCATCAGGACAACTATGATTGACTGTGGAGAAAAAAAGAGAGAGTTTTTTCCTTAGAAAATAATCTGAGAAAAAAGCTGTGAAATCTGTGAAAAGAACACATTAAATGCTGTTCCCTAGTGATGAAGTTAGTCTGGTTATCCTGTATGTATAACTACCATGACACAAAGACTGTTCAGCAAACCAGTCAATTACAAACATTGCAGTACTTCAAACATAAATTAAATAATATCTAATAAAGATACCATTATGGAGATCCTCTTCTATTAGGTGATAAAAGGTAGCAGCACTTTACAGTGTTGTTTCCTTAAAGAAACATGTTCTTGATCACATTTGGGCAGTGTGATGAGGTTTGCAAACTGAAGTGCATATTAAACAAAGGAAAACACCAAAGGGAACAGATGCAAGCTGCTAAGTGCAGATCCAAAATACGATACCACAGTGAGCAGGGATTTGGGCAGGTCATAAAATGCTTCTAAAATGAGGCACATTACTGTCAATGGCCACATATAGATCTGCTGTTTACTCACCATGAAATTGTAGGTGTCAAAAAGTGAAATATGCAACACGGTGTAAAACTAACAAAATAAAAAACCTGGTATTCAGGAGTGAGCAAGGTATCCCTCAAACATGTTTTTGCTGGCTACAAATTCTCATGGAAAGGATGAAGCTGAATGCATAGAATTTATGTAAATACTATTGGCCTGCTCTTGCAACTGTAGTAAGTGTTTATGTTCTACTTCCTTCATGCTAATAACATCTATTATTAGCAGACCTTGCTTATCTTGATCTAGACAAGAACAGCAAACTGCACAAGGTTTCAAACACTGGGTTAAAAATAATCTCCAGCTATTTTTCACCTACTCAGCCACCCACAGACTCTTTTTCAAAGTTTAACTAACATACATCTGGAAACAAAGGGTATTTAAAATGAAAGGATGTCTTGCAGGCTTATCCTTGACATTTCAGTAGCTTTTATCTTTGACCTTTCTGCCTATTCTTGCAGTTGAAGACCACACAGAGTGAGGGTGATATCAATAGCACATGAACCCTGGTTTGTGTGCAGGGTGCAGAAGCACAGGAAGCAGAGATTAATTAATAATCTGAGCAGAAAAGTGTCCCAAATCTCATACTTCCAAAGTTTGCAATGTGACTGGAGAACTAAACTGGAAGCATCCAAGTAATAAAATCACAAGTTGAAGGTTTTGTTTTTTAATTTGACTTTAATACTTGACACAGATACTGCTTTAAATGGTCGTTAAGTTTTTGCTCATATATATTTAGTAACTTGTGTATTCTACTCATAATTGCAAATATTTCAAACTCATAAAGAACTATTGGAGTTACTATGGCAACTGCTGAGAGGAGATCAATGTTATCACAGTGACCATGTAAACTATAGATCACATTCAGGTTTAAGACCAGGTTATTATTTCATTTATATTTGTATAAATCCTCAGAGAATTACAAGCTTTGATCAATGACCTGGTCTTCCTTACACTAATTTGAAAGACAATCAAGTCAAATCTGCTGAAAGATTTTTCTTCTCACTGTTTTTATTAGCTGAGCTCCTTAATTTAAGTGCAAGAAATGTTGGTTTCCAAATAAAATGAGAGCAAGCACTATAATGCAGAACTATGGAAATATTTTAAAAAATAGTACCGAAATCAGCAATGGCTTCTACATGGAGCTACCAAAAAACATAAATGCTGTAAAAAAATCCCCACAATGAAACAAAACAAACCCCAAACTGGCAATTTGGCAGCCATATGCAAAAGGTCTAGGCATTTCAGAGGATCACAAGGCCAGTTCGTATCAGCAGAATCAGTGTGAAGGAGGCAAGATTTACCTAAGGATGAATAAACAATCATCCTTCACAAACACATTGTCTCAGCCTAGCCAGAAGTTATTTCAGCAGAAATACACACATCCAGTTTTGGACATCCAACCCCCAGAATCACTTCAGAAAAGTGCAACGAAATCTAAAAAAAATGTCGTAATCTACTAGGAAAAAAAAAAATGTACAAGAACCAAAAACTAACAAAAAACCAGAACAGTTTAGAGTTGTTTGGTCTCAAAGAGATAAGAAAGTGAGACTATGATAAGGGTTTTCAGACACATAGAGCAATACTGCAGAACAGAAGATTGCTCATGTCTACAACTGATTGGGAGAAATATTGTATTTTCATTTCAGTAAAGGAGATTCGGTTTAGAGAAATGATACAGGGACAGAAATAGAAAGAACTATGACAAACAGAGTAAAGAAGAGAATGCTCAGTGCTGCAACATTAATTTTAAAGCAGGCTACTAAAGTACCTTCCAGAAATGACAGGGACATAATTGGTATGTTTTCTATTATTTTTCATTTCAACAGTGGAACTCCTCTACAGCTGAAAAATACATCTCTTGTAAAACTGTAACTTCAATGACAATGCACATTAATTTAATACTGCAAGTGGTGTCGGGATTTGGGTTTTGGTTTTGTTGCCAGTTTGGTTTTCTTGGGGGGGGGATTGGGTAGGAGCTGGTTTGTTTACTTTGTTGGTTTGATCACTTGTGGGGTTTTTTGGTTTTTTTTTTGACTTTTTTTTTTTTTTTTCCCCTGAGGATTTTTGGGGTATTTTTAAAGAAATGCATTATACAACCTCAGAAATTTTCATGGTTGGAAGGGACCTCCTAAAATGCCCTGGTATAATCCCCTACTTGAGCAGGGCCAGATAAAGCAAGTTTCAAGTATGTCCACAGACAGGGACTCCAAAACTAGTTTGGTCAATCTATTCCAGTTTCTGACAGTAAGAAAGCTTTATATTTCAGATGCTCAGATAAAATTAATGCTTTTCAGTTTGTTTCCATCACTTCATGTCCTGCTAGTGACACTACCAAGAAGAGCCTGCCTCCCTTTTTCCATTCCCTCCCATCAGGGGTTTTATTGTGATCTGTGCAAGAAACAGTGGAAAACAAAGCAAACCCCACCAATATTTAAAGGATCAGGAATGACTGTGCCAACCCCAAAGGATGACTGCTCTTGCACTGTGCTCTGCGATGAGTGCACCAGGGAGATTTGAAAGCGCTATAATTACCGCACGTGGGAAAAGAAGGAAATGAAAGATTTGCATGCATGGCTTAAGGATGATTGTTTTTGTTTGGCTGGCAAGGTCTGGTTTGCAACCCCTGAAGAGAAGCAGGGAGTGAGGGTTCAAAGGGAAGTGCACACATACAGCAGATCTCCGAGTGCTCGTCGCTGCCGTCCAGGCAGTCGTCGTCCCCGTCGCAGCGCCAGCGCTCCTGGATGCAGCGCTTGTTGCTGCACTGGAACTGCTCCGCCTTGCACAGCTGGGGCAGCACTTCTCCCTCTTTAACTGGGGAAAACATCCAACAGGAACATCTCTTTATCTGCTTGATAAACCCAGAATACAGTACTGCCCCTACATAAATGTGTATCAATTCTTGCCCTCGCTCTTCAGAACGTTTTTACGTAAACTCAGCACATCAGAAGTAATTCCACCTGAAGCCTGCAGTGGCACACATATCTGAGTGCATGGTTGAAGGAATGAACTTTTAATAAATGGGAAAAAAAAAACCTGAACAGAATGGCACTCAAACTGGTTTTTAAATTGCTGCTTAGATGATAGAGTAAAAATATCAGTTTAAAATATTGCAGTACCTCATCAACAGCAAACAGGAAATATTCCGACAGACATTGGCCAAATTCTGGTGCACATTTAGAGATAGGAAATGATTACTAAAAAGCTGATTTCTGTATCCAAGCAACAACTCAAACACCTGCATTATGCACTGGTACAGACTCAGCACAGAAGAAAGGATAAAATTCTGCTGGGGCAGAATTAAGTAGCAAGCTACAAGCTTATTGGTAAATCCAGGCAGATGTACTTCTCAAAATCAGGTTCAGAATGCTTCATGTTTAAATGCCACACATCAGTCCAGGACTGTCTGAGGAATACCAGAGTCCTTGGAGACAGTCAGGCAGTGAAGTGTGTTGGGGAAAAAAAGCAGGAAAACTGCCCCATCCCAGTGTCTCTTCCTAATGCCTACATTCCATCTTACCAGTGAGGAGTGCCCATTCCACTTATTTCTGCTAAAAAGAAAAATAGCTTTTTTTTTAACAAAAGTGAAGGCTCTGCCTGGTCACTGCAGAATCTATAATGTTCATCATGTTATGAAATAATCCTTGTGCTTTACCCATCTCTACCAAGCCTATGGCTGGAGACTTATGTAAAATGTTAAAATTCACCTCAAGAAATACATCAATGAGACAGAAAAAAATAAAGAAAAATTTTAAAAAGTTACAAACACCAAGTCTAAACATTTTTTTAAAAAAATGCTTGTAGTACATGGCAAGTTATTACTTTGATTGAAAATCCCACCTTTTATGAGAACAACTTTTATCATTGTTTCAATGAAGATATATAAAGAAAAGCTGAAAGACAGCAATATTTGCACAGGTGGTGTCAGAACCTATCATATATAAATACATCAGCTTAATGTGTTTTATGAACAGTTTCATCATGAACATTTCAATGTCAGATTTCTATTTAAGATACTTAGTAGAATAATCTGAACACTGTTCATATAGATTTAATTTAATAATTATATGGATCCGTTTCTGATTTTTTAAAAGATTTCAGTGAACTATTTAAGTGCTTTATCATATCAACTATGCTGAAATATTTTCCAATGCATTTTGTCCTTAAATAGTGTATGTAATATTCTATATTCTTTGGAAGGTATTTTATATTCTGTAAACTGTAAACTAGAAT
This sequence comes from Aegithalos caudatus, assembly GCA_013389925.1. NCBI lineage: Eukaryota > Metazoa > Chordata > Aves > Passeriformes > Aegithalidae > Aegithalos > Aegithalos caudatus. The sequence continues at coordinate 1,552,549 of WEIU01008657.1, forward strand.
ACTTATTCAAGTAATATTTCTTTGTCTTATAGACCCTCTAGGAGGCCACACTTTCTGGTTATATTTTCAGATCTGACTTGATCCCTTAACAGCAGCATCAACTCAGATATTCTGTAAGAATCTTACTCATGCAGGTTGTACTGTTTTCCTCCAAAAGCTGATTATCAGCACAGGCACAAACTCTGCCTCCAGGAATGGCCAAACAAAGAGTGCTGCAGCCTCCATTATTAACACGACAGGCATTATCACCTGGGAAAAGAAATAAAAAGCAACTTTAAAACTAACAGGCATTCTAGGACTATACAATGGGGGTTTTAGTTGCTTTGTTTTTGGTTATTTTTTTTTCTTTTTTCTTTAGGAACATAAACATATGAAGAATTTTTTGAAATTACTTTTGTGTTAGGAGCACATTATTTTCATTTTTTGGTTACTGTGGGTTACAAAATTTAAACATAATTAGTTACAGGTTGCAGTACTCTAAAATAATAATAAAAACTCACAAAAAATTGCACCATCAGCTCACAGCATTTTATCTGCCTGTTTTATGAAGGGAACAAAAACTGCAAAATATTTGGCACAGCTACATGTACACAGTGGCTTCAAGGAATCAAAGAGCAGATAAAGGAATGTTCTGATGTTAATTGGCATCTGTACACATTAAAACAATGTGGCTACAATTGCAGATTAGGAAAAAAGAGAGAGAAAACAAAGTATAAAGATATTTATGGCAGATAGAATACAGACAAATATCCCACTACTCTTTTCTGAACACATCTGGCATTGCTTTGCTGTGTTTTTCTGTGTTATTATTCCTTCCCCAAAGCTGTTCCCATGAAGACACTGACAGATGTCAGGTGTTCCAACCACCCACCAAGGGCTGCTGCATCCTCACCACCTCATTCCTGAGGCATCCAGGCTTAAAGTCACTGAGAGCCCAGCAATGTCACCATTTCTGTTTGTGTCACTTTGCTCACTCACGACCCAACTGCTTGGATTTGCACTGCTGGGGACATCCAGATTCTCACCAGCAAAGCTCTGCTGATTTCAGGTGCTGGTGAGAAATGATTATGAACAAGAAAGATACTAAACTTCATGTCTGATGAACCTTTAAATGAAAACTTTTTTCTTTTTTTTTCATCTTCCTGTTCTAAAAAAAGCGCAGGTCCTCCTTTTAAAGGTGTACAAAACATTTATCAGCTTGTTGGGCTAAAAGAGACTCCACACAATTCCTTCTCCTCAAAGCTCCTCACTTCACTTTTCACAGAAAATATAATACTAACTTCTCATGGAGCTATGAGCGTGGATATTAAACTGTCCCATCAGAACCATTCTTGTAGGTGAAAGGAAATCTCTTTAAATTATTAAATAAACATCAGATAAAGAGCAAGTCCTATTTTAAGATGTACCTTCATATGTCTTACAATATTGAGCAGTGCTTAATATCTTTTTTCTATACTTTTCTGGATCCACCATACACAACATTTCTTAGAAGAAAATGTGTCAACAGCCCATTAAAGCCCCACTGAACTTTTAAATATATTTGATTGCAAAATGATTAATAGAGAATGATGTGAAAGACCATTGTGGTACTTGTACTTTGACTGCTCAGGGTGTGAGTGATATGACAAGAAGACAGCTGTATAACCAGGAAAATGGGAATTCTCTGGGAAGTCTGTGGGCTTGACCACAATTTTAGAAAGAGCTTAGACTGGACACTTGATACACATTATTAGATCCTTACTTCAAGTTTGAGGCTATGACCTAAACCACTAAAAAAATCAACTGTTATGCTCATCAAAACCAAAATATCGTGAACAAAACATTAAAAATGTAAGAAATGTATTTGAGTCTAAATTTTGGAAAATCTCAGGTAAAACTAAGCCTCAGAAAAAGGAGCCTTGAAAGTCTCTGCAGTTTTGCAGGGCCATCATTGTACAAATCAAAGGATGTCAGTAACGCTAAGATTTAAACCGTTCTCAGAAGCTGCCGAAATAAACAAACCAAAATACAATCTTCAAAAGTGACTCCAAAATTACATTGCACAAGTCAAAACATTTGCAGTGATTTAATTAAAGAATGTACATGAGTTTGTCAGCTCCCTAAAAGAGAATAAGCCTACAGAGTAAAAGACTATTTCAGACAAATATAGAAAACACATGGTGATTCTGAAGCCCAATGCAGGCTGAAAATAACGAACATCAAAAATTATATCACTAGATCAAAGTCAAATGGTCCATCTTGAAGATGAAAAGTTCCCACTTAACCTCATAATTGGGATGACAAACTCCTGCACAGTGGGTTATGTGCTAAGTAAAGTGATAAAAGATGGGACGATGACAAGGAAAATAGAAGTACCAAGAGTTAAAGCAAAAAGGTCCAAGATAAAAAGGTTTAAAAAATGCAGTCTTCAACCTGAAGGTGCAATGAGATCTTCAGTCCCATCAGTCTTGCTGAAGAGACTCCTAGGCTGAAACATCTCCCAAAACACAGTTCAAATAGGTTAAGCCTCTTTATTGAACAAGCTGTAGAACCTGTAAAGCTATCAAGTATTTGGGAAATTAAATTTCCTTGACTACAGTTCCTACCAACTATTTTATATGGTTTTTCTTAAAATAGTCCCAAGATTTTAAAATACTTCCAAAGCAATTATATTTTTTCATATTTTGACAGCTTTTAAAACAGTTGTTGTCCTGTCGATTGCATGAGAGTAAATTAGGCCAATTCCATTTTAATTAGCTGAAAAATTAGTCCAGAGCTAAACCAACAATTTAATTGCATTTCAGTTATTCTCAAAATAAAGATGGCAACCATGCACATTTGTTTAATCTCTTCTTTTAAGAGATACACTCAATTATTTATTGCATTTGTACCTTCTTATGAGCCTAACCTCAAATAATGTTAAATTGAGTGTAAGCCCACTCTTAGGATCTCCCTCCACACATGAAGAGCAGCAGCCTGGTGCTCGAGCTCTTTGCAATCTGAGGAGCTGGAACATTAGCTAATTTCAAAAGAGGCTACTTTAATTGCTGCAAATGCACTTACACAAGAATTATTTACATGGAAGTAGCAATCCAGCCTTTCAATGCAGTGGAAATACCTGCAGGCCTTGGCAGGGTCATATTCTGAAAATCCAACTCCTATGATTCCTAAGCTTTACCTTCCCATTTTTTTAGGAGAGAGACCCAAAGAGTCAGTTTAAGGAAGTAAGGTGAGTTTTAAGCTCTGAAAGCAAGGGAAAAAAAACCAAAAAAAAACCCAAAACCCATTCCTCCTCAAGAGGATCATGGCTTATGAGAGAGAAAACGAAAAACACCTCTCCTTGAGGAGATCCCAAAAGCTTCATGGCCCTACCCAAAGCACACAGCAAAGCACCATTGGAAAAGTATCCTGGAAAATCCCCCTGATAAAAATGCCAGTCTGAATTGAACTATGCCCAAATGAAACGGCACAGTTTCTGCTAGTGTGGACAGTGACAAAACCAGCAGCATCAAAAACAGTCACCTCAAAATATCAGAGCCAAAAGTTTCTGATGTGCATGTACTCTTTAATATGCAACTCATCTAAAAAGTGGTTTCCTGTGGTTTTCTATGTAGAACAACTCAGCCTTGAGCCTGCTCTTTTGCAAGGAAAACATGCACACACACAAATAGTTTCTCTAAAAGAAATTTTTATGCTCCTTTGGGAACAATGGCAAGATCAACCTCACAGAGCACGACAAAAAGGGAAGTTCCTAAAGGCTGCAGTTAGCTTACAAAATTCCAATTACAATTTCAAACAAAGAATATATTAACGAGCCAAATTCCCTCCCTTAAGACTTTAGCTCATTCAGCAAAACTGTCTAAGAGGCAATACTTTCTCTCTCTGGTGTCAGCTTATTTGGAAGCTAACAGCAACTGCATTAAATGTCCCCTTTTACTGAAAAATAAAGGAATTTTCTGAGTACCAAATACAGCAGCAGTAGTACTGAAAGCAAACACTGCATCTTCTATTAGCAGACAGAGCATTCTGAAATTTGGCCACCGTGAGGGTAGATTTGGGGCCAGATTTTGCCTTAAAAATACCAAACAAACAAAACCCACACTAAGTCAAAGAAAAAAACTCAAACAAACTATACATTTACATGTCTTTGAATGTCAGAGAGAGTCCCTGAAAAGCAGCTGTGACAAGAACACTGTTGCAGCACCCCTGACTTAGCACAGTGCTACACAGACCAGCTTGGCTTAGGTAAAGGAAATTTAGAGACTACAGTATCAGAAAAGAGAAAATTTAAACAGTAAAAAAAATAACCTTTTAAACAGTATTTTATCTATACTAATTCCTGATGCTCATTTTTGTGTTTGGTGGCAGACCAAACAAACATTCTGGTGATGAGAAGTAAGTTTTAACTAGTGAGTAAATACTCAACAACTCATAGTAAATGGAATGCAAAGTTTTCTTCAGTAAAACACATTCTTTAACTTTACTTGTAGAGTAGCAATTGTACTTTTTTAAATTCCATCTGTGCAAACCTATGGCTTTTATCTCATTTCTCTACAGATACAAGTAGCAACAACTGTGGATTTTTTCCACTGCTCTCAAAGAACTGCTTTTATTCTGTGCAGCATACAGTGTTGATTATAGACCAAGATGGGGTAACAAATTAAAAAAAAATACAGGCAGATCTATGATTTCATTTAAGAAAAGGTAAATGTAATCATATATTTTATATCTATGAGCCAGTGCAGATATGTTACCCTCTGTAATTGATACTTGCACAGCATCTCTTGGTCACACAAGGAAAAAGAGGAGTAAAGGCAGTGTGAATGCAGAGAAAGAACTCAAACAGGAATAATGTTGTGATTCTCTTTTCAGTATTTATGAGATAATCAATTTCGACATCAATGGACTGAAACTCTGTAGAGCAACTTTCTCCTGCCACAACCCATACTTGTTTCTCTATTTTTGTTCATCCAGTCACCTCAAAATACTTAGAGACTCTAAGGGAAAATGTCCTTTTATAACAGACCTCTGGAGATACAAGTACCTTGCTGTTTACGTGGATCATAAATCTGGAGCCCAAACAAAGGTGGCCTCTCACTTCTCAGCAGTGTCACATTCCTTGTTACCAGATCCAACTGGAAAATTGACCCATTCATGTAATCTGTCCAGTATATATAATTTCCATGATGTGACAGTCCAAAAGGATGATTCAAATCTTTTCCATTGTAGACTACCTGCAATTAATTAGTTGGTAGGTGAGCATCAGCAAGGTTAAAAGAATCTCTAATTTTTCAGAGAACGTAAAAGAGGAAATAGGAAAACTGAGATAATTACTGTCCCAAACATAACAACCTATTGCAATAAAATTAAATAAAGAGTACAAAGCCCATCTATGCACCAGAAACAATATTTAACTTTTTTATAAAAACTTCATATAAATTCACATTAAGTGGCTCCCTTTAGACAACACAGGACAGACTGCCCAGGGAAGTGGTGCAGCATGTAACCCTAGGAGGATTTGAAGGACAGAGAAGTGGGGCTTAGGGTCATGGTTAGTGGTGCACTTGGCTGTGTTAAGGGTTGGACTTGAAGATCTTAAGGCCTTTCCCAACACAAACAGTTTCATGATCCATGATTCTATCCCAGCAGAATCAGTCTGGAGTCATTGGTCTCCTTCTTCTGGCTGGGATCCTTGCTTGAACCAAGAGCCTTTTTCTACCTTGCCTCCAGAGAGAAGGAAGCAGCTCCTCACATCCCCTGCCTTGTCTATTTCTAGACACAAGCCCAGGAGAACATGCAGATAAAGACAACTGAAATACTCCTTTGAGGTGATTGACAAACACCATCCCCTTTAGCCCTTCAAATTTTCTCCTTGGACTTGGAATTCTTATAGTCAAAGCTCCTCATCTCTCAACTGCTTTTGATCCAAGTTCATCAATCAGTCAATAATCTGACAGCTGTTGGTGGAATTACAGACCTCCCTATCCCCCAAAATCTTTATTCAAGAAATATAGATGTGACTGATCCAGTAAAATTTTGACTAAAACATCCTATAATTAAATATAAATGATTAAGTATCAAAACCAAGTATCTTATTTTCAGCTACATAAATTAAAGTAGCTATACATTTTTTGTTATATCTCAGGATTATAGAAAAATCACTTAAAAAAACCCCAAAAAACAACAACTAACTATTCCGTGACACACTTAAAATAAAACCTGTAAAGACAGGTGCTTAATATTATTCACCAGTCACTAATTCTATGAAGCAGATGGTACAACTTGCCCAAATTATCAGACTCCAGTCTGAGCCTTAACCACTATCAAAGTTGTCTTCCTGTGCTTGTTGCTTCTACAAACCCACACAAATGTCTGCACAGACTTGTATCCAGCTAATGCAGGCATTGGTAACAATTAAAGCAATCTCTCTCCATCTTTGACAGAATTTGTTGAGTGCTGGCCCTGTGAATATTACCACAAATGCTCAAAAGAGGCACAGAGATTCATAAAAACCAGCTCATCTAGTGAAATTCAAGGGAAAGCCTGTCTGGGAAAGCCAAAATAAAAACGTGCTTTTCTACCAAAAAACCTCTTTGCAGCTTAACGGCTCAATCAAAATATAACTCATTGCCTCATGAGAAAAAATAATACAAAAATAAAATAAAAATCAGGTTGTGTGTCACTTAGGACAGAGGAACACCCTAAGCTGTGCTGCAGTCTCTCACTCCAGACTGCCACCACCATCCCAGCACAGGGGCTCTGCAGAAACCTTGGGAAGTATTTTTAATTTAACGCAGTAAGATCCAGCGAGAGAACACGCCTGTGGCAAACCAGCAGCATTTCTCTTTTACCTTTCTGTCAGTCCCATTCAAATAGATCCTTTCAATGTGATCATAATAGGCATCACACCAGTAGAGCACATTGGCACGGTAGTCCAGAGTTAAACCATTTGGCCAGAGCATCTTTGATGTGACAAAAACCTGCCGGCTGTAGCCGTCCATCCAGGCCTTCTCAATCCTCCCCACGCTGGCATCTATTTCATCTTCCTCCCAGTCTGTCCAATACATCCATCTGGGGAATTACACAAATGAGCAGTCAGATACCATTTTAATCAGGTGAATTATACAGCAGGCTTTTAGCAACAGCTCGTCCCAGCCAGAGCAATTTTGACTTTTGCACGTTTCTTTCCATTGCTGTTTATACAACTCTATTTACTGTCCCTCACCACTGGATGCTGCTGAAGTGACACTTATGTTATTTTGCTTATATTGTGATAAATTTTATGAATACCAGAGAACCAAGAAGGAAAAGTGAAAGAATTATGGCTTTCTTTATTCCCACCAGAATAATGGCCTTTCTTTGTTTGAATTTTTTTAAACCATCTCTTGTATTGACTCTGTCACAAACTTCAAATTTTAAAGTGAGCTGGTCCTTGCCAGGTCTAATCTGCCTTTATGATGTAAATCTACTTTCAATTACACCTAATTCTATCAAACAAGTTGCAACACAACAATTATTTGCACTCTGGTTTTAGAGGTAAAGGATAACCTTGACATATTGTGAACTTCACATCCTACAGCTAAATCACTCAGAAAACTGTTAAGAGTACTTTGTCCATCAAAAAAATGTTTAGAGATACTTGCTCTGAAAATTAGTTGAAAAAAAGCCAGTAGGCAATTTTAGCATGGTGTTATGGCTTATAGTCCAGCAATATAGATTAAAAACAAACAAACAAATCAGAAACAAAGGCACCAGTATTACTTTATTGACTTATTAAAAGTCAAAAATAAAAATCTATTACCTCCTCTAAAAGTATTGGCTCAGAGGAATTCTATGAGCCCTTCTCTACTGGACACAACAGAATAAACCTTTCCATATTGAATTACTCTGAATATCATATTCTATTACAGAATTTGCCCTTGAAAACTGTGATTTCAACCATTTAAAATAGGCAACTTGAACTTGTGCAAAAATAGAGGGCAGCAAACATGCTGAGAAACACCACTTTTTCTTTTTTTTTTTTTTTTTTTTAAACATGTTTTTCCCTAAGGAAAATGACTTAATGTGAAGAAACACTTAGAAACCTGTAAGCACTCTGTGAATCATCTCAGATTGTATCACATACAGTCACATCATTTCATAAATGAAAACATTTTCCAGACAGCAGATGTTTACTTTTAGTCAAACCTAGGACTTCAATTAATAAGCATTAAAGAGAGGAAAAACATCATGCCAATATTAAATGGATCCTATTTGTTCAAGTTATCATGATTTAATTGCTATTGATGTACCTCACCTTTTCTCTCAACAGATTTATATTTCTGAAATAATTTCTGTGATCATAACCCATTTAATTGTCCTGTACTTTGAAGAATAAAGTCCTGGAATTTAAATATTGAATTTACAAAGGTATGATACACGGAAGTAAAAATCATTTTATTATCACGCCTCTGTAAATTATGTCAAATCTACTGGTCAAAAATAATTATTCAAATGCCCTTTTATGTATAAGCATAATTTGATATGAGAAACTGGAAAAAAAAAGACGAAAAACTGCATTACACAATTTTTCAGATATGCAAATGCAGCTTTTTTGTTTATTTTTCATTTCTCTCAAATCGCCCACTAAGAGGTTGTTTTGGGTTCTTTTCATGTTTTTATAAATATGTGCAAAGAACATCAATCCATTTTTGCTCCCCAAGCCTTACAAACTCCATTTGACTCAAACAGCACTGGGTTTAATCACAGAATTGCAAACCCTGCACATGCCCTGAGGCTCAGGCAGACGCAGGTCAATGTGGCACTTATTTTATTGGGAGACAAAATATGTTTTACAAATATTTACACGACTTCTCAACAGCAATTACTGAGCTTTTCTCCATTAACTTTTTGTCTGTCCTTATTCCAGTTATCCTGTCATAAGTTAAACATGCTCACAGTGACAGGCATTTGTATCAGTGTGCTTTAATTGTATCTCAAAATGAAGTTAATGCTCCAACGCCGGTTAAATCAAGACTAAAAATTTGGAAACACAATTAAAAAGCCATAATAAATTCCTATCCCTCAGGAAGAGCTTCCATGAGAAGTATAATCATGAAGGACACACTGTTTTATTAGAGAAGTGTTTTATATAATGGCTCTGTTCAGGCAATACATCTTCATCCAGTGTTTCCTGTGCCATGCATTTACTGAGCTGGAAATTTAACAAAGTAATTGCAGGTGTGGTTATGGTTCGTGGTCTGGTTTTATACCCTCACTATCTGACCTTAATGAATTGTAGTCTTCCCACAGACACTTCCACTCCTCAAAGGACAGGCTCAAAAGGGAAAACCTGAGAGTGGAAATATTTTCTATAATAGGAAAATAGCAATCAGGCCAGGCACACTGAAACAACCTACCTACATCATCCTCCAGTGACAATTCCCTGAACAAACCTAACAGTGACTTTTTCAAGTAAACCACCATTATACCACAGTAATATAATGTGTTGTTGTTGGTTTTTTTTTTCTTTTTTTTTTTTTTTTTTTTTTTTTTTTTTTTTTTTTTGTTTTTTAAATTATACAGCCTACCAAAACGAATTAAAGCTAATAAGTAATGAAGAATACCTGTCTCAGTTTTGTAACCAATGTGTACAAGGATGTGGTCATAATTAGCTCCAGAAATTGAGAATACAGAGAAACACAGGACAGCATCTTAAAATTAACTTGATATTAAAAATTCATACAAGACTTACACCCTCAATTTTTTTGAGAAAAAGGTGAGTCACATTCAGATTAGCAGGACAGACATTTAACAGTGACAGGCATACAAATTCTCCCAAAGGCTTCAGGGCAAGAATGCTGGGCAGGAATCACAGACATTACAGACTCATGAAGGATTACAGACTGCTACAGGACTCTGCAAACCTCATGCTGAGCAAATTAAACCCTGTATTTATGCTACAAAGAAAATCATTACAGAAAAATCAGCTTGCTTCATACCCATTGACAGGATCAACAACAATTCCTCTAGGGTGGGACATGTCTCCCTCCAACAAAGTTTTCCTACTCTGAGCAGCTTTTTCCAGTCTGGCAACAGCAATTGTTTTCCTGTGGCCATCATTGGTCCAATACAGATTATTTCCAATCCAGTCCACTGCTATGCCTTCCACATTATCAAGATCTGTTGAGAGAGAGAGCAGTAGAAAGAGATTAATACTATTTATGTTCTATATTTACATATGTTTGCTATTTATTATGTGATATCAATGTCATATTCTTAAATTGCTTTTTTTCCTTATCAACTGCAGGTCCAAAGCAAATTATAGATGTTTTGTATCAACTGAAGTTCAACTTTCCTTTCCTTTCCTTTCCTTTCCTTTCCTTTCCTTTCCTTTCCTTTCCTTTCCTTTCCTTTCCTTTCCTTTCCTTTCCTTTCCTTTCCTTTCCTTTCCTTCCCTTCCCTTCCCTTTCTTCTTTTCCCCTTTCCTTTCCCCTTTCCTTTCCCCTTTCCTTGTTTTGAGGAACTGGATTATTTCAATTTTTTCAGCCTTTTGGCTTTAGTTCACTGAAGAAACTAAACCTAAATTTTGTAAACAAATCACAGGTGTAGAGATGACAATACATCCTGTGAGACAAAATAGGAGAAAGTTATTTGGAGAAAAAAAAAAAAAAAAGGGCTGAGGAGTCTTGCAAAATGTGCTTTAACATTTTTATCTGTGTTTCTGATACACCTGAACATCACTGCACCTCTAAGAAACTATTTTTCTTTGTGGTTTAAGAATCTTGAGGGAAGCCAAGGTGTCAGAATGAGCCCCATGGGACATGAAACAAGAGCATGGTGACATTTCCAGCCCAGACAGCAGAGGTCTGACAAGAATGAATCCCCAAAGCACAGAACAGCTGTGGGTGCCTGAGAGCAGGGCCAGAGCTCAGCCAGCATCCCCAGCCTGGTGGACACTGCCAGCTTCAGTTCCCACCTCTCACTGCCTTTGCTACATTCTTTTGGATAATGTCAGAGGCAGCTGGAAGTTCCTGAAAGAGGAGAGTGGCCTTTGCTCTTGGGGTGGTCAAGGAGGTTGAGAAAAGTGATGAGAATGGAAGGGAAAAGGAGAGAGAATTTCAGCAAGGCTCACAGGAAAAAAAAAAATCTGCTGAACAGAACAGGCAACACAAACCAACCTGAGCTGTGAAGGAAATGTCCTATAAAGGTCTGAGGGACCTCAGCAGATCTTGCTCAATTCAAGAAAACACTGACATGAGTAAAACCAAGCTTGAGGACAAGGAGAGATTTGTTCCCACCCCAATTTATGTTTATCCTGTCTGACACGGCCAGTTTGAGCTAAACACAGTTTGTACACTAATAAGATATAATTTTTATATTAATAAGAACATCTTTTTAAGGAAAATTTTTTGCTGATTTTTTTTGCTTCTTTGGGAGTCAAACCAATCCAAATATGGGCTGTATTGGTATCAATAGCAAAACTGTTAGATTAGAATGCTGCATATCTCCTAAAATTTACAAGACTTTTGCTCCAAGTATATTCTGCAGGAATTTTGGGGCAAATATGATTCTAAGCTAAATACAATCTAAGTAAAAAAAAACAAAAACAAAAACAACAACAACAAAAAACCACAAAAATTAAAAACCCAGGGAGTTCAAAATATATCAGAAAGTTGTTTTTCTTTTAAAAAGGAGAATTCTACAGCATGACCTCATAGAGATAATTTTATTTGTGGAGTTATAATTAAAGATTCAGTTTTATTTCACTACCTAAAAGCTTTAAATACATTTATTACTTTTTAAATGGGTTTTACACCAAGTAGTAAACAGGAAGAAAACAATGGTCATTCTGCCATTCTCATCTTGATTTGACTACAGTAATTCAGTCCTTCTGCAGCAAAGCCCTTTCAGCATGAAAGGGATGAGGTAATAAAAAACTCTTGTGATCATTCTTCACTTGCTGAATGAAAAGTTAACATTTGTAATTCTGGAATTTCCAGCAGAATTTTACTACCACCACTAATGTGAGAGCTCCAAGTACATTGGATGTAAATGTGAGGTTTTTAAAAACAGTTCTAGGGGCAGCAGTTTGCCACACTGGTTTTCAGTATGAAACAGATAACAGACACAACTTGTGATTTGGTACAGAATGGCCAGGCTCATCAATGTCATGCATAGCAAACAATGCCCAAAATGATAGATTAACATAAAACCTGGTGGCAAAATAATTCTTCTCTATACCAATCATCTAAACAGCTTCCAAAGAGCTTTATAGACTTACAGCCTTGTTTAATCAACAGGTTGACCCTCTTGACTAATATTTACAAGTAAATATTAAAAGACTTCTAGGCTCACAGCAACCCCCAAGAAATATTAGAGGCACAAAGACAAGTAAAAAACCCTGAGCTTGTGTTCCTGTTACATAGACTGAACAGTATTTAGATCCAGTTAAAAATGTCTGTGCTTTTTCCCAACTTCTAATGCAAAAGACTGAATTTACATGCAAATTTGAAAGGTTAATTGTGATTTTTGTTGCTGGTGGAAGTACAGTACTACTGCAGCTGTGCCACCAGCTCTAAGCTAGGCTGTGCTGGGAGCTGTCAAATTGTTATCAACACTACCCAGCAGTTTGCTGCCCAAAGTGAAGAAACAGAAATCACAGCTGAAACTATATGAGAAATCAAACTCCAGCAGTGTGAGGTGTTCAGTGATCTCAATTCCCAGGCAACAGCTGTAGGATCAGTAATTATCTGAGTCTCAATGCTGTCTGAACAAGAGTATACATTCTCAAAAATCCTGACAGTCACCAAAAAATGGCAGCTTCTAATCTGAGAAGTGGCACCTACCACAGCTAGGAGCCCTTAGCAGCACACAGTTGAGAGCAAATATTAAATCACCTCCTGACACACCTGATTTTCTGTAGTAGCCTCCCACCAAGGAACAATTTCATCTGTCCCTGCTGAGTTCGTGAGACTTGACAAGAATAAAAGCTGAGGTGTTATGGCTGGAGGCCATATTAATTTTTTAAATCATGAAAAATACATTAACAAATGTTCTTTAAATATACTTTGAAGTTAAGAAACTACACCAAGTTAGAACTAACAATGTAAGCTCCTGGGGAAGGAGGGGAGAATGACAGTGACATATTTTTGGTCTTTGCAAATAGTAGAATCACCAATAATAAATCATCAGATAATCCACAGCTCTTTCAGTATTGCATTAATATTTTTGCTATGTTGTACTTACAAAGAGTAGATGCTGCATTTAAACATTATTTACAGGAATGTCACCAATTTTCTGGTTTGGTATACAAAGTTCATTCATGTTTGAGGAGACCAATCTCAACCTGTCTGACCCTGGCCTGACACCTTTCAGCCAGGATGCTCCTTGCTGCTCCTTTATAATGTTTTAATTTACATATTTCCTGCTCCTGCCTCTACTCCACATTTGAAGTATTTCCTTGTCAAATGAAATGCACAGTTAGTAAAGGGAAGTCAGCAATGGAAGATGTGAGATGTACATTATCCATTCCCATGCTGGCAGTGAAATGAAGAATTACCAGACTGACAGCTGAGTATTTGTTATTTTCAGAGACAAATGCCCTTTATTAACCATTCACCAGAGCAGGGTAAAGAGCCTGTCACTATTCCTGCAACTGCTGCTGAAGGGATCTTTGTGCAGACTCTGAGGAGAGACCTTACACTAAAAGAGCATCATATCACTGCACAGAGGAGATGGCTCCTCAGAAGTGTGGATTAAAACATGCATTATGAATGACAGGGAATGAACATCCCCCTGCTAAAACAATGGTATTTTGGTTACTTTCACTGTCCTGAGCTTCCATTCACAAGTAAAGAATATTAAGCTGTCTGAAGGCTAAGATGAATATTTATGCTGCTTCTTGGATTGAGGACCAGAAAATAAGAAGTGTGGAATGAATTTCAGCTGAGGCAGTTGCTACCTCCTGCTGAAGCACTATTTCAGAGAAGGGTCCATAAAAGAAAACAAAATATCCATTGACAAACTGGAAGCTTTTTTCACCTCAACAACATTTGGTGTGATGAGATACGATTCTAGAGCAGGGAGATTCAGTGTAGTGGGAGATGTGGGAACCAAAGTACTGCTGGCATTTTCTCTCATTGCCATAATAAGTGTTACAAGCATCTTAATTAAGGTTCTAATAAATGTTTAGGTTTAACTGTTACTTCCACATACACAATGGAAAATGCATCAGTAAAGACAATGCTTTTTTCCTAATGAGTTGTCAAGCACTACAGTCTCATTCTGAAAAACTACTTGAATAAGCTCCAGAATCCAAAGTGTGATGCAGGCTGGAGTGAAGAAGTCTTATATATAAAGTCTGCAAGGATTTGGGATGGCTGAATAAATATCCAGCTACTGGAAGGACACAGTGGAGACATAGGAATTACTAACCAGTGGGTATAAGCTTCAATGGACAAAGTAAGAATTCACAACAGAGTGACTTAACCAAACTTTACATTTCTGCCCTCAGGAAAAAAAAAAAAAAATTAAAAACCCAGGGAGTTTCAAAAAAAAGTATCTCCAATTCTGTTCAAGGTCAAATTTGTGTCTATTTTCCATGGGAGATCAAAAAAACCCTTTAAATTATCTGCAAATGTCATTTCAATTTCTCAGCAGTGAGCATCTCTGAATGTCACCATCACTGAGCATCACCCACCGTCTTTGAGGATTGTTTCTCTCTCTGTGCCATCAATTTTCTGTCTCCCAATTAGGAAACTGGTGGTATCAGCAAAGTAAATGTAATTGGTTTCAGCATGGAAGTCCAGAGCACGAGGATTGACCAGGTTCTCTATGGGGATCATGTACTCATCAGACACTTTGGTATTCAGGTCCATTCCCCGGATTATTCCTGGCCGTCCCTTCCCATAAAAAAGAAACAATTCATTCTTTGGTCCTGCAAAAGAAAGATTACAAACATAAACAATTGATGCTGCCTAATCTTCTTCACAGTGCATAATGTCCCTGTTTAATTAACTGGCATAATTAGTGGGGAGCAGGAGCCTTGTTCAATACCAAAAATTAAACTTGCATATATTCTGAAGGTATCTAGATTAGAAAAAAATAAATCTAGCTAATTACATTACCTTATTCAAAGTAAAAGTTACTTCAGTGAGCTGCTTACATCTAATTGTTATTTTGTGTAAAGTTCACACTGAAAAAGCAGCTGTAGATCACAGAATAACTTTGCATCTGCTGTGAAGTGGACATATATAGCTCTGTAGATATTTAATCTTACAATTCATTAGGATCTATCAAGGTAACATAGACCATGACTGAAGTAATCTTAAGATCTAACAACACCAGGAACCCCAGCATATAGAAAAGACTTTTATTTCCATCTTAAGTTTCTCAGAATCAAACAACAAAACATCAAATTTCTTTCAGATTCAAAGGAATACAACAAATCAACATACTCTGTTCTTTCCAGCTGAGGTAGAAAACATGGATATCAATAATTCATATTTCTAAGATTTTCAAAATTTAAATAATTAAGTTGATTACAAACAACTGAAGCTTAGCAAAGCAATTTTCTTTCCTTAAAGGTAATTATAGATATCCTTAGAGGCTTAATGCTATCAATATATCTCTTAAAATTCTCTATATACTTTTCCTGCTGCCTATCAGAGTTTTTTGATGGAATTGTCAGTGAGAACTACATCAAGTTTGACTGAGGTCAAATAAATCCATCTACCAGCATCCATCAGAGTATCTAACTGCACGTCTTCTATCTGAACTAAATCAAAACCATTTGACTCAAAAAACCAGGCAAAAACCAGGCATTCCCCAAAACTGCTGGCTGTAGGTGACCAAGAGATTGTGTACATGTAACGTTAGGTGTAACCACAGCTGCACAAATCACATTGGCTTTCAACAAGTATTCTGAGAAAAACCTTGACTTGTTCACATGAATGTTCTGCTTTTGTGCTCTAAGTTGATTGCATGGGTGGAAATTGGATGTGACAAACTTTTAAGCAGTATTGCAGTACCCGTGTGCTGTGAAAATGCATATAAATAGTGAGGCTGATTAATGTAAAACTTGGGATAATTTGTATTTTTTGAGCATCCCAGGTTTAACCTGTCACTCCTGTGAACTAAGCCAAATCAAACAACTTTAAGTGACTGAAAGGAGCATGTGAACAGAGCAACAGGTACATGTTCCAAACTTTACCCCAAAGCAGCCCAAGCGATTTGCTAGAGAACACCCAGAACCATCCCCTGGATCCTTCCTGGCTGGCAAGGAATGATTTCAAGAACATACTTTTGCATGACCTGCCATCACTCCCCAGGATGAAGCCAGTCCTGCAGCGACAGGTCCGTGCTTTGTAGCTGCTGCTGAGCAGGCAGACGTGGGAGCATCCCCCCGGCATTCCGTACGGATCCGCTTCGCACGCGTGGCTTCTGACTACGGCCAGGGGAAAACAGCACTCAGACACGGTGAAGGCAACACAATCGCATGGAGCAAGGTTAGACAGAGGAAAGAATGTAAAAGAAAGGGGATTTGTGGCACAATAAATCTTTCTCCAGAATATAACTGCTAAGGAAGGGGTTTTTTTAAAGAAGTTTTTCTCCCCTGTTGCTCTCAGAACCAGCGCTAAAGTTGCAGAATTTAACATCCAGCATAAACACAACAGACAACGGGGGATACAAGCATCATAAAGTCACTCCAGGACATCATCCAAGCCAGGCCAACAATGCCCAGGGCTATCAAGCCATGCCCATGGCTGTGTGCAATCACCCCTTTGTGACTAAGCTCCTGCACGGCATTTGCTTGGCAGCGCTTCCCTGGGGGAGCTGGCACCTCTCCCCTTTGCCATTTGTTGCTTTGGTTCATTTGGTTGGTTGGGGTTTTCTGAGAACAGAGAGCATGCCATGCCCACACAGTCTGCATTAGACAGCAGATATGGGCAGATGTGTATGCTGAAACTAAAAAACAGAACAAATCCTATAGAATTTTTCCATATTTTCAATCATGGAATGGTTTGGGTTGGAAGGGACCTTAGAGCCCATCTTGTTCCAAATCCCTGCCATTAGCAGGGACACTTTCCACTAGCCCAGGATGGTCCAAGCCCCATCCACCTGGCCTTGAACATTTCCAGGGATAGGGTGCAGATTTGTATAGTTGGGATATGAATCCAGGTAAAGAAGACAAAGAATTCCTTTCCTTTGATTACATAATTTCAAATGCAGGGTTCTATATCAGCATATCTATATCTAAATTATTTTTTTTAACTGTTTAAGGCAATATGCTGAGAAAACAAAATCTACCAGGCTATCTTACATTACTAAGCTGGCTTAAAACAGAATAGAGTATTCTAGCTCAAAAAAAAAAAAAAAAAAAAAGTTCTGTTCTTCCTACCTCAAGCTTTTCAGTTTGCTTTTTTTTAAAGAAAGCAATCAAGTGGTATGGGGTCGATAAGGTTAAAGGTAATACAGAAGCTCCACCAAGCTGAGACAGCTTTTACAGAGAATCTTGACAAGCAGCAAACATGTCCATTCAAAACAAAAGCAGTAGTGGAGTAATCACAGGATGTAATAAAAGATTACACTGTGCTCATGTCTCTCCTCTACTCAACCTCTCTGACTCCCTCAGGAGTACAAGTGGGATGATAATAGCAAAGAAAGAGTCTTTGCAGCCTCCTTCAGACATTGACATCTGCAAATCAATGTCCTCAGCTCCAGGGTGAAAATTAGTTCACCCACTCTACATCAATTTAGAGTTTGTTCCCACTTCAGAAACTTCTCCAGAAGCAGCCATTCTGTTTAGAAACATCGACATTGAGAATTGATGTGTTGGCTTTTCTGTCTAAGTGATCATGGCAACAATTTATTGTTATCAGTCACACCAAAAAAATTCCCACTGCGCGTCACTGTAGACGTTTTGGATCTTGCTATCTTTGCACTAAGCTCCCTTAAGTCCCAATGATGCTCTGCACACAGAAAGTGTGTGAACAGGTTACAGTCATACAGGACTGTGGACATCAGAAAATGCTGTTTTACCACAAAATTCTGAGACAAAGAGTTTTTCATTACAGATGAAAATGAAGATCTCTTTCGCAGATGACAAGGCTGACGCTCACACAAATCAAGGGAACTCTGTCAGCATTTCTGACATTTCTCTCTCTGGTTGCCTTTTTGGCAGCCCCAAACATAGGAGCTCACCTGAGCTGTGGAGTCTGTCTGAAAAGCAGCCCCAGAGATACCAGGAATCTCCTGAGGTCTGAGACCCAAGGCATGTGGACAGCACTGGATCTCCAAAGGTGTTAAATTCTCAGAGTGCTGAGCATCACAACATGCAGAGCAGGGCACTTGGGCAGCTCTCAGACTGAATTCTCACAGAAGGGTTGAGCTGGGAGCTTACAGACACAGAACATGGGGCAACAACCACACAGAAAACTGGGCAGCTCAAGTTACAGACTGTTGTGCCACAAGGAAAAAAAAATTCACTCTGTCTTCAGATATCTTCTCTGGTAGGACCTTTTAAACCCAACCACAACTACTATTACATGCACCCTCCTCAGTCTAACAACTTCAAAAGTTTTGCCTGGAGGTTTTCCAAAGAGTTTGGTCCCAATATCCAGCTTTGTGTTTTCTAGAGAGAGGAAATTTGATCTTACCTGCTGCTTGAGTTCTCTTCTGGTACACACGGATCTCTTTAGCATTGTCCAGCTTAGCAAGAGCATGAGCATCAGTACCATTGTATCTGTTTATTTGTAAAATGCTGAGGTTATCTGAATTAATTGTATATAAATAGTTTTCAAATACAGCCAAACCACAAAGATGCCTAATCTGGAAAAGAAATAAAAGGTATCATTATCTTAGCTCAATATTTTAGGCCTATCTGTGAGTTGTAAACAGCAAATGCTACTGTGAATTGTATGTGATAAACTGTACAAAAGGTTTTCTGAATATTTGTAAATATTAAACACAAATTACACTAAAAGTATAGTTCACATTCTTGTAGTCTGAAATTTATAATTAGAAAAGCTTTGTACAAGAAAGGTAGGAAATTCAAATTATTCAGCTATCTAGATTAATTTACTCTACAAATTCCCCAGTTTCTCTGATTTTTAAATTAAAAATCTCAACATTCTTCAAGTGTAAAAGCTACATTAGTACTAACTAATTATCATTAACTAATAGTAACTAAGATAAATTAACTATTAACTAATAAATTATAGCAAACTTAGAAATTTAAAAACAGTTCATAGGTGTAATGAGTTCATAGTTCATCCATTTTTAAAAATTATTTTATGATCAAATCAGGGAAAATGGGCAAAATATACCTGCTGAATATTTTCTTGAGTACATGAGAAATAAACCAATTCTGTCAGCTCTGCTGTGTTCCTTTTGTGCTGGTTTCTTTGAATATGGTGGTGGCTACTTGGTAGTGGTTGTTTATCAAAAAGTGAATTCTAATATTGTGATAATCTCTGATGTGTCTGGGCACATTGATTAAAAATTCCCTAATAGATGGTAGTTAGACAATCCCAGCTCAAACACAAAGTGTTCAATAATTTAGAGGCTGTGCTTGATTTATAGATTTAGAAAATGCAAAATATCAGACTGGCAATTCTGAAAACTGAATAAATTAAAGAGATTTTTTTGGCAGATGTTCAGATATTCACAGCCCAAGTATCTTATTACTTTAATCACTAAATTGCTCACCACAAAGTATTTACTTTTCTTATTCACTCACAAATTCAGACATACATCACCAAAAACCAACCCAAACAAAAAAACCTTGTTGTGCATCAAGCATTTCAGTCATTCTGGAAATTACACCACAGTTGGCCAAGCCTTGCCATTGTATTCTGTCTTCACCCAGAAAAAGGAATAATAATTGACATAACTGGAAGTGTTCGATTAGGATCCAACAGAAATTCAATGCAATTATAGTAAGATGGACAAGAAAACAGCCTTGGAAATAAAGAGACATCTGTACCAAAGTGTGGAATTCTCCCCTGAATTACAATTCTTTCTTCCCTATTTCCATCTGCACTCAGTTTAAATCTTTATCATTTAACTCCCATGATAGATTTTCTTTATTAAAAATATTTAAACTATGTGGCTCTTTTAGCATTGCCTTCTATATTGATCTAATTATTTGTATTTATTTTAAAATTTGTTGGCTTTTTACATCTCATTAAGCTTTCCAGCAATCCTGTGCATGAGTGAAAACATCACTGGCTTGTCCTTTGAAAGCTATGCAGACTCTCAACCACAGAATCCAGTTTTGTTTGGAAAGCACATCTTTGATATGGTACTTACACAATAAACTTTAGTCCCTAAAAGTTCTTGGGAACAGTTTTGTGGTCTGCTGTTTCCTTGGACTAATGAGGAGTAATTTGGAGAAACAGTCATTCTAGATCATGGTGTATGCAGCAAAAAAAGATACTGAAATTCCCAATTCTTCATTTGAGTGGAAATATAATCAGTACCATTTGTTACAACAGTGAGAGGCCAAATTTTTTAATACCCTTCATCCATTAAAAAAAAAAAGAAAAGAAAAAAAATCTCACTTTATAGCCAGTTTTGAGAAGAATCCCTCTGAACTCGATAGAAATCCTCTTTTATATCTAAATTTCAGCAAGAGGAAGAACAAGCACCTCTCTAAGGACACCAATACAACTCACTGACAAGCCCATAAAGTTATTTGTTAATGGCTTCTGAAAATGATTTTAGCTTTTTAAGTATCTATTCCAAAATGTTACTTTACAAAAAACAAAACCAAAACAATCCAAAAGTTTTCAAGACCTCTTGTTCTAGGACTGGTTAAAGACTGGGGATAGATTGGCAAAAGTAGGAAGATGCTTGCCAAACCAGCACTTAAACTGCTTTTTGTCACATTTTCTGCCTGTTTTTGGTTAACAGTTCAACCAATTGTATCTTGGTGAACACTGATTACTTGGAAGCAATGAATGACAGATGAACAGGTAAAATGTTTATTCTGCTTGCAGATTTTCTCATTCCCTGTTTAAACTCAGGCAGAAATAGATGCCCACACTAGCCCTGGCAGTCCAAGTAGCGACCAGAACAGTTTGGTCTTTGCTGATTTTCCCTGGATTTACAGAAGACTCACAACTGCCAGAGAACTCTGCCACTCTCCAGACTAATGGAGTGAAATGCTCCTGCCCAGACTCACAGTCTCAGAGTTCTTATTTATGACTCTGAATATCAGGATCAGCTGTGAAAAGCATCATTGCCATCAACAAAAATATGATTTAAGGGTATCCATATTATTCTGAATGGGTGAACAGCTTTTGCTATTCTATTTCACATTATTGAGCCTGTTAGTCTCTCCTTCCTGAGTGGGTAAGGACATATTGTCATTAATGATTTATCTCCCTGCACCTTTCCACCCTGGATTTTCCCTCCTGAAGTCTTTAACTATGGTGACTTACAGGGTGCATTGTTAATGAGACACTGCATGGAAACATTCATAGGTTGCAAAATTGCTAAACTGCAGATAAACCAAAACATGTAGATGGATCTTTTAAATTACAACACATCTGAAATGAAATGGTAAAAAACCTATGAAATTCCTGTAGCTGCTAGGATTATGTGCATTCATGTATCGATACCATTGCTTTTTACTGATTTGCAAATAAATACCTACTTGTCTGCCTTTAGTTATTGTTTGCCTCCTTCTCCCCTGATAGTCAACAACCTCCACACTCTCCAGATATATGTCAAGCCAGTACACATATTTATTGATGAGGTCTAGTGCCAGAGCAGTTGGCTGTTCAATTTTCGAGTCTACTATCCACGTCCTGTTCATTCCATCCATGTCACATCTCTCCACCTTGGCAGCATTCCCGTAGTCTGTAAAGAAAAGCTTTCTGTTGAAAGAAAATAAGATGTTGTAAGTTTTAAAGGGTGTGAGCAGAGTGCAAAGCTCTTGCTGGCTCTGGGAAAAGGAAGTTTTTGTTCTTTGTCATTTCAATGTCCTATATGCCCCATATTGATAAGCACGTAATTATTTTTAAAAATTCACCGTATCTTCTAACAAATGAACAATTACACAGAATTGTCTTTCAAATGTAAAGCGCTGAAGTTCTAAATGTGTTTCCTTACAAAACAGATACACCATGTAATACTCTAAAATTACAATCTTAAATTCATTTTAACCATTATTTCTACAAAATATTAGGCTAGTTAGAGATAACAGTGACAAAAGCACAAAGCACTCAGCTTGTCTGGAGAACAGTTATTGCACATAAGCTAGAACAGATACAGGGATCCTCACTGCCAGGTGTTTTAACATCTATTTCTGATGGAGGTGCTTTAGTCTGTAGTACATTTGTCTCCAACCTTGGAAAGGTGTTCAGGCTTCAGAATGCCTCCACAAATCCACTGAGTCATTCCATCCAGGAACAATGGGAAACTCTCAAAGGCTTAAAATTGCTGCTAAAGCTCCCTAACCTGATACTTGATTAGCATTCGCTGGGTTTAGCACACGCAAATCAATTTTGATTAACCTGACAATATTTTAACAGGATTACCTATTTCTGAGAACAAATTACACTTGCAGGCTGAGGACCACCTTGCCATGGCTTTAACATGCTGTAAAGAATGATCTGATTCCAGGCTGAACGTTACTGAAACTGCTTTGAGAACCAGGATTTCATTATCCTAATGAACTGAATTATCTCCTAGTTATTAGCACCAATGGGAATAACTTTGGATCAACAGCATATAAAACTTCAGATATCTTTATGTGACAGAGCAGTAATTTATAGCCTTGTAATCTCTCGTAAAAATCCCAATTTAGGCTATTTGCTGAACAGCAGAATGAAACCCATAACCTTTACTTTTAGTCTTCAAATAAATAAGAATACACTTTAGAGGTAAAGTGTTTCAAGTGCAAAAAATTGAAATTTAAAAAAAAAAACCAAACAAAAAAACAACTGTTTTTAAAAGAATTAGAATCATTTGTAGTCAATGTGCAGGATCTGTCAAATGTCAAGATGAATTGATCTCAGAATCATAAAATAGGGCTGGAGGAGAATTTGAAAGGTCATGTAGTCCATCACCAGGCCATAAGGCAGAATAAACTTTACCTATAACATTCCTGAGGGATAACTCCATTCCTGACAGGGACTTCTATTTATCAAAATAATTCTGAGCTCCTGTCCTGTCCTTCATTGTCATTCTTTGTCCCATATGTACTCTAAGAATATATTTTAAAACACACACTTAACATTCAGGTCTATATAAATCAAAATGTCCATAGCACAGAATATTTGCCAAGTAAAGAATCATGCCTGAAAAGCAAAAGTAATTTGGAATGAAAACAGAAAGAAAAAAGTTGTATATAGCAGTATATACACTTATTTATGTATGTATTCATATAATCAGAAATAACAAGGCCAACACCTATATATATTTAAAATAAACTGTTATAACATAACATGTACTCCAGACTCCAATCTGTACTTCTGGGCATTTGATTTGTGTAATTTAATGGAACTTTGTACCTCAAGATTCAATAATTCAAATAAAGCTCATTTTGGAATCACAGAACCAACTGGGTTTGCTGTGATCAGACTCTCACACACATATAAATATACAAATACACACAAATGTTGTAAATACACAGCCAGACACACAGCAGCTACAAAGACCTGAGGTTTGACTTCAGACTGACTCTACTGCATAGTGTTCAGTTTTATTAATAATTTAACATTTCTACAGATTAAAAAATGAGTTAAAACCAAAAGTATTAGTCTCTTACAATGAGATTATCTTTTCAGATCAGACAAGAAACACAATGTCTGTATGTCAATAACAAACAGATCCAGTAAGGAATATGTAAGAATTTAAAATATTTAGGAGGCTGCTCCAGCTTTCTGGAATAGGGGGCCATTTCTTTTCTTCCTTGATACCTGTCTTACAGTAACATCATTTGTGCAATTATCATGACTTCACATGTAAATGCTACTCCTTTTACTCTAAAAATCATTAATCTTCTCCTGGAGATAGAAAACAATGAAACTTTAAATTAAAAATTAAAAGGAAAAGGTAAAAGACAGAATAAGAAACTAGTTGCCTAAATGATGCTGCACGATCAAATGCTCTGCAAATTAAATTGAGAAAATTAAAGATTTTACTGTGTAATGTTCAAATACAATTCTGCATTTAAAGATTAATACAGATTTTTAGAGTGAGGTTTAAACCAGAATTGCATTTCTAACACCAGAAGTTGACCCACAATTACACTGTACTTCCTTTACCTTGGGAACTCTAAAGGATGTGCTGTACAGTATTTATTTCAGCTCAAGGCTAATTTTTCTGCTCACAAATGGTGCTGAGTTTGCCTCTCCATTTTCAGCAGAGGGCAATGAAATCTTTTATCCGTTCCCAGAGCAATTTTGGGAGGAAAAACTGACCCTGTGCACATCCCAGCACAGCCCAAGCTCAGGGCACTGGGGTGACCTTGAGGGACAGGCTCTGACAGAGCTGAGTCCATTACAGCCTTCGTGTCCTGAGGCTGCCACTGAGGATGCTAATTGAGGCTGCTGCAACACTAAAAATGTTGACACTAAAATAAATTTTATTAAGGCATGTTATCTTCTGAAAGCTATAGACTTCATGTGTGGAAATTCTGAATTCTGCCTGTAATTAAACAACAACAAAAAGGGGAATCTTCTTCATCAAGTCCTGGACCTTTGCAGGCATTTAAACTCATGAAAGTATTCAGTTGTTTGTACTCTTCCAGAATGGTTTCACTGCAGTCCTAGCAGTCAGGAATCTACATCTAATAACTAATGGTGATATCTTCCAGGCTGAATTACACAGACTGATTTCTGCAGCAGCTTATTTGGCTTAAAATGCTATTTTCACCTGTCCCCCTCTCCAGAGATATTCCTAGATGGAAATCAAATTCTTTCCCTCTGCCTAGCAGCTAGAGATAAGCAAGGGCAGGAATATTTCCTCCTCTGCTAAGACAGGCTCCTTCTGCTGCCCTTGTGTGCAGTTATTCCAATTTTAGGGCAGTGATGGAACGAGCATGGCCAGCACTGGGTTTGCTGGAGTGGAGTTCATTGGGGTCTGCAGGATGGCCCAGCAACCTCCCTGCACCATCTGGAGACTCAGCAGCCCTGCATGACATTTCACAGCCCTAGTACACTGCTGATAAAACTCATCCTCTCCCCAGCTATTACATGCACACTCCTCAGCCTGAAAAACTTAGTCTTAAAAAGTTATGGATGGAGGTTTTCCAAAGGGTTTGGTTCTAACTAGGAACAAATACACGGGGACTATTCCCTCCACGTCTGAGCAATGACAACTTTCCAACATTTTAAAATATCCTCCCTGACAAACCCACTGACTAAAAACAATAAATGTTACCAAACAGAGCTAATTCCAGAAGAAAAGAATGCTGCCACGGGACAAAAGTGACAGTGAACTTCCCAATCCCTGCTCTCACACCAGTGGTCACAGATTCATCTTTCCTTCATTATCAAGCCTCAAAAATACATAAGAAGGCCCTCAAAAGGCTTTCCTTACACAGACATCTGTAGGATAGTTACTGCCTTAGTTCAGCTGCCAAACCCCTCACCAGCACTCATTTTGTCCAGAACCTTCTCTCTCCTCACTTCCTTTTGTTTCCCAAGCTTTCAGTCACCCCCTTCAGAACCCACCCATTTAATGAGCTGAGAGAGAATTGTTTTCCTTGTAAAGTTACACTAGGGCACTTGCATGACTTAAAACTGCTGATTTCTAATGCACCTAAGACACCAAACACTGTACAGCACAATCAGAGTCTGGGGGGCATAATTACACAATTCTGGAGCTCCTTGACAAAAACCAATGAAGTATTATAGGAGGCAAATAAATAAAGTATATATAGGAAAAGAGGATGCTTTCCTAGGCAAAGTTACTGCTGTGGACATGACCTAACTAGAATAAAGTAAAATAATTCCTAGCACACCTCAACAGGAGCTATGAACAGAAAGGGCAGGGTTGAATTTTCAGAAATTACACAGAGAGGGTCATTTTCAAGACAGAAGGCAACTAAAGATGTTCAGCTGATCTTGACAAAATGAAAAAGTCACAAAAAGTTAGAGGCTTTTTACCAATTTAAGAGCAGGCTTATGATGTGGGAAAAGAAGTTTGAATTAGAATTAGCAGAAATGCTGTGCAATTTAATTGGTATAAAACATAATGAGAACAGCATTGGCATTGAGTGGCACCAGTCAGATTAACTGGAGGACAAATAGGATAAATTTATGGGGACTGTGGTGAACAAGGAACCTTCTTCAGAGGAGGTGATCAAACAGCCAATTAAAAGGACTCTGTAAAAACACCCCTGGGGTTCTCTTGCATCCTGTGGGATGAGGTGATCGACGGGCTGGATTCTCAGAAGGGACTGTCACACAGTCCTGTATCTGATTTCCACCACATTTTTAAAAAATGAACGTGATTTGATTTAGTTTACATCACATTTAATTAATAATTAGCCTCACAGCATGGTCCAGGAGCATTTTTACCTCTGATATGTTTAGGTTTGTTTCTGGGTTCAGCAGTTTTCTTTTTTCATCCATATCTAAACCAAAAGAAATCTGCCACCCTCAGATTTGGCCAATTTTTGGTAATAAATATTCCATGGCCCCCAGTGTCCCAGACAGATTTTAGGAACACGAAGAGCACTTGGAGAGTGTTTTCTGGAGTGCACACACACATTGAAAGCAATTCCCAGATTTGGGACAAAGAGAAATTTTCCCCCAGGGGAGGAACTAAAATACCACTGGATTTAGGGATTTGGGTTTCTCCTTCCTCTGCTTCTTTCCAGCACAACACAGCACCCCTCACCTGGAGGATAATTTCCCACACCATTTTAGGGGCTTAGAAGCTCTTTGGCTCTCCAGAAACATGCCTTATTTTTTTTTTTTTAATAACTGATATTGGAAGGAAATATTGAGTGGATGTTTTTGTGCTGCATGGGAGTGAAATTCTATTAAAGTTCCTCTGTGATTTCCGCAGTGCAAAGGAGGACATATGTTCCAAATGTTCCTGGCATTTTGGAAATCTAGCAATGAGTGCCTGTGAGTAAAATAATAATGGTTTCTTCTCCTAGAGAGCTGCAGATTTAGAGCCACGCAGGAAGCAGCACAGGGCTGAGCTGCAGAGAAAAGTAAAACCCAGTCAGACAAATTCTCACCAGCAGAGCCCAGCTCCACTCAGGGCTTGCTGCACAACAACTGGCAAAAATCAAAGCAAAAGCAAAACTCAACCCTTAGGGGGGACATTTGTAACTAAATAAATACACTTCCCTTTGGAAATTGCCAATTCAAACAAAGTTTTCTTCTTTGCAGCAGGAGGGGTGGTGACCTGAGCAGCAAAATGGGAAAGTAGCTGAGAATTCAGGGATGGGTTAAAAACAGAGCCAATCTGGTTTACTGCTTAAAGAAATACAAGTTGTCATAATTTGTTTGTTTGTTTCTATTTAAACTGTCCATCATCCATCTATAAAAATATGCCTCTTAGGAAGCTCAATTGGTTTGCCATTAACAGGTCCCCACCCCCCATTTCCTTACAGACACACAAATATGAATTTTCAGGTGCTATAAAGCGAACATAATTTGGTAATTCAGGATGGTTGTTTATTATATTGCTATGAGTATCCTCCACAATTGTTCTAGCAATCCTGCATGTTATTTTTCAAGTCTGATCCCTTCCACTACAGAGGGTATAAAAGCCTTTATGTCATTTCTCTTAGGGATGTCAATCAATATATATATTTCAAGTTCATAATAATCCTTAAAAGTGTTTCCCCCCTTCTTTTTCCACCCAGATATGCTTTTTCTGCAGGGTGAGAGTGCAGATGCCTCTGCTGTGCACTCATCTTCCACCTCTGGGTCCTGCAGGAATGATGTAGGACAGGAAGATGCTCACCTGAGCTCCTGTCTGATGATGTTTTGTCACAGTCATTTCTTTCCAACACAAGCTTTGCTTCCTCCTATGCAGAGTCAATATGTAATAAACACATATCAATCCTACCATGTTCTATTTCTTGCTCCATTTATGAGTAGTTGTGGCTGTGCATGCTAAAAAAAACACACCTGGAATATACCAGCAATAAATCAAACCCACAGAGAAATGGAAGTTCAGCTTACAGGTTTTGCTTGTGGATAAAATTGCAGAGGGAGTTTGTCTTACACTCTCTTCACAAGAGTTGTATGATTATTTTTTTATAATTTCCTTATCAAGACTACAGCAATGCAATGTACTGTTGAAAAAGTGCATCCCTTAGAATATATCAAATTTATACTTGCTTAAACCTGCTTTCTGTCTACACACAATTTGATATCTTTTCATTAAAATCATCTAATTACCTTGAGTAATTTTTTTGCACAAAGTCACCTTCTGAATAAAAACCATGTTCTCTGAGCTTTCAAAATTTATTCCCAATATAAAATTTTAGTGAGTAAATCAAATATTACCTTTTCA
Organism: Aegithalos caudatus; assembly: GCA_013389925.1. Classification (NCBI taxonomy): domain Eukaryota; kingdom Metazoa; phylum Chordata; class Aves; order Passeriformes; family Aegithalidae; genus Aegithalos; species Aegithalos caudatus. Next base: position 1,581,004 of record WEIU01008657.1, read on the forward strand.
GTCACATTTTTTCCCATAACTACATGCAAAGTTTTATTAACTGTCAATTTGTAATAACAGACACATTGCAGATGTATTCCTGGATTCATTAAGGGCCCTGAACATCAGTATTTATTTGTCAGATTACTGCCCTTGATCTGAAATTGTAAGGATTCAGACTTAAATCAGATGCAGAAATTTGGAATTAGTCCTTTCAGACTAAATGTGTTTCCCCATGCGTAACTACAAGCTCATCAGTTAGAACAGAAATGAAGAAACATTGATTATTCCCATTTTATCACAAACCAGCTGTGCCAAATCAATGTGCTGACCCACTGAAAAAAATCATTTTATAACCAAAAATGCCATGTTACAAGGCTTTATATCAACATTTAAGTAGACTTATAACGTGACATCCAAAAAATAACATGAAGTCCTTATCATAGTTTTAAAAAGTAGATACAAACCCTCCCTAAAATAAAGCATTTAACAGATTTTATGTCATTAAAAAATACATATTTACATTCAAACCACGTACACAGTGATGTTAGAGATACTGAAATCTGGAACATGATGATGAATAGTTCTTGGATTATCCTGAGTTTTTATTTTTGAGGTTAAGATGGTTCATTTCCACTGCTTTACCAGATGTACAAAATAATTTCACCACAAATAATTAAAATTCTCTTTCTTCATTGTCAACTCAGGGTCTGATATATTTGTTATCCTTCACACTCAACTCGAGATACATATTTTAACACACAATTTTTTGATTATTCTGCTTTGAATGATTTCTGGAGCATCAAAATGGTGCCACGTGAACTTTTATACTCTTTGCATGCACTCTTTTATGTGCAGAGCAGAATACACATATTCATACACTTATTTTCAAAGATTTCCTTACTATTATACTGAAGCTCTTTCACAGAAAAAAAATAAATGCAGCACTTTTCCTGAAGGTATTTAATTTTCACAAGACATTATTATGTGCAGTCAGACTCTATTGCTTCTTCCACTTAACAAATAACACTTTCCCTTTGCTGAAAAGTGACAATATTAAAAATTACTTTTTAAAATAGGAAATTTTGGGGAGGAAGGGGGAATATTTTCATTAATTGTTCAGTGATTGTAGGGGAATAAAAGTAGAAATAAAGAAAATCCCTGAAATTGTGGTTGACTTGCAGCCTGAGGAGCTTCAGGCTAAAGCAGCGTGGAGTTTGAAGGTTTAACTTTTGTCCTAGAGCTCAGCTCAGCTCAGAGCAATTCAGGCCAGCACCAGCAGCAAGCCCTTGTTTAAAAATCCTGTCTAGACACAGGAGGCCATCATTTCCCAAACACAGCCTCCCTTCTCCAGGGGCTTTTCCTTCCCAGAACTTGATACATGGCCTTTTCTGAGAAATGATGGTTGGACAGAGCATTTGGCACGATGAAAAGTGGAAAATGGGCCCACTCACTTTGTCAGGGATTTAAAATCTTGTTTTCCACACCACCAGCATCAATCACGACACAGGGATGCTTTGTCTTCACCTACGTGATTTCTCTCAACAAACTTTTTCCCACTTAGTGACAAGCAATGAAAAAGGAAACATTTTTGCAATATTAATTTCTTTTAAATGTATTATTAATGAGAAAAAATAAATTAAAACAGTTCTCCCACCTTGGTATTTGATGACCTATACCAGATTAAATGTCAGTAATAGCTGGCATTTGAGAACCTGTCTCATCCATCTTATGCAGAAAATGCTACAATAATCATCATTAGGTAGGATTACATTAAATTAATCAAAAATCCACAGTTTGCAAGCTTTAGGATTCTCAGGGCTCCTTCCCAGGCAGACCTGCAGAAAGGCCAGGATTTCACTGAGACTTTAGATCCCAAAGGCTTCAGACCCTGAAAAGTGATGATTTTAAGTTATGATGAGTTAACAGTCAACAGAAGGGATGGGTTTTGTTTTTTGTTTTGTTCTTTTTTTTTTTCTTTCCAGCAAATTCAAGGAATGATGTATCAGTGGCTATTAAATGCAATGATGTTTCAAACTCTGAAAATCCCAGCACTGCACACTGCTGGAGGCTGGCAGGGTTGCTGTGGGAACTGATGCTGGATTATTCTTTCTTTCTCATCTAAGGTGTGTTTTGGGTTGGTTTTTGGTTTTTTGTTTGTGTGTTTTGTTTGAGGTTTTGTTGTTTTTGTTTCTTGTTTGGTTGGGGTGTTTTGTTTGTTTGCTTTTGGTTTTTTGGGGTTTCTTTGGCTGCGCTTAAGCAAAGT
>WEIU01008657.1:1587176-1643925 GCA_013389925.1 Aegithalos caudatus
GATACTGACTGGAGTGTAACAGCAAATTGCTGAAGGTTCTATATTTTGATGTTCAAAGTGATAAATATGCATATATTTATTTATTTCAGTCATTGGTTTGAAATTTCCCTTTTCATTAGAGCGGATCATTTGAATAACCCTTATTTACTGAATTATCTGCTGCTATTTTCTGCATCAAGTTTGTGTCATTTCAAGAACAGTGAAACTTGTGCTGGCATGACAAAGTATTTACAGAAAAGCCACATCTGTAATACACTCTCTGTACTTGTTACAGACTTGTGAACATAAGTAATGAATTAAATAAGAGGCTGCAAGAAGCAACGTGGGAATTGTGGGATTAAAGAGGCTGTCAGCTGATGCAGGGGCACAGCATCCACTTCTGCTCCAAACACACCATTTATAACATTTTTTTAAAGCAGTTGGAAAAATGTGGTAGCACAAAATTGTGCTTTGTTTACAGAAATGATGAAGAGATTAGCTGAAATCAAACGAAGGACTACAGAAATAAAATTCTCTGACTCCCCCCAGAGAACCCAATAAACCATGGGAAATTTTCACCAAGATATTCAACAACAAAATAAATATAATTTCAGGGTATTACTGGGTTATCTATCTGTCTATCTATTCATATCAATCAGACATTTTCTGCTATGAGACTGTGACTCCTCCTTGTTCTGTGGGGATAAAAGCAAAGTGCAACAGCCTGTTCAACATAGAGAGAATTCCAAAAAGTCACAAACCATTTGTGAAAAATAAAACAGAAAAATAAAGGGCTCTTTAGTACTTCTCTTGCCCTATTCCACTCAGGGTTTGCCCTGGGCTGTCCATGTTACTGAAGAATGGGACACTCTGTACCACCTCACCCCACATTTTCCTCTGCAGCCCACAATGAACCCATTCCTGGATCTCCTTATCCAGGGAAAGAAATTTCCCAAGCAATTTTGAAGCCAAGCAAACAAATTTGATTACTCTTCTGAAACACCAGAAATGTAGAGATGTATTTGCAGCCCTGGCTCCAAGCAGAATGAGGAGAAAAAGGGGGGGATTTGTACACCCCAGTGATGGCTGCATACACCATCCCTGTAATAATGTTTCAAATACTAACCTACCCCACATAGAATTAGATAGGAAGACAATTTCTGAAAATTACTAAATTGGTAAAAAAAGTGGAAAGCATTTCAAGAAAAAAAATACTTTTCTGGCCAAGTATGAGATTATATTAATGTGCAAAGCAGTTAGGTTATGCCAGCATGAACTGATAGCTCAGCCATCCACGCTACCTCACTGAGCTTATTATCAATTCCAAGACAATTTCAGAACTCAAAGAAGTAAATTGTGGATGATGTCATTAATATTATATGAAAGATGGAATTCTAGCATATTTATGATTCACACCACTCAATCTCACAGGCTTTTGGTCACTGAATCACTTTTTCCTTGCTCAAATCGCTTTTTCCACTGCTCCCCAAGTCTCCAGGCCACCAGGCACACAGCGATGAGTACAGTTGCATTTTAGAGCTGCTTAACTTATTAGTTTCATTAATTAACTAATTACCTCATTCTAGGAGAAGAAGAAACAATATAAACCCCCAAACAGAGTACCTGATATCTCATGCACTGAGTGACAGCAGGAAAAGGAGCTGAAGCTCCACAAGGAAGGCAGCTGCACGTGCAGCCCAAGAGGTATCGATGGAGATGCTTTTATTAAAACAGCTGATACAGTCTGAGGAGAAGGTTCCCTCTGCAGCAGACAGCCTGAAAGCAGAGTATGGTGTTCCTACCTGTCAGGAAGGCTTAACTTCTTCATTTTAAGACAAAACTGATACACACTGACACGAGTGCAGAGTGCATCAGCAAACAGCCTGGTGGGGTTTGGAGGGGAGCAGTGCACTGCCTGTTTGCTTTACAGGATAAAAGCAATCATCTACAGGCATCACTAACAAAACATATTTTTAACATTACTTTTGTCTGATGCCAGAAATATAATTAATACTTACTTTGCATATTACCTGCAATAGAAGTTAATTTACTCTAATCAGCCTGAGGTGAAGGGAGCACAGATTATCTTGGGGCTTTCTTCCCCTCACTTTGTTTCAACATAATTGTCCTCCTCTAACACACCCCCAGTGGATCATCTCATAACCTCCAGCACTTTATAATCACATTCCTCACTGCTCTCAGTGAAGAGGCAGAAGATAGCTTGGGCTGGGACACACAGACACCACCTGCTGCAGAGCAGTCATTGCCTTTCTTACCTTATTAAAAGATCTGCTCCAGGTCTTTTCACGTTTTATTCCAAAAGAGGGAAGACTGAAGAGCAGTAAGGATACTACTTTATATTCCTTAAAAGCTGTTCCTGTGTTCAGCAAGCAGTAATTGCTTGATTCAACCTGGTTCTTGATGGTACCTGCCAAGGGAGGTGCTTACTTGTCAAAGCATAATGGGGAGACAGCAGCTGTGACAATCACAGCACAGCAGATCAGATGGTGCTTCAGTCCCTGTGAAACCTACACCAATAAAAGGGATAAACCCCTGGGATGCAGTTCTTTTTGGAAATCCTGATTGCTTCCCAAGTCACCGACATCCAGCCCTCATCCCTGTTAAGTCAGACAAGATCTCACCACACGAGGGATGAACCCCAAGAACTCTGAACAAGAAGCACCACTCAATTATAATGCAAACCTCCATCCTTTCTGCTATTATTTGGTTCACTTTTTTTCTTTTTTAATTTTTTTCTTCTTAATTAAACTGGTAATTGAGGCTGTGCTATGAGCTGAACTCAATTAAGTAAGTCAGAGTATGTTCAACACATGCTCCCAAAACTCTGCCACTCAAAGCCCAGGCTGGAACATCTAATCTGCAAGCATCAGACAGCTGTAAACAGGAAATAAATTGCCATCTGAGCATCATGCTATTGAACATGTCTAGGAAAAGGCAGCACTCTCCTCAGTATCAAATAACAGCTGAAAATCTAAGGACAGTTCCAAAAGTGAGGAAAAAATTCCATCAAAAAGAAGTATTTACTGGAGAGAGTGGGGCATTTCTTTGGTTTATTGGCTAATGACTCTGCATTAGGAATTTTGGTGTAATATTTTATCAAGCAGTGATTTCAGCATCACATAAAGGTTTCTGGTGAGAGGGCAGCAGAGTGTACCAGATACCCCAAGGGCTGGGATAAATCTGCTGCTGATTTGATGAGTTCTTCAAATTTCCCTGTACCTACTTCTACATCAGAAAACCTGGCCCAACATTTCCCTTTGAAACTTTTCTATTACTATTTAAAAAGAAGAGAAAACAAAACCAATCAAACCAGGTATGAGCAAGACAAAGTTTCTCATCTCTTCTCTAATGAAAATGATTTATTTACACATTGAAAAAAAAGCTTCAAAAAGATAATATTTGGTGGCTAACACTTGTCTTGTGTGTTGGAAGAGTGGAGATACTTGAATTTGGAAGTACCAGACATTACATGAGGCTCCCTGTGGTTTTCCCAAAATGTTTCCTTTTTCATGATAACTCTGAAAGTTCCCAGTTTCACCTCAAAATAGAACAGAGAATCTTTTGCAGGACAGAAAAAGTTCTCCTTATCACCTTGACTTCTGAAACACTAAGAGACAGAAATTATTCCACTTTCTTTGTAGACAAACAAAAGCCCAACCAATTTTGATGCCTGAAATCCCAGATATCAGGTTACTCCTTACAAAAAATGCTCTCCTCATACTTAGGAGTCGCCTAAACTGAAGGAAGCAGCTCAGAAGGGCAGTAGCTGTGGTGTTTATTTTGTGTTTTCCTAACCTGTTAAGGATGCCCAGCTATCCTCACATCCAGAAACAGATAAGCAGCTTCAAATCAACACTCAGAATATTTTAAACTGCACACTGCCATCATATATTTGCGAAAACACCAGCTATTTGTGGAAATAAATAATTGGACATAAAGCTCTTTACCATTCTCATAACAGACCACTGGACACCATGAGATGTTCATTAATCTTTGTTTCAATTTGAGTGGGAACACATTCTCTTTGAAGCACAGAGCTGGAAGCCAGAAGAGCAGAATACACATGTGCTTTTTTAGCAGCAACTTTTCAAATGCATTCTCTAATGTCGCATAACAAAGTCAGTGATCCAAGGAAGCTAAGAAATTCACAGGGTGAAAGGACTGAAAAGGATGATATTATTAAGCCTCTTTTCAGGTTTTCCTAATAGAAATCCCGTCACTAATCAGTCACTCGTAACAAATACTCATTAATTGTCATCCTTCTCAAAGCACTCAGCAACAGGACGGGATTTTTAGAGGTGGGGAAGGTTGAAGTGTAAAGCAGTGAGCTCACACAAAACTGACAAGTATAAAAACAGGAAGAAAAATCAGTGTTTTTTTAGCTCTTACACCTGTAGCTTCCCCATCTGTTTATAGCTGGGTCTTTACTAAACACCGAGCAGGCAGCGTGCCCGGAGCTCAAACACACCACGGGCGACAGAGATCTATTGGCATTACCTTGTTTGCCAGGTACAGCAAATATTTGCTTTCATTTCCCAAACCCTGCATTGACATAAAATGATTCATAACTCTATTGAGTATAAATCTCAAAATAACCTCATTTGGCTCATGCAGAATTAAGCTGATGTGCTGCAGAAGATGAGGAGGACTCTCTGTGCCTGTGACACAGCCCAAGAATTTGGAAACTCAAAGCAGATGCTCGGTTCTGCCTCCTGCTGAACACATGTCTGGAAAACTTGATAAAAACTGACTTTTGGTAAGGTTTTATGAAAACCTCCTCGACATTTCTGGGCAAGGTTTTAGGCCTCTGCCACAGGCAATACCACAGAGCCACAGTGGCAGCTGTTGTAATTAAGGCAAGATGCTTGATTTTACCAAAATATTGATGTAGGTTCTTTGGTTTCACCTTTTCCCAGACATAGTTCTGTACAGAAGATTCTCTCCAAGGGACTTAGATTTTACAACTGAACAGCCTTGTGCTCCTAAGGCCTTGTTTTAATTTTTGGTGAGATCTTGTTTGTTTTTGCATGCAGGAGGCAAAGTTCAGCTTTCAAGAATGTGTACTTGCTATGAGAGAAAAATGCACAAAACCACCATCACATCACTGGCTACAGTATATATTCCAATCAAAATAGCAATATTCCAATTTAAATGCTATTAATAGGTGTACCACAGTCTCCCAAGAGCATTGAACTCTTGGATGATAAAGCTAAAGACTGAGATTGTTCCACTTGCACAAGTTTTCTTTTCTAAATATTGAAATTTCTTTATATTCTTTCTTTATATCTGTGACCAGATAAAAGAAGACCCATTCTACTGTTTTTTTTTTCTTTTTGGTCCCCTAAATTCCCACCTTTTCTTCTTTTCTCTTTATCCATCTATTTTTCACAATACTACTTAGTTCCTTAACTAGATATTTATTCTCACATCTCCTTGACTGGAGGCCACAAAGGTTGGGCAGTCTCAGACGTCCCCACTTGGGAAATAAAAAAGGTTTAATTCACCCAGCTTTTTTTGACATCTTAGAGTTTGGCATTCAATAATTGCATACTCTTGAAAAGTGCTCATGTTGCACATAGATAAATTCACTGTATTTTAAACACACAATGAATTTTAAAATGCATATAATGACTTGAATTATTTCCTCATTGCTGTCACAAAACTGTTTAAATTTTTTTTTCTTTAATCTATCATGATTGTAGCTATAAATCCAGTGATGGAAAATAAGCATTTTCATTTGATTAAACATTTTGAAGCAGCACTGAGTTTGGGGAACACTTGCTTGAAGCACAAAATGAGAAATAAAATGACATAATGAAAGGTAAATGTCACCAATCTTATGATTAAAAATACAATTAGGGAAGACTTAAAACTAATTCTGTGTATGATAGTTTTTCTTTTTTTTTTTTTTTTCCATTAAACTGTGCCACATGTGCAAATATGCAACACAGACAACTTCACCTACAGGGTCCAGGACATGGGCAGCCAGTGACCTCTGACAAGTCCTGCAAAAACTCTCCTGGTGCCAACAGAGCTGTGGCATCACCTTTGCTTTATTTATTATCAGGGAGAATGGTGTTAGAAAGCTGGAGTTCAAAATCACATAAACCAAAACTGGAACAACCTTCTAAGCCATGTCTAAACCCAACAGCAGCACAAGAAAGGTTCTCCACTGGAAATTTTTAAGGGTTTTCTGAAGGTTTTTTTTTTTTTTNAAATGAATGAAGTAATTACAGTTGGCTGAGTTATTATGAGGTGTTCCACTCAGGAAAATTATATATAACCACAGACAAGATAAAATGTGTATCTGCAGGAAATCAGAATGATTAGTCAGATTCACCTCCCAGATAAAACTTCAGCATCTTTCCTTTTTTTCCCCTGATTTTATAAGATAATTCCTGTTTGTCAAAGTACCTTCCATGAACACCAAGTTCTTCAGAGAACCTGAAACTTAAAGAACAGTTTGCCTGATAATGTTTAGAGAACAGGGAGAAGCAGAAAATCCAGGCCATGGACATCCCCCAAAGCTTGAGGGTGAGCACAGCATCCCCAGGGCAAGCCTGTTCAGCACTTGAGTGGCTTGGACCTGATGGCACTGGGTTTAAATAATCCTATTTACTTTCACAGAGTGGTAAAAAATATGGAAAGCTCAGCACTGCCCACAAAACACCACGAGGGCTCCACTGAGGGCCAGCACTAACCTGGCTAAAGGGGCTGCTGAGCACCCTGAGTGCCAATTTACCTTCCCTTCTCTTCTGTAATTCCCAGGGGCTGGCACTTCCCTGAAAATATCTGTTCCAGGATGGTGCTGGTTTCAGGAATCAGGAGTGCTGGTGTAAAAGGGCTGGGGCAGCTCACATTTTACTCATTTTGCTTGCAAACAAGCAGTGACTGAGAAGTGTTAAGCACAATTTCGTTCCTGCCCAATCTCTCCCGGCCCCAAATCGAAACACCTTTCCCCAGAGGTTTGGCACTGACAGTGACAGTCATTACTCCTAATACTGAAAAACAGTATCATCTCCAAATCCTGCAAGACCTCTGCTTAGAAAAAGAAAGATTCTGCAATCTTCATCTCAGGCTTTTCTTACCATTTGCAGAAATCCATACTACGCTGCAGTGGCAAAAGCTTCCTATCAACACCTGTGGATTTCAAACTGCAAATTTGGAGCTGTATTTCTCTTCAGCATCACAACAGCAAAATAAAGCACCAGCAGGATATCAGATGTGAAATGGTAGAGTTTGTCTCATCAAGAAAAAATTGGGTCCCATCCAAGTGTAAGGGAAAATCGAAGCTTCTACAATTTGTGTAATTCTGCTCTATGTGAAGTGGCCCATTCATGGCTCCTATTTTCTCTTTACCTAAACAAAAGCAGGTTGCTTAAATTAAAATGTAATTCAGACATAGACAGTTAACAAAAAGAGATTTGTGTCACAGCACTACAGCAGTTATTTTCCCACCACAAAAATATATTCCTTTCATTTTCCTTTGGGTGTTCAGATGGGTGCACATTTAGGAACATATAATCTGTCTGTGTGACTGTATGTAGGAAGACATTGAGTAAAAATGTCATTTAAATAGGATCAGAGCTGCTGTCGAGCTGCTTGGAAGACTGACAATGTTACCTAGGATTATTTAATACATACACATTTTATAACTGCACATAATTACTTACCTGACAGTAAGACAGAACCTACAACTTCATAAACACAAGAAAGCTGCTGTCATAGCTCTTCTATCTCCACTCTTTCTCCTTCAGCAGATAGAAAATGACTAAATTATCTTTCTCATCCATGGCAAACCTAATATGAGCTCTCAAACCCACCACATGCTGAGGAGAAAATACAGCCCAGCTGCCCCTGGTTATTATTAGCTGTCATATTTTTTATTCTAAGGGGTCTGTAAGACTTCATTATCAGATTTTACAGTGGTACTTTACTAGTAACAAGTAAAACCAGGTCAAGAAGCACAAAGAAATGGGATTGTGCACTCGGGGAGGTGCAGACTGGCCGTGCTGGAGAGGATTCTCCAGAGCAGACAGCAGAGTTCAAACTGAGGCCAGCTCACCTTAACACCTGTAAATCAAAACTAAACCTGTGCCCTGGGAACCAGCCACAGATTGCAGGGATTTACAGCAACGTGCAGGATCACAGCTCCTCTTTTTTCTAATACCTCTGCCTGTCTGACACAACCTAATGATGTTCTTCATGCTGAAGCTTTCTTAGCTTTGTTCCTCCTTTCCTTTTTCTCTTGTTCTTTTTTCCCCAAATAAGTTTGTCCACTCTTCGCATATTTTCGTCCCCTCTCACCCAATTTTCTCCTTTTTCACTTTGAATTGTATCTGCTTTTTTGACCCCAGATTATTTTTACTGCCCTCTCTACAACCTGGCATTTCATATTGTCTTTTCTACGCCTGTCCATACTCATTTTAAGCACTAAATTGTACTTTCCTTTCTACAGCTTTCCAATGTGATTTGAAATTGAAGAGAGAAGCAATAGCCTCAAGACATTAAAACCCATCCATTTAACTTGATCATAGAGGAGGCTCTGTAACTGTCAACTTCACATTTTTTTTTATGGTCTCTTTTCCCCTGGAACACCTATGCAGAGAAATATCATGGCAGAATAAAAAAACTCATCATTAAGCCTCAGTATGTGTGAATATGGAGGCAGGCCAAAACATAAATAGATATTTGGCTTTTGGCAAGATAGTATTTGGCATTTAATACATCAAGCAGTAATCTGCATTGTATTTATGCAGCTGAGCATTTAAGGTGCATTTGAATGTAAGAGTGATAAACATAAAGGAGTTACACAAAGTGCAATCAAACTGTGTGCTATTCTAGGCCTCAGAATTACTAAAACAAAAATACAAAGAGAACAGTATGGGGAGTGTTTCCATAAAGAATGCTTTAGGTAATACCTCTAAGGGTTTATCTGTAGGTGCATTTCTTTTTCTCCCTGTGGAAAACTGCACCTCTGAGGCAGCTCTCACAAAACCTCATCTATGTGTGGTACAACAGTCTATGTATGAGATTACTTTCCCATTCACCATTTACAAACCCTCAAATGCAATCTCAAAATTTCCAAAGCTGACTGCTAACAAGCCAGTTCAACAATCACAAAACCCACAGATTAGGCACTGACTCAGGGAAAATTCTAGTGATTGTAATGTATTTATTTTTGGAGTAATTTTTTGAGTGTCACACTGTCATTTATCTGCAGTCCAGCCCCAGTAACTGGATTGCAGCTTTGTGTCCCTCCCCCCCATAACTCCAGGTGTATTAATTGCCAGATATTTACATGTTGTTTGTTACATGTTTATCTCATTACCTTCAGGGGACAGATGTTGAACAGCTGCTGAGGTGTACAGTCTTTTGTATTGTAAGCAAATAAGTTTGCACTTCTGCCTGGGATTTCAATCCTTCTGCAATATAACATTTGCTATTTAATATATTACAGGATAATCTGTGTTGTATTTGTAAATAAATACAAGTTTGTGCTACTTGGAACTTTAAAATCCTGGAATGGTTCTTTTTTCTGCAATTTTCTCAATCAGTTGCAGAGGCTGAAAGCAGAATTTTCTGGAGAGTTTTTGGCAGCAGCTGCTCCTCTGGTTTGCTTCCTCTAGCTTATTATGCATTGCAGTCAGTCCTACAACCCCTTTTCATACATTTACTTGAATGAAAATGCCCAAACTTGTTTGTGTGCAACTTTTTAACGAGTGGAGGTTGGAGCCACTGAGGCAAAAGGAAAAGAAGTGTCAATTTACACATCAGGGTTGGATTTCTCTAAGGAGAAAAAAGGGAAACTGGCAGCTGACTGAAATCCCAGTTACTCCTTGCTGGTGCTAAGGGCACCTGGATTTTTGGAACTCAGAGCTTTACTCTGCAGGAGCCTAAAAGTCAGACCTGTTGCTGCAGAACAGGAGCAGGCTGCTGACTGCTCACTGAGGTGTGAGACACAGGTAAATTCAGCAGCCAAGCCACAGCCCTGCCCACAAGAAACCTTCATGGTCTCCATGGCAGTGTTTGCCCCAGAAGATGACTGCCCTGATGTCAGTGACTTCAATACCCCTGTGGTACTTTAGGCTGTGGCTTCTTGCACCCTCCTGTAACCCTGTTAACTGGTGTGTTTGTTAGGGTTAAGTCATGCATCTTAAACCAAACATCACAACATGCATCCACTCCATATTTAAAGTGATATAACAACTGAGCATAGTGTACTAAGGAATGAAGAGAAGCATATTTAAGAGCAGCACAGTGTGAGAGATGATTGCAGCTTGCCTGTGAGTGCCTGCAGTAAGGATGTGATCACTTTGCTGTTGGTATTTTTAATTGTATTCTTGCTATCCTGGAATGCAAGCAAAACTCTACATTAAAACATTAACATCATCATCACCTGCTGCCTTCATCTGTTAATGATGATGCCTTCAAGGTGATACAGCTCACTGGTCTTTGGGCAATAAAATACCCAAAAACAATCAGCAGAAATTATCTCACAGAAGGCCAAAGCACCACCTGTCAGAGCCCAGAAGAGCCATGGGGCACAGGAGGCACCGAGGGTCCTGGCAGGGGAAAGCTGCACTGGCAGCAAACACAGAGCACTGGCTGGTGGATATGCTACTGCTCACACCCTGTAACTGGTCCATGATGTTAATTACAATTACATCTTCACTGCAGAACTTTATGGCTTGTAGGGACAGATGAATAGAGACTATGGGGTGGTGCTACAGATTAAATGGATGTGTTTCCGAGGCTGATGTTTCTGAAAACTACTAATGGAGTTTAGTCAAGTAATATTTCCTGTTACTAGCTGACAAGAGGGAAGCAGATCATACACAGCCATATCTCTAAGGAGTACATGAGATGAAACAGATGAATATCCTTATCCAGCCCTGTGGTCTGTGTGTGGGTATTTACAGTAATAAATCTCTTGTCATACAGCTCCTGCATTCCGTGTCTCAGCATCCGTACTTCTGCTACAGCAATGGGGTGGTTTTTTTTGTTTGTTTGTTTTTTCTTCCCTTTTTTCAGAAGGGTCAAAAGCCAGCTCACACATTATTGTGCTGAGAGGCAACTGCTGCCAACTTCACCCCCTTCCAAGTCACATAACACTGAGGTGATGACAGACAGGAGTTCACACTCCCCACACTGGCAGCTGTGTCCCTCTGTACTTTCCAGTGTCACTTTAAAAAATGGAAGTGGAAACACTGTAGAAATCATTTTTCGAAGTTCTGCTGGGCATCAGAAAATTACATTTTAGAATAATGAACAACGTGCCACAGAATATAGGACACATCTTGCTTTGAAAAGCAGCACCAAAAAATAAGGGATGGCAAGGAATATGGAGAAGGGATTTAGACATGCCACTGTTCCAGCTGAAATAGGATGCAGCTGAGCAGGATGCATAGGAAAAACTGTCTGTATAGTGTGATTTCAGCAGAAGCTGAACCATCCCAATGGCTTCCCCTGTGCAAAATCCCCTTTTTAATCTCCTCATTATAATGATTAGTGCCTCATCTACACAGATACAAGACAAGGAGAACCTGGAGCTTCAAGACTACTTCAGGAAAGGATCAAAATGGGTGAGGCAGTGACAGCTGGAAGGGCATAGACAGAACAGGAACAGAAAAAGGTGGAACAGGAAGAGGAAAATCAATGTCATTAAATAACTTTTACCAAGGTAACACTCGACCAGAATCTAGACCCAAGTCAGTTCTGTTATAGTGCTAAGGAAAAACTCCAGAAAATCAGCAAGAAAATCACCTTAGTGTCTGCAACAGGAAACAAACAAACTTTTCTACTTTCCTCAGCTTTTTAGGGACTATACTGAGAGCAAAAGTACAATAATCAGAAGTTTGGATGAAGAAGGAGGTGGGGGGGGGTGGGAATATATGAAAAAAAATTAGTTTTCTTAGTCTAGATTAAAAGAAATATGTTAGTTGGTCTGAAGTAGCTAAAAAGTCACTGCCAGAAGAAGCAAATAAACTGTTCTCCATGCCAGCTCACAGGATAATTAGAGACAATAATCTTAAATTGACAGAGGCAAAGATGTATAGTTCATGCAATCTCCTTTCTGAATATTATGGATTATGAAATTTAGACAAAACCTGCTGCAGAATGTCACAGGCTCATTTATCCTGCCTTCAAAGAATGTGGTAAAATAGGAAACCTCTCAACCTCTACCTCTATTCTCTACTCCTTTTCCATACAAACTGGACAAGGTAGGACAGGTGGATTCATGTAACTTATCTCCAGACTGTGAGATAAGAACAAAATAATGATCAAAATGCACATAAAAATGTTACAAGTGCAAATCCAAGCATTCAAATGCTAGCAAGCATTATTATTCCTTAAACGTTGTTAAATTATCCCATGATATGAACGATCAAAATTCTCTGAATACATCCATGCTGATTATTATTTCAAAACACCCTCCTCATGCTCTGAGCACTGCTGCTTCCTTACATAATGTGCTGCCTCACACCCTTCCACAGAGATGCATTTTGTTCAAATCCTGCTCAGAATGCAAAGCTGCTCATTTCCAAACAGGCACTTACCAGTGTTCACACCTCTGTCTCCAACTGCTTCCCAGACATTAATGAATTCTTCTTCACAAAATCCTCCCAAGCTTAAATGAAGTGAACCTCCCACAGAATTTAAACCACAATTTCAAGCCTACCTGGTAATTATGACTGCTCAGCTTAAGCTTGATGTTGCAGAGCTTGATTCTGCCTGTGACACTGAGACATTATATTTTCAAAACCTCATCCCAAATCACAGGCAGTTCAACACAGCTAAAACTTCTGCCTGAGGACAGGGGTAGCTCATCAAATATTACTTTATATATATCTATATCTATAATTATATTAAAAATATATAAGCAGCAGTGTCTTGTAGAATATTGGGCTAAAGTAATTCACCAGCAAAAGACAGGAATCCTCTCCTAAAGTCTTGGAAATCATACACAGACACAACATGTATTATGTAAGTAGGCTCACTTCAGCAACTGAGGAGTCTCAGCTGTTCCCTGCATTGGGTATGACCTGTGGGCATTCAAACCTTTCAAAATAAAGCTGCCAGCACATTCAAAGTTTAAGCACGCATGCAAATTCCAATCTTAAGATTTCACTTTTGAAAATGTTAGAGTATGCATCAAGTCTTTTTGAAGTGACAGCTGCACGCACCAAAGTATTGTGATCTACTAAAGTATTGCTACATTCAGAAAACTCTACGTGACAAGTAACAGAACAGTAATTTAACAAGGAGATTCATATATAAAAACAAACAAATAAATCCTTGAACTTTCAGAAGATGCAATGTTTTCACATCAGTAAACCATGTCAGACACCCAGGAATCCAAACAAGGGCTTGGCTTGGTGTAGTCAGCCGATTCCTGTTCCAATTTAAATATTTTGGTTAGAGGTCTGATTTTCTGTTTGAAGGCAGTGTAATCCCTGTTGGGAATGCAGTTTGCTTGTTCTCCTCTCCTTCTGCTCAGCCAGAGGAGCAGTGCCAGCAGAAAGCACAGAGTGTTTCTGTTCTGCTGGAGGAGAGCAGCCAAGAGGTGGTGCTGTGCCATTCCTGGGCCTGGGGAAGTCTTTGCAAAACCATGTCCATAAAACTTAGAAAACTCTCTCACCACTGCAGGCAGTGGTTTTTCAGCATGTAAAAAGGGCAGTGAGTTTTAAACACCCTACTAATAATAGGGAATCTTCATATAATATCTGTTGAATAAAGATCCCTGAGTATTTTGGCTTGAGCTTCGTCGATTTGCTGTCAAAACCTAATGAATAAAAATGATCTAAACCAAAGTGAAGCAGAGTCAATGAGATTATTTTTTAACTGGAAGGCCTTTTCCTAGACTTCCCTACACTGAAAGTTTGCATCCACAGTGAGCTAATTACCCATTGATTCAAAGTAAACAAGTTTTCAAGTGCCAGCCTGGACACTGCCCAAACTCCTGAATTCTGTTCCTTAGAAACACCAAGGCTGAGGCCAACTGCAAATATGGACCAAGTTTTTTGTGTGCACATTAATGCGTTTGTGTGTGAAAATCAACCAACCAGCTCAAGCTAATGAGAAAAGTTAAAAAGGTTTAGGAGTTTCTAGCACAGAGAGTTTCCATTCCAGAAACAACAGAGAGCCAGTGCTCCCACGACTTCTGCTGGAGTTTTTGGGATGATAAAGCAGAAGTTGCTTCTCCTTCCACTGTAGGTTGGCACAGTTGTGTGTTTCAATAGATAACTTTGGACAGCTGATTTAACAGCAGATCAAAGCCAGCAAAGGAATTGTGTCAGAGAGCTGCAAACACACATCTCTAAAGAAAAGCTGCTCCTCACCCCCAGTGCCCACAGCCTTCTACCCAAGGCAGAAATTTGCCTTCATCACCACCACATGGGAGAGCTGCTCCTGCTGCTTTATCAACACAAAACGAAACAATTAAACTTACAATTTTACCAATTTTACTCAAATCAAGGCAGTTCCTAAAAAGCGAGGATGCAGCCTGTGGGTAGGAACTTCTGCATGCGTTCCAGGATAAATTTTTGGTATCAAAATCCCTTTAAAATCCAATTTTCAGTTTCATTGCATCAAATCCTCTAAAAGAAGCAAATAAAAAGAAAAACAACTTCCTGGAATTTATATTTTGACCCATTTTCCTCAAAATCTCTCAAATTCCTTCAAGTGGACCTTGGTAATGATTCAGCCATACTTTTTAAATAGCAGCAGTGAAATGTGAGTAAATAGAATTATTGACATTTGTTCTTCTAGCACACCATTCTTTGACATTATAAGCTTACAGACCTGCACAC
Source organism: Aegithalos caudatus (assembly GCA_013389925.1). Lineage (NCBI taxonomy): Eukaryota > Metazoa > Chordata > Aves > Passeriformes > Aegithalidae > Aegithalos > Aegithalos caudatus. The sequence goes on from WEIU01008657.1 coordinate 1,601,990, forward strand.
ACAAACATCCTGATGTGAAATCCAAGGCTGAACATCCCCTCCAGACAGACAGTCCCAAGTGTCCCTAATGACAGACACTCCAATTTTTACATCAGTTATATGCTAAAGTTCTCTCAGACTTGACATTTTTTCCCTTTATTTACCAGTATCTGCTCATTAAAATTATTTGTCCTATTCTTTCTTTAATATGAATTAAAAATCTACCTTGCTATTCTACCAGGCTTTCTCTTCTAGAATAGATTACCACAATTCCTGCAAGTTTTATACAGGCCATGAGGTTTTTAATTTTTTTAATTTCCTATTAATATCTCCAGATTTCTTGCAGCCTTTCTTTATTTTCCACCAAAAGGGGTCATGTTGCAGCTGAGCTCCAGCAAGGTTTGTTCACACTACTGAGCACAGCAACAAGGACACTGACATGCAAGAAACCTCCAGAAAGAAAAAAAAAAATTGGAAAATCAATATATATATGAAAAATAGCCACCCATGTAATCAGCCTTGAGAAAACAGCAGTTCCATCAGGATGATATCATCATACTGCTGATGAATTAACTGAATTGACTGAATTCATCATCTCTGTTAGTCTGGGTGGTTCTGGTTAATCCAGAGCAGGAGTAATGGACTCAGTGATCCTTTTGGGTCCCTTCCAACTCAGAATATTCTATGATTTAGTGGTTTTATGCTTCAAACATGGCATGTACACAGGCAGTTATTTATCTTGTGGGAAGAAGGAAAAGAATGGCATGAGAAGACCTTATGAGAAAAATTCATTGCTTGCACAATTTTGCAATACTAAAACTCAGTTAAAAACCACAAGAAATATGTGGGCGACACTAGGAAAACAGATTTGGAAAACTTTATAACACCATATTCCACTAACATGAGCTTTTTGTTCCTGTTTTCATTTTGTCCACTTTAGAGAAGGGAAAAAAAACCACCAAAAGCTCTGTCAATATCTATATACACAGAGATATTTTTAAGTTCAGAGTAATACAAGTACATCTAAAAAAAGAAAAAAAGGGTCCTAAGCAGCTATATTTTCAGTTCTGCTCTTCCACTCATGCAGTTCCCTAATTCATATCAGAACATGTCTTTGACATAAATGACCTTACTGCTTAGATAATAAAACAATCAGGTAATAAAATTAAAGGGAAAAAAAAAAAAGAAAAAAAAATAAAAGGAAAAAAAAAAAAAAAAAAAAAAAAAAAGGAGACTTCAATTGAACATGAACATAATGTCCATGCATTATGGAGCCTTAAACTTCCATTTATATTCTTATTCAGAAACAAAGTGCCCTCAATTCTCTCCAGCTTAATTGCTTTCAACTTGAAGAAAATCACTGATAGGGTGACTTAAATCATACAGCTTTTGCCTGGACAAATCAGTTATAAAATTAAAAAAAAAATACTTTGTGACTTCCATTCCAGGGCAAATAACATGTCCATTTCTGAGTCTCCCTCTCAAAAAAACCAATTCTAATTCATTGATCTATGGTAATTTCAGTCAGAGAAGAGCATTTTGAGCAGAAGTTGAATGAGTGAGGGACTGAGGGATGTGAGGCCAGGGAGCAGAGGAAGCACTGCAGCCACACAGGGAGGGTGCACAGCTCAGTGCAGGAGCTGCTGGATCAGATGTGCACAGCCCCAGGCAATGCAGCTCACCCACTTCTGTCTGTGCTGCTGCTGCTCCTGTGCTCAGCCAGGTTTGCTGAGCTATTTCTGATGTTCAGGGCCCAAAAGCACCAGGCAAAGTTGGCTGGGGTGAGGAAGGTGCTGTGGTTTGACAGCTCAGCTCTCTGGGAGAGCCTGAGCCTGCTGAGAGAGGCAGACACTGCCTTCATCCTCCTCTGCATCAAACTTGGGAAGTGAAGAAAAGTTTTACTGATTTACAACCTTTTTTTTTTATTTTTTTTCTTTTTCAAACCACAGCTATCTTGTATTGCAAATGCTTTTGTATTCCCACTGGGTTTTTTTCCATACTTGCTGACACTACTCAAGTATTATTCCTCTTAGCAGCAATATATGCAATCCATTACTGGGCACATGCTGCATAAGAAAAAAGGCTCACTTTAGTTCATGCTTCATGAGTATTACTCTAGTTAGCTTTTTATTCTCCAGGCAATGCTGCTATAATACCAAGTCTCAGAACATCAGTTCTGAACTATTCTAATAACATTGCCAGTGTTCACTTTGCCAGCTCTTTCACAAAGGATTACTATCAAAAAATACATCCTTTGTCACTGCTATCAGTACCTGTTTTTCCTCTGAATGCAACTTGGTTTAGGCACCAAATTCAGTCCATTTTCAGGGTACAAGCAGAAGACTGGATATTAATAATGCTCATCCATTTTTATTTTCAGCAATGCTTGATTAATGAAAAGCTATGCAGCAAACACCCATCATTACTTGAGAACACACATATACCAAACCTGTTCAAGCCTATTCTATTTTTATTGTTTGGATTATAGCTGTCCCTTTGATCCAGACCAATAACCTGACATTTTTAATGAGTTCCTTTCTAATGCAGTTAGGTCACAAGCTTGGGGTTTTAATTCCTTCACTTTTGTCAGTGACTCTGAGTCGTTTTAACTGAATCAGCTGACTTTTCCATACAAGCCCATTTCTTTGCACGTTCATAAATCAAATTGTATTTATTTATTTATGTTTCAGTTTGCTGGAAAGAAGAACCATAATTTCTCCTATCTTCTGTTTGCACATGAATGCAGAATCATCATATCACATTTTGGGAAGGAGAGCAGATGTGACAACAGCCCTTGCTCCTTTTTCTTACCAAGAGCAGCAGCCACAAGGTTTCCCAGGGAGCAGACTGGGATTGAAGTTTCAAGGGAGAAAAGATCCAGGGGAAGATGAAAAAGTGAAAGAGTTTTGTGTTTCAGTTTCTTTATAACAAATAAATTTAAAAGATATAATAGCACAGAACTGTAGACAGTAAAACCTGATATCAGACCAAAAAAAAAAAAAAAATCTTTTTTTCATAATTTCCTAGCAAACATTTGTGCTAAAGGGATAATAAAGAAAAGTGGAAATAATTTTAGATGGGTGGTTTTGGATATTTTTTTGTCTGATTGTCTTTGCTTCTCTCCTCTTATTTTGGTGTTATTACACCATCTCCAACTATTCACAACCTGAAAGAGGTTGTGGAGGAGGGGAATGAGCAAAAAACCATTAATTCTAAATTCAAACTTTCATATTATGATTAGTTATTACAAAGTTTTTTGTGTTTTGAGAGTTTTTTTTTTTTGGGGAGGGTTTAGGTTTTTCAGGTCATCTTTAAAACTTTTTTGAAGTGAGTGGGTCTTATATGTATCTTACAGCTCTTTGAAAAGCTTTGTGACAAGAAAAGGAATTGAGCTCTTTTAATAATGGCATGTTATTAAACCACTAATGATTTGGCTGTTTAAAAGTGGGCTTTAATGATTATAAGTCTCCTCTTTGATCAGCAGAAAATACTGACTAATCTGAGAGAGAAAAAAACCCCAAAGTTTTAAGACTCAGAATCTCTCCTAAGCCTAGTGGCTGCTATAAAGGCTCAAAGGCAAGAGAGTAAAAAGAGAATAAAACAGGCAGCAAACAATACATGCACGTGTTTTATTTTTACCCTGAAATACTCCCCTAACTAAAAAACAATGAAGCAAATAAAGAAAAAAGAATATATGGCTTGACCTCCCCTCCTTTTTGAATTTCTGGTCTTCCTCCACTGCAAGAATTTTCAGCTCCTCATTTATACCTCCAGGCAAATATTTCATTGGGCCTAATATAAATTGTATTTATGGTTCAATTTTTAAATTTTTTAAAGACATGGGTACAAAAAGAGAAGAAACCCAAAATTACTGTCACTAAATTTGTTTCAGAAAGGTCTCTCTCCACCCCTCACCTGACTGGCTCTTTGCTGGCTGTTGTGGATTTACTAATGCAGGATTTCAGAGCTGGCCTCGGGTTCTGTCCCATCAAACATTCCACCAGTGACATTCCCAGCTTTTGTCTAAAATCCCACCAAACAGGACAGCTCTTACTGGCTTAAATGTCCACCCATGCTGGTTGAGTTGCCAGCCCCAAACTCTTTCCCTTTATATCTTCAGTGTCTTTGACTCATTGAGGGCTGTTTTCCATCCTCTGGGATGGCTTTTCCATACCCCAGGCACCATCTCCTGTGCATGGCTCTCCAACAAAAAAAAACCCTTTTCCTTCAATGATGTGTTAAACTTTTCCCATTCCCTTTGATTTTTAGTGAAAAGTGCTCAGTGGACCTTACATTGCATTTTGATCTGACCAAGAAAAGCAAACATCCCACGAGGATGATCACACACAGCTTGGGGGAAAAAAAAAAAAAAAAATTGCAACAGCATTTAAACCCCCTGGATGACAACAGAGCTATGACCAACCCCATTTCCTCCTCTTACCTCTACCAGATTTCAGAGGTAGAATAAATTCAAAACTTAAAAAAAAATACTAAAAAAGAAAATTAAAAAGGCAGAATTAAATGTTTCTTATGGCTTTTCTTCTAGATCCCTCAAATGGTCTTTTAAAGCTGCTGATAACTGCTCTTACACAGAAGGCTGAATTTCAAAATATCTTCTTAGCCTCTTGCTTCCTTATATCTTGTGAAATTTTAGACTGAGGCGAATTTCCTATTGTGTTTCACACAATGACATTATGTATTTTTAATTATCATTATTATTTTCATACTGTGGCTTTGATTTGAGCAACAGAAGAAATCTGTGCTTAGCACCTTCAGAATCAAAGAAGTCCACAGAATAATATTTTTATGTTTTTTCCCTCAGAAGAAATTTCTGAGATGATGTAGATACCTTGAGCTACTAATTCTTGTTTCCGTTGTTCCCCATTGTGAATCCCAGAGCTATCAACTGATTCCTATTACAGACTTAAAATGCAACATACTATTTTTTTTTTTTTTTTGCTGTTGTGCATTTGTTTGTTTTGTTCCTGCCTCACTAACATTACCAAGAAATGGTACACAACACCACATTAATAGCTGTTCTTCAAGCATCATCATAACACAATCTCCTCTTGTATGCATTTACAAACCTTGTGTGGAAGAAATAAGCAGAGCCTGTGGTTTTTTTGTATTTCTACACCACGGCAGAAAGAAAAGCCGATTAAAAGATTTATTCAAATATTTACATGACACACACTGTTGCAGTATTAAAATGTGAGCTTGCTCCTTTTGCAAATCTCTTTACAAGTCTTTTCCCCCCTTTTGTTCCTAATGCAACTTTTAAATGGCAGTCACAAGCCTCAGTGACTCCAGCCTGTAATTGTGCATCCCCTCTGGTTCTTCTCTTCCCCTCCATCCACCACCTCTGTTATCAGCCCAGAAAGGCACCCAGCTCCTGGCTGCATCACAGGAGGAGTGGGCAGGTCAAGGTGTAACCCCCCCACCTGCAGAGCTGCCTCCAGCCCTGACCCCCAACACAGGAAGGACCTGGAGCTGCTGGAGTGACCCCAGAGGAGGTCATGGAGATGCTCCCAGGACTGGAGCCCCTCTGCTCTGGAGCCAGGCTGGGAGAGCTGGGGGTGCTCAGTGTGGAAAAGGGAAGGCTCTGGGGAGACCTCAGAGCCCCTTCCAGGGCCTAAAGAGGTTCCAGGAGAGCTGCAGAGGGACTGAGGATGGAGGGACAGGACACAGGGAATGGCTTCAGGCTGAAGGAGGGCAGGATCAGATGGGAAATTGGGAAGGAGGCTGGCACAGGTTGCCCAGAGAAGCTGTGGCTGCCTCATACCTGGAAGTGTCCAATGCCAAGTTGGACAGGGCCTGGAGCAACCTGGGATAGAGAAGGGGTTCCTGCCTATGGCAAGGGAACTGGATGAGTTTTAAGGTCTTTTCCAACCCAAACTATTCTGGAATTCTATGATGATTCTATGGAGGTTCATGTAGGAGGTGTCTAAGCCATTTCCTTATTCCCATTACTGTTCCACACATCCTTCCACAGTCCAGCCTTGCTCTGCACATCCTCTTTGCAATCTCACCCCATGCAACCTCTAATCTCCCATCTCCTTAAGTCTGAACAGTTTTGCCAGTGGATGCTACATCCACGTTTCAAACCTCCTCCCTAAAGTTCATCTTTTTTCCATAAGCCTGGGAAATAAAAGTTATGGCTGGCATCCCAAAAAGCATCACAGCCATTGGTACAAGCTGCACATTTGGAACCAGGAGTAGCCCTGAGGTTGCTGCCTCATCTGCTCTTCCTGTCCTTTTCCACATTTTCTGGAATTCCCAAAGAAATCAGAGAATGGGTATGAGGAGAAATTAAGACACCTTGATATTTATATTACTCCATGTATGTCAGGAGTCTGAGCAGTCTGACCAGGACTGAAGTGTTGGGAGGGAACTGCAGCACATCCCCCTGCTCCAAGGCATTTTGTGCTTTGTAAAATGGTGCAGTACATTCTCCATGGCCATTGTGGTGCAGTGGGAGGCAACAATTTACCTTGAACACTAGGGCCAATTAAGTAGACATATTTATAGAATAAATACGAAGATGTACATAGTTAGAATTCCATAATGTTCCTGAATGCATTCAGATATCACGTAGCTTGAACAACAGCCATTTTATGCTTCTTATTAAACACAAAGAGATGCAGAGCCATAAAGAAAATAAAATGCTCTGTGTAGAGACATTTAGCTGGTTGTGGCAGAGCTGGGAGAGAACCTAAATCTGATCTATCCTCTTGTGAGTTTTAAATGTGTTACCTTCCCTATCATCAGTGTCCAGTGATCAAAGCCTCATGAATATGCCAATGGAATACTGGCTGCAATAATTTGAAAAGCCATTCCCCATGAGTACAGCAGACCTGAACAGAGGATCTCAGTTAAACCCATTCCAGCTCAGCTTGTATTTGTTTCATGTTGACAGTCAGCAGAACCATCAATTTTACACCAGTTGCAAGGACCAGCTAAAGTAATCACTTCTGTTCCTTGACCATGGAAGAAAAGAAGTTCCATATTAAAATTTATCAAAGCTATGAACTGCAGACACAGGGAGCCAAATATCTTAGTTCCAAGGCATTTGAAAGATAATCTATTACTGTAAAACTATTTATTCTCCCTCTCTGTTGCCAACTGCCACTTTGTTTCCTACTCTCCTTGCTCCAGCTTTTCCTTCAATCCATGTTTCACTGCCATGTCTGGGCTCTGAAGTGCTCCCAGTCATCAGTGGGGACACATTCCCTACTCCTGGAAATGCTCTCCTTAACACAGGTCTGATACTTACACTGTGCTGCTCCTAATTGATAATTAACTGATGTAAGAGATGAGTATCAGAACTGCAAAACCCCCAACTTGGTAAGTTACAAGTTCACTGGGGGGAGCAGACATTTTTATGGTGGGTGTGCATTAGACCTAGTCTGGAATAACCAAAACATCAAACACAGTCCAGATTGATAAAGTGCTGAAATCTTGCCAAAGTAACACGCTTTAGGTGAGAAACATAACAAATGTGGCTCTTCAAGAGCTGTGTGAATAGCAGAATCTTTCCTCTCTCAATTTCAAATTCAGTTTCATGAGAATAAACTTTTATGAAAAGTTCTTTCACTCCCTGTGTGATATAAAGGAAGCTTGGGAGCTCAAGTTCCATTGTAAGCTCATAGGAGAATATCAAACCATCAGCACTAAACATCTAACAAAACTTGCAGGCACAGAGATGTAAAATTAACCACACTCAAAAAAGATATTCTTGAGTGCAGCAAGGGGAACCATTTGGGATGAGCAAATTTTCCACCATGGTTTGGTTGTTTCATGGATTAAAGCAGAATTTCTGGTTCATGACACAACAAAACTCCTCACACACGGACATGAACATGCAAGAATAGCAGGGCTTGACCCTGTGCTACTACAGGAAGTTTATCACAGACATAAAGGTTTGGGATCACACTCTGAATTTCTTAGCATTGGAAATTGCCCTCTATGAGGGCATCAACTCATTCAGAGTTCACCTTGCCATATAGGTTTTAGTATGGATGCTTCTGTGACTTTTTAAAATAAAATAAACCCACCAAGTTACCCAGACAGCAATACCACCCTAAAACATTGACACCAAAATAAGTCTCAACTGCAATCAGCATGAAAGAGTTAATAGAAAAAAAAAGGAGAGAAAACAAAAGACCAAAAATAGAAGGACACAAAACAAAAGACAAAGGAAAGGATCAGGAGATTTTTAAACAGCCAGAATGCTTCTTGATTATCTGTTTGCAATCTGGATCAAAACCCGGTCAAAACCAAACTTCGTTAATATATAAATTGGGGTTTAGAAGTTAAAATGTAGTTAGGTATCCAATTAACAGAACAACATATGTCAGATAATTAATAAAAATGCCAGAAACACCAGTAATGAAATAACTGCTGAACTGCAGGGCACGTATTCTGAGAAAATTTTCCACACAGTGTTTTCAGCACAAAATAAATGAAGATTTCTAAATAAGAATCACACTGTAAAATATCATGATCATCTGTGGCCTTTCCTACAGGGCAGCACTTCCCCCTCCCCAAACCAGGCACTCTTCACCTTGCACATGGCACTGGGCAGGTGACTCTGAGTAGGAATGGTTTGCAGCCAGCAGATAACAATGGGAGGAAAAGTCTCTCATTTTTCTGTGCCTCCTCACAAAACCAAAGGCTTGGGTACAATTCCTCCATCCCTGACAGATAAGATTAGCTAATGGCAAGCTTTGGATTCATCCAGTAAATTCAGGAAAGAATATACAAGTAAAGGCACAGAAAAAAAGGATGCTGTCAGCAAATTTGAAAGCTTCAAGTTCTTTCAGATCAGAACTTGCAGAAAATCAATTTCTACATGAATTTTTATTTTTCTTTTAGAACAGCTCTGCAGTGAGATCAAGTCAAGCTTACCATCTGCTGCTGAGAGAAATACAGCTATACTCAAGATCACATTATCAAACTTCTCTGTAAACTTTACATGCAAGCTGTTCCTGTCAGAATTGAAGTCATTGTGATAATGCTCCTTAATATTCGCTCAGGCTTTAAATAAGGGCTGACAAAAGTCCACATATGGATGACAAGCTGTTCTACTGTAAATATTTTTGTATTTGTTGAGAAGGGGCTTATGGCAGTTTAGGACATATTCCATCAGGGATTTTGATCTGAACTACTTACTGACTAATAAAACCAAGATAAAATCCTTGTTCAAAACTCCTCACCAAAATTTAGTTATAAATTAACTTGATCCTATTTCTACTCATATTTAGTTTTGCTTTTACATCATTGTTGCTTAAAAACTTTTCCCAGCTGGTGGATGGCATAGAATAGAAGATATTTAATACTCTGTATTTTAAGGAAGGTTTCATTCCCAACTTGCACTGGATGTAGTTATTTATGGAACAGAAAAAGCAAATACAATGTAATTTTACTATTAGAGCTGACCCTCTAAAGCACAGTAAAAATCCTTCCACTTTCTTTGTGTAAATAAACTCATTAAACTCATTTCCAATAGTCCTTTAGGAATATGGCACAAAATTCCTTCAAAAATTCCTTTCCCACATCCTCTAGTTAGAAACACAACTTACAGAAAAGCAAAAGCAAATGTTGTGACAAGTAGGGATCAAACTGCTTTTCCAGTTTTCATTCCATTTTGAGAAGTCACAAGGCACAGGCTGCAATAATTATTGCAATTAGCACAGTTAACTATTTGCTCCAACTTCATTACACATTATTGCTGCAGCACAGCAACTATGCAAGGAACTCAACACAGCAAAGAAAAAAAAAACCAAACAGATGCACAACTTGCAGTCACAGGCAAGGCTGCCTGCTGTAAAAAACAATCCCAGAGCAAGGAAAGAGCCTTACCCTGCTGCTGGATCAAGGGCTATGGCCCTGGGGTTGCTCAGGTCCAGCTCGATGAGGGTCACACACGCTGACCCGTCCTGGCTGCACACAAAGATCCGGTCACCGACGTCATCCACAAAGTAAAAATTCCCCGTCATCCAGTCCAGGGCTATTTGCTGTACGTCTGCCAAAAGGAAAAAGAGAGAAAAGGAAGAGAAAAGGAGCTCAGGAGTGCAGTTTAAATCCCAAGTAAGCCACTGCTGGTTGCTCTGTCAGCAGATGCTCCACTCACTTAAGGAGCTCCCGCTGCTTTACATTGATCATGTGTTTCTAATAAGGAATCCAATTCTCAATACACAAATTGGGGTTGGGGAGAAATTTTCCTTTTTAAGTACAGACATTTGATTACAACCACAGTGGTATGAAAGATAGACATTCATTTTGAGTTCTGTTGAATATTTTTAAGCCTGTCATTGTGATTTTTTTTTTTTATGGTATCCTCAGAAACAACACCACTGACTGATGGGGCACCTGTGAAACGCTGATGGGCCCAGATTGCTGGGGGAAGGCAGCTCTGAAGCCACTCACATTCTGAATTTTAGTGCTCTAGGATGTCTGTTAGACCCTGGGATGGGACATGGGTAAAGGTTAAAAGGGTTCGCTGGTTATATTTGAAGGGGACTAAAAGCAGACCAGAAATACTTAACAGAATTTTTTTAAAAAGTAATATGCACAACTAAACCCACTTTATCTATGCATTCATTTTCATTTATCATTTCTTTTCTTGTAGTTATGGGATATCTGGATGATACCAGATTTTTAATAATTGCCACAAGTAGTAGCATTGAAGTAAAATTTTCTGTGATAATATAGAAACATTCACTAACAACCAAGTTTTCCTTCTCAGGACCCTGTGGCAGCTTCACAGCACTTTAACACAGCTGCTCACTCAGTTCTTTTCCTTGTGGAATCCTGGACCCTCACTCTGTAAATGCCTTATAAATCCTCCATTTTTCTTATAAATAATTGACCTGCCCATACACCACCTTGTTATAGTAAGCTAAAGTACAGAGAAGTGCAAAGAACATAACTTTATCAATTTATTTAACTAAGATTTCTTTTCTTCCTCTTCTCATTGACAGTACTGTATTGATACCACTCTGTAGGACAGAATTAGTTATTCTTTAATAAAGAATACCTCAATTAATGGAAAAGTATTTCCTGTGAAATATTTTCAATGATCAATATCAATGATTTTTGATTTAAAAAACACGTTTATTATATTACAGTGCTCTCAGAATAATGCTAACATAAGCTGAGATTCTGTGATGATGAGAGAAGCCAGATGTGATAAAATATCATTACACATAGTAGTTTTGTTCTAACTTTTAGTTTTCTATGTTTATAATCCTTCAGACAGGGGATTTTTAGGTTTGCTTTCCACAATCCAATAAAAAACTGCTGCCCCCATCACACCCACGCTGCACTGGAGAGTAGTGAGTAAACTTGACTGAACAAAAATTGTATTCATTGAGTTTTTGATGACAAATCAGGGCTTATGAGCCTTGCACTTGCTTAAAACAGACATGGAAGCTCATTTGTTGTCCTTCAAAGTGCAGGTAACTTAAATAAGATTTACTCAGTGAAATGCCAGGAGCACCAACTGTATCCCACCTCAGCCAGGCCATGGTACAGCTCACTGCTGTCTCCTTCCCCCCATCCCTTTTTCCAAGCAAAATATGGGACATATTTTTAAAAAATTCCAGAAGAAAACTCTGTGCTTCTGGAAATCAATGATAGTTAAAGCATTTTCAATGTGCCTGCTTACCATTTTCTGAAGTTGGGTTCACGGAACGAAAAATTTATGTTTTACTGATTCAGGGAGATTTTTGAAAATTGCAGATAAGCTTCTGGGTAACAGAAGCATTTCAGAAAATATCATTTAAACAGGACAAAAGGTACAAAAGGGATCCAATATCAAACATTTGTAGAAATAAAACTTGTAATTAAATTCCTGCAATGAGAGCTCTAGAAGATTGCTGTACACTGGGAAGTGGATGAAAAGGAGCAAGGTTAAGTATCAGCCTGTTGGAGGAGGGTATTTTTTCTTTTTTTTTTTTTTTGTGTGTGAAAAATTTACCTATTTTTAGATCAATGTGATATATATGTGAAAGGCACATCACACACACAGGTTATTCCATTTGTTAACATAACAGTTATAAAATGTTTCCTCTCTTCTGTCCTCAGGTTTTGGTAACATATCAGAAGAAATTGCACCAAAAAATTTTTGGTTTTTTGTTTGTTTTGTTTTGTTTTGTTTTTTGTTGGTTTTTTTTGGTTTGTTTTTTTTTTTTTTTAGTTTTTGGGTTTGTTTTGTTTTGTTGTTGTTGTTTGCCTTTTTTATGGAAAGCAAGAATAATTCATTCAAGGTCATATCAGGGATAACCATTTGCATTAGGTATTGCAAATTAAGCCCACATTCCAGGAGAAGTGAGACATCCAGAAGCAATCCCACACCATGATCTTTGTGTCAAACAGCACTGGTAGCTCTGAACACTCATTTATCCAAGTTCCCTTCCCAGCAGGATCCCTCTGGGAAGGGCATGGAGCTCCCAGCGGCAGAGATTTAGGCTCCTTCCAACTGCATTCCTTGTAAAGCTGCTCTTTCCAGAGCAGGCTATGTTTCAAGACTTCTATCACTGAGCTTCCAGAAAAAGCACAACACATTAATTCACAGAAATTCCCTTCAGAAGGGCAGAATTCCCCAGGGAGATGCTCTGCTATGCAAAGAACCCTTCCCTCCAAACCTGTCATTGAGCCCACAGTGGCACTTGGGTGCTGCAGGCACCACGGATCTGCTTTGGGATTTGTCTGTTCTCTGCCCTGGACACATCCAACCTCTCACTTTGTAAAGAATTGCTCAAGTCCACTCCTCCACCAAATTAAATTCTACAGGAGAAATCCCCTCAGTTGGCAGATAATGGCTTTGCTGAGTCCCATTTTCATCTCCATGGTTTGGTGGCAGCTCTGCTGTGAATGGCTCCCCACTTTTCACACGAGTTTCAAGCACTCTAAACCACAGAGATAAGGCTCTGGTTGAATTGGGGACTTTTAAAATATATATAAAACTTCCTGTACTCAAGAAGTTACTGAATTAATTTCATGCCTATTTCTGGATTCATATATAAACCCCACTATGTGCAGATGTCTGGTCCACTCACATCTTTAAAGTAATTAATCTTTTTTTCTTATATTCAGAAAGGACGGTTTCAGAAGTCTCTAAAAAGAAATGTTTCCCCTTAAAAACACACATATTTATTCTGTGCACTCTTCTGTATAGTTCTGAGAGCTTTTCCTATATTAATAACAGTTTCCTTGGAGCATTTCTGCCAAATGTGATCATCTTTCTTTTATTACTTTCTAAAAAACTAGGATTTCCTCTTAAGGACTTCATAAAGAATAGTTAAGACAGCATATAGGTTAAATTCTGCTCTATTTAATGACATTATGTAGACTGTGGGCACAGCAAAAGTATGTCTGGAAGTGAACTTTTCCTATGTCTTTTAAACACACAGGCATTATTAGACCTTTAGAGAAAACAGTAATTTCATATGAGGCTGTGTAAATCTTCAAAGGGTCCTGGAAATCCATGTCTTATGGCCAAACCATAGTTTATGGAAATCAGAGAAAAATAGGCTGGCTCTCTTCTTTTCACTTTGATTTCCCAACATATATCTTGTACTGCACAAATTATTACAGTTATTTCCATTTCAAATCAAGACTTGCACAAGACTTCAGATCTTCAGCAGAAGGGAAGGAAAAGCAGTGACATATACTGGTATTTCTTTAACTGCTGTGCTCAAGGATTTTGCCCATGCACTATCTATTAAAACCACTACTGTATTAACAGATTTCATTTTTTCCCAGATGCAGAAACAAAAATTAGCAAGCTTTTTCCTGTTAAAAACTTCAGTATAAACACTCTTTATTTTTAATGTAAGAGCTGATCTGAGCAAACTGCCCAGTGGAATTCTTGAGTTGTTGGGAGTGTTTCTGAGAAACTTCTAAGTGAACAAGGGAATGATTTTAGATGAAATTTAATTAAAATTTTAAATATTCCTTAAACTCTCCATATGCTTTTTGTCAGTGATGGAAGAAATAGAGCATTTCTCACTATTTTAAAGGAAAGAACTTAGCTTCTACTGTCTTATATAGGAAATTTTTCCTTATTCTGGACATTACTGCAAGGAAAACTTCCTCATATATGCATATATAAATCAGTATTGATTTCATATATATTAATATATATTTACAAAACATATATTTGAAAGTGCTTAAAATAATCTTTTTTTCTGGCACAGAAATGCTGGGTTATTTTTGTTTTCTTACAGATTTTTGTTTGTTTTGGTTTGTTTTTGGGTTTGTTTGGGTTTTTTGTTTTGTTTTATTTTTTTTTTTTCAAAAATTGACCTTAAAAGAAGAATTATTTTGAATATTTTAAATTACTCATTTTTTTCTTCTATAACCTCTACATTTCCTTTCTAAATGCAATGTCCAAACTGGCACGGCTACATTTACTTAGTTTAATTTATTATCTAGTTAGAAAGAAAAAAAAGAGATAAAATTATGTATTTATCAAGGAACAAGCAAATTTTATTGCCAAGAAAAAGTCAGAAAAGAACTTGGGAGCCTCCAGTGAGTAAAAAGTCAAGTTTGGAACAAGACAAAGAGGCTCAAGTCTTTCATTTTTTTTTTTTTTTAATTTTTTTTTTCCCAATAGCCAGGGCTGGTGAGAGCAGGTAGGAAGTGTTAAAACACATAAATGACAAGCTGTGAAATCCTGCAGCAGCACTGCCTTTGCTGTGCCACTCTTTTGACATTAATGTTCCTAATTAGCAGCCCAGACAGCCTGGGCCTGACACTGTGCCTTGGGAAAGTGAAGCTGGAATGGATTTTCTCTGTGCCCCTTCTACTACGAGGAATTTACCATAATTCTCTCTGCAATGGCACTTAAAAAATGTGATTTTTATTAAAGATGTCACCATTCAATAAGTCAGACACACTGGTGTCCCAGCTTTTAACAGCCATGTCCAGAGTGATTATTACATAAGTTGGAAAATGAAAAATCAAATGAAAAATATCCATCCATCTTTTTTTTTTCAAACGACTCATCCTCAAATATCTGATTCCTCTGAATTAAATCAGCCTTTACAGATACTCTTTGTGAGAAGCACAATGCAGAACCTAAAATATACTAAATTTAAATAAGCACTTTAAAGCATCTAGACGTCAAGTTCCTCAAAAGAAGAGAAAGCTTCTCCTTTTCTTTGAGGAGTGAAATCATTTCAATTTCAATCAATTTGGTTACTGACAAAAATATTGTTGGCTTTCTTTCAACCCTGGAGCATAATATACTGCATTAAAAACCTATAAATGTGAACACTGAGACAATAGCAGCTTCCCCAAGCTAAAGAATTTTCAAAAATATAAGAATAATCTAAATATTATGAATACTAAATGAAAGCACCCTGATGGCTCAGAAAGGCATGGATTCTCTCAGAGATGGGGTCGATCCAGGCACTCTGAGATTCAGGCATGCAGCTTCCCAGCAGGAACAGAAGAGAATAACTCTGGGAATTTGAGGAGGAATTGGAATGGGTTGTGCCTGCATCCCTGGGAGTGTCCAAGGCCAGGTTGGGTGGGGATTGGAAAAACCTGGGATAGTGGAAGGTGTCCCTGCCCAGGGAAGGGGAGTGAGATGATCCTGGAGGTCTCTTTCAACCCAAACCATTCTGTGATTCCATAATTCTACACTGGCTGAGGTGGAATTCTGAGCAGATACTGAGAAAGAAATGGGAGAGTGTGGCTTTAATCAACTTCCTTCTCCCACTGGGAATCCAAATAACCAATATTAACAACAGTGACAACAATCATCACCAACATCCTAACAAATTCCTTTACACAGCACTCAGTGGAAATGTGGTGATGGCCCAGATATGTTTGTGCCTTTCCCAGGAATTTTACAGCAGGGTAGCAAAATCTGGTCCTAAATTCTTAAGCATCCTTAAGCATATTTCTTCTTTTTTCTTTTGTCATAGAATGGTTCTATCAGGAAATGCATTGAGTTTCTGGAATGAGTAAGATAAATGAAATTTCTGTTTCACAGAAAGATGGCTGTGATGCCAACAGTTGAAACAAGCAAGGAAAAAGTGTGAAACAATTAAATAAAGGCCTCGAGTGGCCCTGTCTTTTAATCCTGTTAAAATTTTTACAGAGAGTGAATTTTCCGGGATCAATCTCATGTCAGAAATGGGTAAGAATAGCTGAAAACCATAACATTCCTAATTTCTGCATTACTGAGTCTCAAACACATTGCCCAGTGATTGCACACCTGTAATGGGGTCCCCGTGGCCCGTGTACATGCTGAACAATAAAGACAGATTTACAGAGGTACATGGCTATAACACTCTCATTTTTTTTCTTTTTTCTTTTTAGCTGCGCATTCAACAGCTTCTTATAAATCCAGTGAGACTGTAAATCAAACCCAGTTATTTACTTCAAAGCAGTTAAGTCACCCACTGTTAAAATTAAAGCATAATTCAGCTGCACCAGGCACCCCACCAAGCACGTGGCCTCGGAGAGCTGCTGTGGGCTGCTCCAGGCTCTGACATTCCCTGTCCTCACCCACCTTCCAGCAAAGCCAGAAATCCACCACCTCCCACCTCCCCAGGACTGCCCCCTGCGTGGGTTATCAACCCTAGAAACCAACATCACACAACAGTAAAGCCACTTAAATGTTTTGTTCCACAGACAGGCTAAGCAGCAGATTATTACAAGGCAAAGAGATGGCAATAAATATGTGGAGTGACTTTGACAGTGCAAAGTATTTAAGGGAAATGACACATATCCAGAGAAAGTTGGAACAGTTTAATAGCAGAGGTAAGCAATGGTGCTTTAAGATTTAAAAATGCTTTTGGGGGGATAATTTGGAAGTGAATTATTTCTGATGCCTCTTAAAGAATGGGTTAGGCAACAAAAGAAACTCACACTGCATTTTTTTTTCATGGAAGGCAACATTTGTCAGAGAACACTCATTCACAGGATCCAGATATGCTGTGGGTTCTTGCAGGTACCATAATTTTGTAGGATATTTTAACCTGGAGTCCACTCTAGATGCTGTTAGCAATAAATGGTCTAGACTATATGAAATGCAGGACATGCCATGACCTACTGGTGTAAATCAGTCCCAAAGGACATTATTACACTCAGCTTTAATCAGAAGGTAATACTGACCATTGAGCATTTAATTTTATTATACAGACATATTCACATGGGCACAAAAGTCTTTGTCTTCATCTCAAGCATATTACAGGAAAAGGAGAAGAATTACACTTGCAACAAACAAACACCACAAAAAATGAAACCAAACCAAACAAACAAACAAAAAAACCCAAAAAAACCCCAGGCAATTAAAAAAAAAAACCCAACACATAAAACCCCAAAATTGCTAAAAAAAATATAGAACTTGCTTTTAATATAATTAAAATCTGCATGCAGAGGCCATTTAAAATCCAGCTTGACAATTATGACTTAGACAATACTAGACAATCTAAAAATGTTCTCAATAATAAAAAATACAACCTGTATACTCATTTCTTCACACAGTATTTCGGAAACAAGACCCTGTCATGTACTTTACTAGATAAAAAGCCTCTTTTTCAGGGTTGCTAAGGAAAGAAAAAGAAATTGCATCTTATATTAAGGACACTGAGCTTTTTTTTCATCATCTTTTGCTTTCCTTCTAAGAGGGATCATCATACCATGCACCCACTGCCACTCCTGCAAGACTCTGAAACCACTGCTCAGCACCTACAAAAGTTATTTGAGCAAAACAAACAAATAAAACCTTTCCTGCCTACTAATGCTGCCAGCAGATAATAACAAATGGATCCCATGTAAACATTACCTCATCCTCCCTTTCTCCCTCTCTGTCCTTTTCTTTTTTTCACCCATTTATTACATATTTTTTTAATATCAAAATAGTAACCTTTGAGGGGAAGACTGTTATTCATTATATGTGACCTGACCAACAAAACAGACAACTGCCCAGACTTAAAATATTGATATTGTTACTGCACTTAAGAAATAATGAAAAAATTCCCTTCCTAACTTGTTTCCAGTAATACAAGAAATAAAAATAAAACATGGCTTTAGTTTTATTCATAAATTATTTTTCTATCCATTTTCAACCAGACATCAGGACACTGCTTTTTTGCTGTTGTTGTTTATTTATTTCTCTCATCACCACAATAGTGCTGCTGTTGGTCTACCTGAGCATTATCTTAAACCAGAATGGCACCATAGATCCCATTAAAAGTCTCATGAATCACTCACAGAGCCAATGCTCCCAGAAATATGACTCCAATTCAGTGTGTTTATATGTGCAGAACCTGACCTTTGCTTTCAGAAGGCTTCCAGCCCTTCCCAAAACTGGCCACTCCAGGAAGATGTGAGCCCAGAATCCCCACTCCTGCCTTGTGTATCCCTCAGAAATTCAGCAGTTCAGGTTTTAAACCTCACAGTGTCTGTTATTCTGGTTATTCTGTTATTCCACATTTAGAGAGGAAAAGGCAAAACACCTACCAGCATATTGGAGACCTTTGGAAGAAAACCCTCTCTTCCTAAATCACTGCACCTTTCCTTTAAACAGTGAAAACAAATTGTCCCAACCCTTGCAAAGTGCAGAGAAGAGACACAACCACGCACTGCAGCCTCCTCCAGGTCCCCTTGTCCTCCTCCTGGCAATCATTTTCCCCATGACATTTTTGCTGCCCAGTTCTGTGCTGAGTGACCCCAAAGGCAGCACAGGCCATGGTGTAACCCTGAGAGGAGCAGGGGCACAGCCCCAGGTGCTCCCCAGACCTTGTCCCTCCAGCCAGCAGCAGCTCTGCTCTGCAGAGCACGGAGCACAGAACATTCACAGGCTGCCATAAAATACCTTTTCTCTTTCCTTCTTCTTACTTGAGTTGTCTTTTCTCAGTGGGTTTGTTTCTGAAGGTATGCAGTGGTTAGGACTGTTTAAAACAAACGTGAATTCTGCAGTACAGACTCAATGACTAAACAATATCATCTCTGAAGAGTCTTAAAATGAAAATACATATTTTCAGTATATGCACAACTAGAAGGGAAAAGGCACTAAGAGAAAAGGTATTAATCTTTTAGAACACATTATACTTATCTCCTTATATATCAATAGAAAAATAAAACCTCTCCCAATTAAATAAATGGGATAATACCTTTTAGTAAAACAGCAATAAATGACACTCAAGACAAGTCCAATATTGCCCAAAAAGAGTGAGGGTGCCCTGAACTGCCAGCTGTGGCTCAGATCCCCACACACTCCTCTGTCAGCTCATTATTTTTGCTTACACAGTGTGACAGAAATGTTATGGAATTACACATGCACAGAGAACCCAAACTTTGTCCCCAGCTCAGAACTGTCATGGGGAATGGCTGGCCCAGCACATGGAGTGGCAGCTGCTGGGTGACATGCTGATAACACTCAGAGCATCAATTTTATGCCAGCAAACTGACCCTTTGCATATCCTGTCCTTGTCATTTAATTGCTTACAATGGTTCCAACACTTTTTTTTTTTTCCCAGAACAAAGTTTATCAAGTTTGACTTTAGCAAAAGTGATCTACTTCAGTTAGAACATTTATTGCATGTAATTTGTCAGTTTTAGAAATGTGCTTCACTCACATTTATTAAAAATGTGCAAGAAAAAAAACAAGATTTTATTATATTGAACTCAACTGACAAATAGTGAAAAGGACAAACTTTGTTGTTACATTTTATTTATTCCATGATGCTGACATGATCCATAACGTTATCAGCCTTTCAAATTCTACTCCAAAGCTGAAGTCACAAGAAAGTTCTAAATCAGATTTGTTTGATTCCAAGTAGAAATCCACAGTTTTATGTATTGAGAACAAAAAACAATATTACCATGATCTGGAGATATTACTTGTTGAGCCAGCCACTGCTTCTGCCCATCAAAGGAGTTAAAAACTGAAGAAAGCAATCCTATATTAAATCCCCACAATCAGATGGTGGTTTTAATTTGTCATGTCTATCACAATCTAAATAACAATCACAACTTTGCAAAATAAACAATTCATCTTTTTATAAGGGCTCCTGATAGTGATAAGGGAAGAACAAGTCCTTTATTTATTCTGACACACACAAACTTTTTGGTGTGTCTCTGCCACAGGCTCCAGCACAGAAACACCCAGGCTGCTGTGAGTACAGAAAGCAGAGTAGGCAAAAGCTTAAGGTGCTGTAGCAACTGGTTTTAATTTCATCACATAGGCAGCCTCTATTCCAGATTTACTTCCATTAATGCAATTATTCATTATTCTTCCTTTCTGAAAAGCATGCTCTCTATTTACCCTTTTTCCTGCAGCAGAACAAAGCATCAGATCAAAACCTGAGCTGGAACAACACAGCGATTTCCAGAGGCCACGTTTGATCAGGAGTCACAATATTTGTGATTTTAGTCTATGACTCTTTTCATTGCATACGACATACAAACACTTTTTTTTTTTTTTAGTTTTATTATTATTTTTCTGCTGCTTCCCCAAGATTTACAGCAGGTGGAACGTGTGGTTCAGCTCTGCCATTCCCTGTGGGTCACTTCCCTGCAGACTCAGATCTCTGCCTGGCACAGACAGCACAGAGAAATCCTAACTCTGCTCAGGCTCACTGCTAACAAAATACTGTTCCCTCATGGCTTCAGCTGCTGATAATTCTCTGTCTGGGATGGACTTTGGACTGCAATTGCTCAAGTGCTTCGTTTTTATGTCTAAACATGGTTCCAGTTGTGATGCTGGATGTAAACAAACCGTATTTTGGAGCTTATAGTTTTTATGTCCCCTTTGCTCCTACAAAAGCAAAAGTACTTTCAAAGAAGGCACAGACTTTTTAGTTGCCCTTCAGTGTTGATCTATGCCTCAGGAAAAATCTTTAGGAGGCAGAAGAACTCATTTAATGACACAATCCAAAAAGAAAAAGAAAGAAAGCCCAAACCCAAGAATTTTTGACTTCTTCACTGGAGTTTAGTGGAGTGTTTTAGGTTTTTAATGAAGTCTGAATTAATTATTTGCATTAATAAATAAATATCTGCGTGGCAAATTTGCTGTCAATTAGTCTAAATGAAACAAACTTGGTTAGCACGGTATGTGAGTTGCATTTACAAAGATATTTTGCTACTCAAGAAGACAACCACTGGCTAAATTGTAAGAGATGTGAAATTTGTAAACACAATAATAAAGTACCAGTAGAAAGCAAAAAAAGTTATTCATATGTAATCAGCATATTAAAATATACTGAAATATTAATCAGATATTTTATTGCCTTTAAGAAAGTTTCCAAGAGTGCATTTGAAGCCTCAAGTTCATAAACAACTTTACTGAAATGGGCAGGTTGTTACAAGTGTTTGTTTCTTATTTATTTCTCTCCTCATTGGAAGAAAGGCAGAAGACAAGCTCCTGGGGATACTGAGGAAATGTGGAATGACTCCAAGAATAGTTCCAGTGGCTACCAAATCAAGAACAAAATGAAACCAACATGGTGCATATGGATATCAAAGTTTTATGGAAGAATGTGACTCTAATCCCATAAAACATGCAATAATTAATGCCACATTTCAGGAAAAATAAAAATCTTGTGAATTTGTTTTTTGTTTAACCAATACTTTAGTATTCTAGTTTATGAAGACATAAATGCTTTTGTAAAATAATCCCTGCAAAACTGTGATTTACATTAGCAGAAACCTAGTTATCTATACAGTACATTTCTATAGCCCCCTAAAATCATTTTATTCCACCTTAAAAATCTTGCTAGCAAAATCAAAATGTTACTGTTTTACAAGCAGCATAATAATTCAGTTTGACAGAGATGAAGAGTCCCTCAGAATTCTGACTGATAAAGATAAATTTACATGGTTACTGCTACTATGACAAAAAATTCCTTTAAAAAAAAAGAAACCCTTCTGCTGCTGTGGGAGTTTGCTTGCTTGCTCTTGGATTTCCTCCCTGCTACAAGAGCTTTTCTACCTGGGATAGGTTGGGATGTAAGGAAGATATAAAAAGATCCAATCATGTCCCTCTTTAAGACAATGAATCTGGAATTAAGGAGGAAATCCAAAAATGGTGAGCTAGGAAGTTGATAAAACAGGGAAAAGGGAATACAACAATTCAACACTGATCATTTTTGTCTCTCTGCATTCAGCAGAGACAGCATTCAGGAGACTGTTCCAGGCAGAGCCCAGGAGTTTAGAGAAGGGGAAAACAAAACAATACAAAAGCAATCAAAAATTTGTACTGAGAAATGCCATTGAGATAAGGCTTTTTATTTCCTGTACTCAGTCTGAGATTTAACTGCCCAGGACACAATTCCTGAAGAGTAAATAAAAGAACAGACATCATCCCAGCTTTGCTAAGAACAGAAGGCAGACACAGGGTTTTGACCAATGTCAATGCAAGATCAATTGTGGAAGCTGGATGAGTAACAAAGCTTGAAAAAGAGTAAAATCACATCTTTGAATGACTGAAAAAAATCCATTTGTGGCAATTAACAATCAGTTAATAAGTAGTTCTGGTGCCAAAAAGGATTAAGTGCAGATAACCTAACTTTGGAGGGAAATGCCACCAATTCAGGCTCTCTGCCATGGGAGCTGGTGCCTCAAAGCTGGCACAACACAATGTTGTGGTGACAATGCTCAAACCAAGAGAGCAATTCCCAAAACAGATGGGAAAGTCTGTGCCCAAAATATGCAGCAAAAGCAGAAAGACCATTCATAACTAATATTTAGAACCCCCTAACAGAAGAAAGGCCCTCTTATGGTTTCAGCTGTACAGATTATATCTTAACTTTTGTGCAAACAATAGCAAGAATTGAGGTATAGACCTGATTATATGAATATTATTCATTTTAAAAAAGATAAGTAATTTGCAGTACACACAACAAAGGATGATGCCCAAGTGATTTTGCTTGTTGGAGCAGGAAGGCTGAATGAAGAGATTTGGACTCCCCTTATCCTTCCACCAACCCTGATAACCATCAAAAAGGCTGTGGAGAACCAATAAAAGACAAGGAGCTAAAGAGAGGAGCACATTGATAAAAGGAAGGTTCTGTACAGGCCCAAGTCTCC
Source organism: Aegithalos caudatus (assembly GCA_013389925.1). Lineage (NCBI taxonomy): Eukaryota > Metazoa > Chordata > Aves > Passeriformes > Aegithalidae > Aegithalos > Aegithalos caudatus. The sequence continues at coordinate 1,625,021 of WEIU01008657.1, forward strand.
AAAGGAATCTTGTCACTACAGGGGACAGAAGAACTCTCTGAAAAAGGACAAGTATCAGATAGCACCATTGCCTGCACAAAATAAAAGTTAAAAGTCTGTACTGAACTAGGAAAGCTTCTTATTGAGGCTCTGTCAGATCCTGGATCAAGAGTTCTGTAAGTTCAGGGACACCAGAATGAGAAATAAAAGTATGGATAATTGCAAAGAAAGCATTTCCAGTAACATGGAGCATGAAATTCCAAAAAAAAGGACTTGGGCTTAAAATACCTAAAAGCACATGGAAATTAAAACAAAAAGTAAACAGGGAAACATGAAAATGGCAACAAATACTGAGGAAAACTTGAGGAAGATTTGGGAAAGATGTAGCCTGGCATATAGGACAGAGATGGACCAAGGATGACCCCAGTGGATCAAACCTGGTTCCCTGTGGAGCATCACCAAGTTCCAGAGCAACAGCCTGTGCTGGAACCTGTGTGAGACAAAATTCACAAGCCACCTGGAAGATGACATGAATAGCAAGGTGATGAGGTCCAATAAAAATGAGATTTTTTGACCTCAGAACAGCAAAGAGGACGGTCTGTTTTGAAGAACTGTAGGGCCTTAGGAGAATGAGTGGCTGGACAGTGAAAGGAGATGGAAAATTCAAGTTGAATAAACACTTAGCTAATGAGAAAATTATCCTGGTTTTGTATATTTACTCATGGTTCTGTCTAGAGCACTATAATAATAATAATAATAATGCTAAAAATTTAAAATAAACCTAAAGCCAGAAACCAAGAAAGCCCACCTTTGGACAAAGTAAGAAAGTTCATTATCCCAAAACCAGCATTTGACCAGTCTTCTGAGAAATGCAAAGACACAAATGCAAGATCAGCCAGAGCTTGAGAAGTCCACACACAGGAAAAGTATTCTGTGAAATTCCCTTAGGACACTTCTCACCTCCCATTGGGGTACCCATGACTGACTGAGGTTCTCTGAGCACTACTAAAGAGCCCTGTGAGGTATAAAGGACCTTTGACATGAAATCTTCCTCTTTCTGTGCATCTCCAAGGCACATGGGGTGTCTGTCACAGGGGAAAAAAAGCAAACCCACATTGTACAACTGTGTGACAGCTCTCAGTGCCTGTCTGGAGGCAAGTTTGGGGCAGACTGTGTAGGAATAAACACTTTCCCCCAGATCTTCACAGTTTTGCTCCTGCAGAGTAAGCCAAACTTTGCTCTGATTTGCCATGAATATTCATGGCAATTCACAGGAATTGCTGACAGGAACACCATCTCCAGTGCTTGGTGTTTCCTTCAGTGACTGAGCCTCAGCAATGCCAAGGGAAATTACTGCAGCTACTCTGAACACAGCAGTGTTTATGGATAATCACTCCTGAGAAGTGGTTTAGGTCAGGAGGTGGAGGAGCCATTAGGGAGACCAAAACCAGGGAAAAAAACAGGAATGTACCCAAACAGACACTCCTGGATCGTGGTCAAATTCCCTTGGCTGTCTGTCTGATGTTCTTCACTGCACTCACATCCAAAAGGTGGGAAATCCAAAAAGCCAGCCTGGCTTGTGCCCAGCAGATCAAGTAGAAGGTTCTGGGTCCCACAAGCAGAGAGACAAATCCCTCTCCCTCCAGAGACTCCAACCCCTGCTCCCAACCTTGGCAGGTAAAAACTGAATTACCACAGAAGAAACAAGATGTTTCCTTCAATCCACAGCAGTCCTGTCCAAACACAGCTGCCAAGAGAAAATCCTGTGCCCCTTCCCAGGTGAGGTGTGATCAGGTGTGGGCACAAAGCACAGGTGGCAAAGCTGAACACAGGCACTGCAGCAGTGGCTGTGGTGTGCTGAGATAACTCAGTGCCAAGAAAACCTGAATCAAATGTCAGCCAAGCAGAGAATAGCATGCTCTTGAAGCATCATCCCAGAAGAGATTTTGTTATATTCTGCAGGAGAATAGCAGCTAAAATCCAGGCTGGGCTGCCCTGTGATGTTTTGCAGAGCATGAAAAGCACCAAGGTGCTTGGTGTTTGTAATGATGAAGACACAAAACTCCTCCTAAAATGAGGAAGAAGGTTCTTGTATCCAGAAGATGCTGCTCTGGCCAGCTCTCAGCTCCCACACACAGAAGCATTAATGTAAGATTACACATCATGGCTTTGAAAGGGCAGGAAATTGGGAGATTTTCCACATTCATGCCACTAGAAAGAATTTTTGTTAGTTTGGGCCTAGACATATCAGCTCAAATAAATGATTGTTCCTGAAAATCTTGCTGTACTCACTGAGGCAGCTGTGGAGCTCACTGTGTGGTGTCAAGGAGCATCCCTGTTCCCATGGACAGAGGTTTCACAATCCTCCCTTACAGGAGAATCATCTCTGGCTCCAGCACTGTCTGCAGAAATCTTTCCCAAGAGGAAATTCCCCATCTTCCATTCCAAAACCTTCTAGGTCTTAGAAAGACAAAGGTGAAAGAACGTGACAATGCCTTGCCTTGGCTGAGACCAAAATGCCTGTGCTGACACTGCTGTGCCTGCAGAGAGCTGTCCTTATGTAAGGGATAAAGCTACCAAAAAACCCCTGAGATAATAAATATTGTAAGAGTGAAATTAGCCTAATTACTGAGCACAAGGGGGCATCTCTGGAGCTGCACCCTGTTCTCCCAGAGCAAAACCCACCCAAGTGCAGGATCAGCCTCTCCTCTGCAGAGTGAGACACAGCCCAGGTTACCCAGGGCTCCAAGGATCTGATTCCATCCCCCCAGGACACATCCTCACCAAACTGAAGTCACACTGGACTCTTCTGAGGGAGAATGACACAAACTCAAGGACTGAAATTTCCTTTCTTTTGTGAGTCCAAAGCTTATGTTCAGTACCTGGAGCTGGTGCTGTATGACCCATCATGAAAACGAAGTCATTTCCATAGGCCCTGCTTTCCTAGATGTAGACTTTCATCTTTAAAGATGATCTGTATTCTTTGTTCCTAGCTACAAGACTTACTTGCCTTCACTGATGCAAACACTTTGAATAAATCCACTTCAAGCAGTCCCAATCACTTTGTATAACTGATGTTTCTACCACTTTTTGTGTCAAATGCAGATTTATTTTTTTCCTACTAACAAAATGCTTAGGAGATTGGGATAAAAAAGATAAATTCCATAAACACTGCTAGGAAAAAGGTTTTTTTTATTTTTTTTCCCCTAGTACTTTTAGGAATAACCAATTTCACACAAACACAAAAGAAAGGTTTCTATAAAGAGCAGAATGTACAATTTGATGTGAATTGGTTGTGACTATTTATTTGCCTTGAGCTGGCAGAGAATGCAATTACACTTGAAAACATTTTCCTTGACAAAGAGTTACAAAATTAATTTGCCTCATCAGGTGTAGTGCTGTATGATGAAGAGAAACAGCACAAATGACCTGATAGGTAACAGAAAGTAGAGCAAAGAAAAGGAAGAATTCAAAATTAAAACTCAATTTTGCAGCAACCACAAGATTACCTGGCAAATACACCAGGTAGAGCAACATGAGATCCCTGCCATGTCCTGGCAGGAATAACTCCAGGGGTGTCTCAAAGATCCTAATTAGGTGGACAAAAGCAAGTTTCATGCTGCTTGTTTCTCTGAGGAGACATGCCCAGACTGTGGGGATTGATGCTGCTCCACTGAGCAACACAACAAACGTGTCTGTGGATGTGTGTGCTTGGGAAAAACACTCCCACAGCTAAATCTGCAGGATTTTGTCAATCAGAGCTCCCAGAAAAGTTTTGGGGTTTTTTTTTAAAGTCCCTAAGCACTATTTCCCAAATCAAAATCAAAGTCAAAGCAAGTATCTGCAGTCAGTTCAAGTCCAAGGGAATTAGTATTCTTCATTTAAATAAGATTGAATGATTACCATGAAGTTTGAGAAGACCAGAGGCTGGTGTGTGCTGGCACTATGAAAAACGAGCAGCTCATTAATTCCAGGCACTGCATTCATTTCAAACCCATCCCAGGGCCTGGATTTTGCAAACAGATGCAGTGATGCAGATCTGGACTGCACAGGATCAGAAATTCTCCTGGCATGCAGGGAACAGAGGGACAGGAATGCAGGGCAAGGGGTGAGGGAGCACAAACCACAGTGCTCAGGTCCACTCTGATGGTGCAAACTGACAGAACACACACACACACTTCAATACAAAGCACATTTTGCCCAGGACTGTGGTTAATTTGACTTTTCCTGCTAAAAGGAAAACAAAATATCAGTGGTTGGGGGAATTGAATATGCTTAACAAAATACTAGCACCACGATCTTTGGGGTACTTTGATATCTAAAGCCCTCTAAAATAAATTTAGAATCCCTCCAAAAAGGCCCACAACTGAATAGAGGGAACAAGAAAAAAAGAGCAAAGAAACATATTTATGCCAAGGATGTTATGTTATCTAAATGTACAATACTCACAATGAATGCTGAATAAAAAGACCTCCAAAATCCAAACGTTACACTTGGAGAAATTTTTTAAAATTCAATCTACTATTCTGGTACATATGAAATTAGGAAAGTAGGTTAAAAAAAACAAAACCCCTTACTCTGCAACAATGAACACATCTTACAAAAAGTATCTTGGTAGCCCAAAGCACAAATTCCAGGAAGAATTTATCATTTTGACTTGCACCTCCAAGAGTTATAATCCAATCTGTGATTTGCATATTCCTGATCTGGATGGTCAGAGGCTTTAAGATCCATTCAGAGATATTCTTTGATGAATGTCACATCTTAAAAGGATATTTCAAAAGCTTGGATCCAATACTAGACTTCAGCCTTGAGTTTTTAGAAGGCTTTATTACCACCACCACTGCACTCCTTAGTGCTGTGGTTTGTAAGCTGATCTGGGGACATTCTCTGAGAAAGATGAAGAAAATTGCTCTGTTTTGTTGGGTTTTTTGTTCTTGTTGTTGTTGTTTTTTTTTTTTTTTCCCTGTAGGATATTTTGCAGTCTGTTCAATGTGTGCTCAATGTATCTGTGGATGAACACCTTCCTCAGAAGTTAAAAGCGTCCCATAAATTGAAAAGCTGACTGAGGAATAATGATGTAGTGCAAAGTCTAATTCAGCATGATGACTTTAGGGATTTTTAAATTTATTTTTGTAATTTAAAGAAAAAAAAAAATGGAGGCAGCAGTTTGTTTCCAGCAACTCAGGTAATATTTTGGTATTTTTCAGAACTAACATACCTGATAGTGTGATAAATATGATTATATTTCATTGCTAGTATTGTCCCAGTAGCAAAGAATGACTCTAGAGCTTTATGTAGACTATTTTACCAGAGAAAAAGAAGCCTTTTGCATTTCTTTTTCCATTGCACTGCTGGCTTTGTTACTTCCACACATTTATTCAGTCTGTAAAATGGCACATTGTAAAAACCTTTGCATAGATACAAACTCTGCAGCCTATGGGCCTGATATTTCTGAGTCTAAGAGATTTTACCCTGCTAGCAGCTGCTAACCTTTTCCCAAGGGAATATTTCTCAAGAAAGCTTCTCAAAACAATCTTGGCAAACACCTATCCTTTCCCAAAACAATATTTCTCAAGCTGGTGTTTTGCTGTATTTCTAGTTTAACCAATGGGATTAGAGAGATGTCATTCCTATTCACCAACCATGTTAAGTCTGTATCAGAACACCTTATAAAATGTAGTAAGAATTTAAAAATAAAGCTTTTTTTCCTATGCTCCTTGCCTTCTGAAATATTTGGAGTCTCATTTTTCTTTTGTGTCCTACAGCAACAGCAGCCCTGGCTGAAATACCAGTGAAAACCACAAACACTTCCAGTGTGAGCTGCAATATTCAACACCTCAAGACTTACTTTCACCTGCAACCCCAAACACACTTGTGCAAGCTCCAGGACAGACACTGCCCTGCTCCAACCCTGCCAAACACTCACTGTGAAGGTGCTGGGCGATGTTTATTGTCCACTCCTCGGGCAGGGTCCCATCTCTGGAGATCCTGGAGCACCTGAGCTGGCTGGAGAGCTCTCGGGACTCAATCCAGCACAGGCTGTCCTCTCTGTAGCTGTAGTCCAGGCTCAGCACTGCAGATCCCTTCACAGGGCTCCTGGATGACATTTTGCTGCCATTGAGGTATAAAACCTCAATGGTTTCAGAGCTTGCAATCAGGAGGAGAGGAGGTCTATCAGCAGGCTCTGAAAACAAAGTGAAGGGAGTTTAAAGGATTAACAGGCTTTGGTTGTGTATTTCGTATTTATCTTTTCAGGTTTAATGTAGTTTTTAATGTTCTTACCTGTTTGTTTTAAGATATGCAATAAATTGGTTTTGTTTTTATTTTCGTAATATCATATATTCCCAATTATTGGTCTATTTTATTCTGCTGTTCCAATGGTTCACATCATTAAAGAAAATTAATTACCCCAGCCACACAGCCTCTGTTTAATTCCAAGTATCATTATTGCAACATTTTTCATGCCTAAGTCATAAAATGAAATACAACTTATGCAAATTATCTCTATCCAGATTACTGACATTTCAAAAAGAATTAAGGCCAGGAAAACCTGCAGAATTCATGGAATTTTAAGATGTTTTTCATATAAGAGACTATAAAATAAGACAAAATCTGAGAAGTGGGTGTCACTAACAGAAGTTATAACCAACCCAACAAAAAATCCAATGCAGTGAAACCTTAAAGCATAGAAACTCTGCAATTTCAGGAATATGTAAAAAAAAAAACCCAAACAACTGTGTTGCCACATCAGGAGCTCTCACCCCAATGTAATCTGCTTGTTTCCAAAAGAATTCATCAATGTTTTGAACACTGCATTGACGTGCAGCACTTTCAATCAACATCCCACCTAATGGAGTTCTCATATTTTCACTCATAAGCAGTTCCAGATGTCTAAATGGTGAAAAAAAAATGGCATAAATAAAAGGATTTGACAAATGGTACTTCATCAGCAGGTCTGATTAAGGAGAAAAGAATACTTCAGTGAGTACAGTGCTCAGTGGTCTCGCTCAAAGCTATAGCAGTAGGTGTTGTGTTCTTTGGTAACATCTGCATTTATTTAAACATCTTTCTGTTCTTTTGTTTATTATCTTTTTAAATTTATTTTTTCATTAAAAAAACACCTTATTTCTATAGAACTTCAGTGTTTTAGAACTTCAGAATTTCTATATTCTTCCTAATGTGGATTTAATTTATTCCTTATTTACCCTTTCTCATTCCATAATGTATATTCTGTCTTGTTACACATCTCATCCCTCTCCAGTAAATCCCACATGCACATTTGTAAATCCACACTTCTGCAGCACTACTTTTGGAACTTACTCCCTGTCCTCATCACCCTCACATTCACTTCCACCCATCCATCAGTCAGATCCAAGCATTATTTTCCTTTGAATTTCAGAAGATATCCAAGAACTGCAGGATTGAATTTCTGTGTAAAACAATCCCTTGTGGTGTAAGCCATGAGTGAAGCTCTTGAGTCTTGTTTGCTTTTTCCTTTCCAAAAGATAAGGTAGTGGGGGGTTCTCAGTAAGCAATTTTTGTTTGAAATCTGCCAGGTAGGTCCCTTTGCAGTCAGTGCCTGTAAATCTCTCTTTCCCCCCTGTTCTTAAGCAACATTTGCTCCCCTTGAGAAGAAAGCCAGATTTAAGAACTTCTGTCCCTATCACCCACTCACCCCAGCCTTTCCAGACTGCTACAAAAGGAGAGTTTCCATCTGCATCCTGCTGTGTCTGGGGATTTATTTTTACATCCAACAGCTCTGTGCTCAGCTTCCCTCTCCCCACAAAATAACACCACTGCCTACTTCTGGATTCAATCACTCTTTCCCCAGCTACCAGCAGTGTGAAAAGACCTTTATTATGATTTTTTTTTTGCTCTTACACTTGGTGTTAAGCCGGATATTTCCACAGCCTGCGCTATCTAAAGCCTCAAAGAGAAGGCAGCTCACAGGAGCTGTTTGCAGCTCCAAAGCCACCAGGTGCTTTAGGGCTGTGAGACAGAACCAGATCTTTTTCTTTGAACTGACCTATTGAAAACTGTAACGAGGATTTAATACCTCACTAAACTCCAGAGAAAGGTTGTATTTTGGTATTAGGGCCTAAGACATAAGGGAATTCTTAGAAGGAATTAGCTTCAAACCTCTTGAGCAGCAGTTGTAATCAAACCTGGCTGCTGACAAAGGTGTTGTAAGGACGTGGGGCACTGCCAAGAGGTTCTGCTCAGCAGGCATCATTGCACATTAAAAATACAGAAATTAGATTACTGGGCTTGAAATCATATTTTTAAAGCATAAATGCATTAAATAATTCAATGGGTTAAAGCAGATAATCGTGGCTTTTCACAGTAGGGTAGATTACCTCCTTCCTTCAGTGTTTCTCAGATAAAGGCTGATTTCATCATTTGAAAAATGTAATATATCGATAATCAAACTGTACAAAATATTAAAATTTCATGCAAAAATATATAAATCAACTTACTGTAAAGCATAATGCAGATGGAAAACAGGAGATACTAAAAAAATCATGTCTTCACTCTCACAAAAACTGCTTGTCTGTTCCTCAAGAACAGATTCTACACAGCTTAAAAGTTTAGTGGACAGATTTAGGGTGAGTTCCAGTGAGCTGACAGCAGCTTTTCAAACAAGTGGACTTCATGTGTGTGTTATTTTTTCACAAGTTTTTCTTTCTTTCTTTCTTTTTTTTTTTTTTTTTTTTTTTTTTTTTTTTTTTTTTTGAAAATTAAGAAATGAATTTCTTTTTTTTTTTTTTAATTTTATTGGAAAGATAAGAACTGAATATCTCTTTAATCCAGGGAAGTTTTATGATTCATCCTTCCTGATTAAAATGAAAGCATCCCCCTTTGAATTATGTTTAAGATAGAGTAGTGGAAAAGATGAAAGACTTGCATTTCCCTCCTACCTGATCTTGTCTAAAATACAGATCAATAAATGATGCCACAACAAATCAGACACGAAGGTGTTTTGCACTGCCAACAGACTCCTCAACTGAAAAAAATAAACTTAGAAATGCTAGCATTTTCTGTTTCTTCCATCACAATGAGATGAAAGGCATAAAGCTCAGAATTCAGTATTTACAAACAGTAAAACCCCTTTTCCTGGGATTTACCTTGTAAATCATAAGGACTTTGCTGTCACTAATATATGTATTGTACAAAAATCTGAAAAAAATACTGAGCAGTCCAATATTTTTTTGACATTATTTTGATGTTTAACCATAATGTACCTCACAAATGGCTTGTTTTATTTTTAAAGTTTAAAAACTTAGTTTGGTGAGATTTTACAAGAAAATTGTGTTGTCAAATCAGTTAAACAGGGCTGATTTTTTTTCTAAGTGTGAGAATTCTATTTTTTCTTTAGTCACTATCAGTCCATCCCGCTTTATCTACCTGACAAATGTTTCTTACCAAACAGCATTTCTCTCTAGATTGGCTTTGGAGATATAAAACATACCAGGAACTTTTGTAAATCAGATAAATTTCTTTTCCTCAGCTAGATATTCCCGAGCCTGAAATTTTCTTTCCTTAAATATTCTTCTCATCACATGCAGACCTTGCAACTTAGGCATAAAAACTTGGTAAACAAGTAAGTTTTTAAATTCTGTTCAGCAAAGCTGTGTTCTGTTTCATTTTCACCTCAGAAGAAACCATTAACTGCCTCTTTATTCACACAAGAAAATATGCTTAAAAAGTCTGGAAAAAAAACCCACAGTGAGCCCCCCAGCTGTTTTGATACCTATTTTAACATACTTCCCAAAGGGAACGTGCAGCTAAAAGCTTTCAGCTCCAGAGCTATTTAATTGTGTTGAGGAAGAAAATGCAGAATTTAATGAGGGAGAGGAGCTCACCACCCTCCCAGCCAAGAATTTGGCCGCCTAAAGGGCAGCAAAGAGGAGTTCTCTGCTCCTTGTGCCACACCACCACATTCCAGACATGGAAAGGATGCTCAGCTTTTGTGTTTTTCAGATCCTGTGCTGCCCAGGGGTGCAGTTCTGAGCCTCATATTAAGTGTTAATAAGGTCTCTTCATGGAGTAGGCAAATAAATCCTTTTCCTGCTGCACTCCCAAGGACAACTTTCAGGCTCAAAAGCACAAACAGTGGGGCTGAAGGGAGGAACAGAAGGATGGGACCTCACAACCTGGAGCTGGAATTGGAAAATTAAACCTCAACATGCAAATGGACCAAAATTTATAAAAATGTAAGACCTTGTGACTGGACAGCCATTTTGTGACCATTTTGGGTCCATTTTGTGATCATTTTGGGTCCATTTTGTGATCATTTTGGGTCCATTTTGTGACCATTTTGGGTCCATTTTGTGACCATTCTCAGTCCACCTTGGGTGTAGCCCTGCTCAGGCCCTGTCCTGCCCAAGGTGAATCTTGCTGGCCTTTCAATAAATCCCTACTTTATTCTCTAGCTCTGTCTGGTCTCTGTTTTAGCTCAGCCTTCCCAAGACCTCAGTTTTGAGGGGACAGGCTCTGAGGCCACCAGGCAGGAGCTGATGGAGCTTGGGTCACCATGCTGTCCCCAGGGCTGGGCTCCTGCAGGTACCAAGCAGAGTCACCAGCCCAGCACCTGCTGCACTCACTGCTCCTCAAGGTTCAGAAACCTCCCAGGCCATTCCCAGAGCCCTGGAATGGGATGTGGTGCTTTGGTGTTTCGGGTTGTGTCCTATCCAGGATCTCAGCATGGGTGGCAATCCATATTGGTAGCAGATCTGCTGTTATCAACACTGAAAGCTCCACAGAAAGCCCAGCCTACACCTCCAGTGCTGCTTCTTGTCTCTCTCAGCCTTTACACACAGAGCTGGATGCTCCTCAGCTCATTTTCTTCATCTGTTTGACAACTACAAAGCAGAGGTTGCTCTTTTTCCATCCTTATTTACTTTAGGTTCTTTAAGGACAAAAATTGGTATGTTTTCTATGTGCTGGGTTACTTTTTTCCTTAGACACCTGTTTGTTTGTTGGTTTTTGGTTGTTTTTCTTTTTTGCTTGGATTCTTTTCTTCTGATCCAAAGCTACCTTTTTTGTCAAAAACACAAAGTAATGGGCAACACTCACTTCTGTGCAGCACCATGACCCTGATTTGTATTGTCCTACAGGGATTTCTTTGATTAACGAGCACTGATTCTTTCTAAAACCACCAAAAACGTGAAAACTTCTGTCAAATAAACACGACAAAGTAGCAAAAAATACATAAAAGTTCCTTATTAATGTGATTTGCTAACTACAATTCTCAGTTGTTATCCAATTTTTTGTGTGTAAAAGGGGAAAATAAAAGGGTCATCTGAAACCCAGATACCATGAGGATTTTCTGATCTAGAACTACATTACTGATTTTCATATACTGGAGAAAGAACATTAATTTTTTTTTTTACTTTGCATGAGCTTTCTTATCTCACAAGACTTCACTGTGGATTTAAAAAAAAAAAGTCCACATATGGATCAAGAAAAAACATTATAAGCAGGAAAATACTCTTTAACTCCTAGTGGTGATCAAGGAAGGACACGTTTAGTAATGTTCTTTAGGTGAGGAAGCCTCAAAACCATCACTAAACCTTTCTATTTTCAGATGGCAAAATAGTTACTGAAAGGAAGCCTTAAAAATATATACAGCAAACATGACTTCATACTCAGCTGCATATGCTTCAGCATTGTGGATGCTGAAGAATTCCTTAAGGAACTTTTTTGGGTTTTTAATATAAAAGCATTGTTAATTCATTATGCTGAATAAGAAAACACTGTGTACTATATTGCCTCATTAAGCACAATTGACTAATTTCCTCAAATACCCAATCCAGTATAAGTAATGAAAACATGCACTAAGCAACAAAAAGCCTCATGTGAATATGTATATCAGGAAATTCACCTCTTGGGATAATGCAAGGACAAAGCAATCTCGTGTCTTTTTTCATCCTAAGGGTACAATTACCTCATGATCATTTCCCCTGTCTCCATTGTCTTCCCAGAGTAAACAGCTTTTTTTTTTTGTTTGTGTGATGAAAATCTTTGATTTATTTATGAACAGGGAAACTGGGAACTCTTATAATCTTGGCTGAAGTGAGTATTTTGCTTTAATTAATAATATCCAGATAATAACTTTTAATATTTCCCTTAGAGTATTGTCTTAATAAAAGTTTTTTTTCTAAGCTTTTTGTGTGGCTCTTTGTAGCACAGTGAAGGCGAGTTCATCTCACCTGTGTTAATTTCTGACTTTTCACATGAATCCTCTAGGACCCAACCCCAAAATATTGCAAGGAAGGTTAAAAAGATGTTGAAACTTACTATTTTTGGCCTTGCAGGACTTGTTATCAGGCTGAAGCACATAACCCTCCACACAGCTGCAAGTGTAGGATCCATCTGTATTTACACACGTCTGGCTACAGCTCCCATAGGTGTCACATTCATTCACATCTAAAAGGACATTAACAAGATCTAGTTTAGGGATCAGGAAAAAAAAAAAAGAAGGAAATTCAATAAAATTGAGAATTCTGAAAGAGATGTTTAAGTCATGAATCATTTTGGTGTGAGGCTTGATGCTTTCCCCTTCTCAAATCATGAATTTTGTCAGGGATGTTGGCTGTTGAAATCACTCCAATAACCAGAAAGAAGGAGTTTTCAAGTTCAATAGCTCTTAATTTTGAAAGATAAAACCTTCATTACTTCAAGTAGTCTCCAATGCCTACATCATGTTAGGGAGACATTTGGGTCCTTGTTAGTACTAGAGATCACCAGTTATCAGGTTGATGAATGGAGCAACATTTCAGGAGAGGAAGTAATTGATTACCCTTCTCAATCTATTTATGCTGGCAATGTCTTACAGTTCCTTAAATGAGCTGTCACTGCTTCTCCATTAAACCACCATCCAACATCAAAAACTATGTACTCCTCTAATAAATATAAAGAACATTTTTCTCAACTACTGTGTATAAGGATAATACCATAAAATCAAGATATGCTATTTAACAGTGGTTGAGGGTTTAAGTAATAAATTGACATTCTAAAAAAAAACACTGTTTAAATTATTTCCTGAGATATATTTTTAATCATGAAATATGACAGCCATAGAGAGAAAGAACTTATAATAAATTATATTTATGAAGAATCTGGCTCAGTACTTTTAGTTGGAGAGAGGAGTGATTGGTAGTGAGAACATCCATAGGGCCATAGAACTCCAATATGATTATTAATAGAGAACAAATAAAGCAAGAAACAAACACCTGGATAGAGAATGAAGAAGACATATATTTCAAAAATGGAAGACAACAGCCTACAATTTGTCCACAGTTTAGGTCTACAATTAATTACTCCAAAATAACATTCCCATCTCAGTTGTATGACCTTGGGAGGGTTCATTTATCAAACTCCAGTCTAGGTGTGATTTTATGGTCATGAGGTGAAAACACCACAAGTTTTAGAGGCTCTCCTGGTGGGGAGTGTGGAGACAGAGCAGCTCACACAACTGAGCTGTGGCTCCAGCTCTCCTCCAGTCCTGATCCTTCAGTAACTTCAGGAGAGCAGCACCTGGGGCACAGGAGCATTGCAGAGGCAGGAGGGAGGTCCTGACTCTCATTTTAGGGACACTCTTTGCCATTCCTTGCCCCAGAAGCCCACATTTGTCCCTGACCAACAGCTTAGAAGGAGGTTGGGTGAGGAAGGGACAGTGCTGTCCTTGTTGTCCACCAGCTCCCTGCCCCTGAGAGCCAACAGGGAAGCACCAGGACCCCTGGGTGTTCATGTTACACTGAATTTCATGTTTACCTGTGCAGCTTCTCCCGTCACTGCTTGTTTCATACCCGTCCCCGCAGTAACACCGGGTGCTGTTCCTGGTGATGGCACATTTGTACTGGCAATTCATCTGCTGGCACCTGGGGAGCAGCTCTGTGGAAGGGAACAGAGCAAGATGTTACCAAAAATGTGTGTAATTCCTGAATACCAAACTTTAGAAAAACTGAAATGTATTGAAGTGCATGTCTCGTTTACCATTTACATTAGTTGGAAATATATCATACACACACACGCCTCTTAAAAAGTTTGTTATGAAAACTGCATGTCAGCAAGTTAAACATTGGAAATCAACATTTTATTTCTATCAAGAGTTTTCCACAAGTTTATTATTGAGGAGTACCGTTGCTCTGCTTAAACATCCATTTTTTACATGTTAGTCATAACAATTATTGGAAAATAAACCAAAACAAAAACAATCCTGAAGTGGTAACAGATACAAAAAACTGAGATTATAAGAAATGTTTCAACATCTATGTCTTTTCTTATTCCTCATACCAATTGATTTTTTTAGCTTTTTAATGCTTGTTTTGATTTAATGATGGACACAAAACCTTCACACCTTACAATGGGAATACATTCTACCTCAATAATTTAACATCAGACATGTAATGCTGGATAAACCCGTGGAGGTTATATATACCATCACTGCAGACATCCTTCCTGCAGAATCTGCTTAAATACACACTATCAGCACAAGGCATGATGGAAACAAACAAGAAATCTTGCAGAAATACAGACTGCAATGTTTTCCAGCATGAAACAGCATAAAACCAAACAAAAACTGCTCCAACCCTCCCCAGCCTCAAGCTGTGTGCTGTGTCTCAGTAATTTTGCTGATCAAAAAACCCCACTATTTTAATGAACAACACTTTTTTTTCCCCTCCAGGAAAATGAAGATTGAGAAACCCAGCTTAAGGAGGTGCTCTGAGGATATTTTTCAAAACTATGCAGATGGATCAGAAAATAACCTGCAAATGGACAGAGAAATTTCTGCTACAGGGCTGGCTTCAAGTCAGTGGGTATGACCTAAGGAAAGAGAGAAATCTGTATCCTAATATGTGAACAGTTTTAATCCATCTGATCATTATTCATTGAGTTTTACTTGGGAGGAGAGTGAACATGAATATGAAGAAGAGTCTCTATCAGCATCTGAGCCCTGGAGCTTCCATTCTGGAGCGACTGCTGCTGTCAAAATAACGCTGAAATTTTGGGAGAAAAGTGGATGTGGCTGGCACACAAAGTTACTACTTATTCTAATGCAACTATTCTAGAAAGAAAGTGGGTTTTACACAATTATCTCAGGGCATTCCCTAGAACTCTGTGCCACACAATCTACAGACTGCCCAGAGGTTGATGAACCACACACCTGAGTCTAACTCTGCCCATTTTCCCAGTGGTTTCTGCTGTACTTCTCTGCCTTTTGGGTCTCCGTGCACAGTTAGACAATATATTTTTTTGGCTGTAGCTGGCTTTGTTGGTTTCCTGCCCTTAGTCCAGTCCTTAAATCTGCTACACCTTTGCAAGAACAAGTCCCACATAGAGGGTAAACTGGAGAACTTCCCTGAAGGTACCCTGAGATGGTTCTGCACACCAAGGTGCAGAGCTGGAAGCAGACAAGGTGGCACCTGTGGATTTAATATCTCTGTCTGAACAAAATCAACACATACATCCCATTTTCTGAGCAAACATGGATCACCCATCCTTTACCACTTATAATTTTCTTCCTCCAATATTTGTCTGATGCTACACAGCCAGGAGCTCCTGCTGGATGAGAACTATTTCACTCACAAACAGGACTTGGTTTGTTTGCACTCTTTCCTTAATGGATGCAGACAGGCAGCAGCTAGAACCAGAACAGACCTGCACACAGCCAGGAAAGCTGGAGAACAGTGACAATAAATTGGCAAGTGACAATAAATTGGCAACTGAGGTCCATTTGGGAAAAATTAAAAAGTCTACCTACTATATTTTTTTTCACAAAACGGTTGCATTTCATTGATTTACTTATTATATTTACAAAAATATTTATATTTATAAATGTATTAATATTTCATTTTAGATATAAATTTATATTTATATTTATTTATGTTTATTTATATTGATTTATTTGATTTAAGTTACTGCAGTGTCATGTGAGCAGCTTTTAACAGCAAAATGGTTGCATTTTCCTTACAAAACCATTAAAGAACCACTGTTAGCTGCCATCTGTTTCTGACTTCAGACTGACATTTTCCCCTCCTCCCCTAAATTATTCATCAGATCATTTCAAACATATTTTGTTTTCTTCTTGTGACAGAAACTTTCTGGCCACAGAAATTTTTGCTCTGTTGCTGATCTGCTAGCCCCTCTGGGGGAACCCACAAGTGAAAAAGAAAAAAAAAAAATACAATAACAATTGAGGATATGAACAGATAGACTATAACAAAATAGAATAGAATAACATAGAATAGATTTAGGAAAGAATATTTCATTTGGAAGGGACCTACAATGATCATTCAGTCCAACTGCCTGAGCCCTCCAGGACTGACCAAGAGTTAGGGCACGTTATTAGGGCCTCTGCCAGATGCCTTTAATAAATAAAACATTAAACAGTAAAACAGCAAATGTATTTTCTACTTTACTAGCTAGTTTGTAGTAGCTGTAATACTGATCCTGAAAAACCTTTGGAAGAAAACAGAGTTTGACTGCCTCTGGCAATATTTGAAATATTGAAGGACAAGCTATGGAAGACAGTGTATACATTTAAGGCTTGGTTAGATTTGTAACAGGTTTCTTGGGAAGTGAGAAGGCAAAGAAAAATCATGAAGCAGAACACTGATATTTTTAATGCTCCAGATAGGACATTTAAAGAGATAAAAGCCAGGGACTGTCATTTCCTGTCTTTTCTAAAATTCTGCACCCACTTTGATCTCCCTTTCTCAGAGAGAACTGGTTTACAAAGTACACAGGCAGTGAAGAATGAGCATCACTGAGCTCTCCACTTTCATCACAGCTACAGAAACCTCTGAATTTGTCAAAGCCTGGTATTTCTGCTGCAAGATTTAAAGGAAGGAGCTGCACTGAAGGAAACAACAGGAGAGAGCTTTACAGCTCTCTGGCAGAGCCACAGTTCAAGACAAGCTGCAGAGCAAGCCGTGAGATTTGCAGAAATACGGGGTAGCAGCAGCAGCTGGGAGTGTCTTTAGGATGATCTACTTTCCCCAAGCCTGGGGAGTAGTGACAATTCATCCAACTCTGATTTAGGTCATTTTGTTCAGTGTTTTCTTTCTTCCACAGGAGACATGAAGGGCAGCATTTTTTACTTCCCTACATCTCCATGAACTCTCTGAAGTTGTGGTCCGGGTCCGCCACCAAAGCCACCCTGCTTTTTTAAAGACACCCATGCCAATCTTCTGCTTCCTGACTTTCCTGCTGCTCTGGCTCCCAGGCATCTGATCCCACAGGAGAGCAGTCAATCAGGCTGAGATGCTGCTGATTTCATCTCCCCTAAAGTGTTACTACACCTTTGACAGTGACTCAGAGGAGCTGTAAGCTTCCCGGACAAACTGCTCCCACAGGGATTGGCCGTAATAAAATCCTGCCTTCCTTTATTCCTTCTGTGCTCAATGAAACACACTGCTTATCATAGTTCATTCAAGATGAATGATACAAGGAACTAACTTCTGCTGAATGGGTTTTTAATGAAAGGTTTAAGCAATTGATCTGACTATCCTTTTTTGTCAGCTCCTCTGAGCCCACATGAGGTTCACAAAGGATTCACACCAGGTTTTCCTGCTCAGATGTTTTGGCTGTTTCTATGAAGGGGAAAAGCAGTTCAGCTTGCAGTTTCTTATTACTGAATTTATTTATCTGAGGGCTATTAGGGATTGCAAAAAAAAAAAAAAAAAAAAAAAAAAATAGAACAGATTTACCAATATATCTGTTAGCTTTGTCTTTCCTGACAGGAAAAACAATCAAGGCCAGGTTGGATGGGGCCCTGAGCAAGCTCATCAGGTGGAAGATGTCCCAGGCCTTGGCAGGGTGGTGTGGGTTGGAATGAGAGGATCTTTAAGGTCTCTTCCAACCCAAACCTTTCTGTGAATCTGTACATGAAAGCAGATTTGAGGCATACACAGCAAAATGTATTTAGCTGCCATTATTTCTGAAGCTCCTGCATGATAATAAAGCCTTTTGGCTGCAGTGGGTTCCCACTTCTGTTTCCTATGTACTTCTGTAAAATATAAATCCTGTCCTGCTCTTCTTACAGAAAACCTTTCAGTACTCTGTCAATTAAAATTTACTGATTATGTAATGTTGATAAACATCAAAAATACAGAGCTGGTGCAAATAAAAGAAACTGGCTGAAGTTTACATGTTGGAAGTGTCAGACAATACACCAGAGGGATAAAAGCAGAGCTTCTGTTGTCAGTTCAGGACCTCCCAATTTGAAACAACAAAGGATCCTTGTCACATAGTTCATCAGAGAGTGACCAGGAGCTACCAGTGCCTGGGAAAAAGGGAAATGCATCACTGAGAGCACTGGGAGAAATATTTCCCATAGAGAAAGTGTTGATGCCAAGCTCTGGGATGCTCCTAAGCTCTTTCCTTCCAGGAGGCAGCTGCTGGCAGCTGTGCACACCCCAATGGACACGTGGAGAATAAACTCAGCTTTAAGAATCACAGCCTGAGGGATTAGCAGGGGAAGGGAGAGCTGCAATCTGAAGAAAGACTGCAAATTTTTGTCTTGATTGGTGCCAGGGGATGAAAATGAAGAGGAATTATGACTGCTGTCTATGAATATATCAGAGGATCAACAGCGGGGAAAGAGACAATTTAAACTAAAGGGCTATTGGCAGAAGTACAAATGAGTATAAATTGCCCATTAATAAATTCTGGCTGAAAATGAGAAGGTTCTTAGCTATTACCATAATCAGGTTCTGGAACTCCTCTTTGAGTAGGAACAGCAGGGATAGAAAATAAGTGCTTGCTTTTGACATGGATCATGATAGACCAAGAAAAACCAGCATATGGAAAGGGTCCTGAAATACCAGAAACCATTTATGTGACCCAGGAGGTTCCTTCACTGTGTTCCACAAGCAACAACCTGATGCTAAAATACAAGTTTTCATTAAGGAATGAAG
>WEIU01008657.1:1651057-1668566 GCA_013389925.1 Aegithalos caudatus
AAAAAAAAAAAAAAAAAGGAAAAAAAAAAAAAAAAAAAAAAAAAAAAAAAAAAGGGAAATATTATTTATTTCTTTTTGGACTTCTAATAAAAGCCATTAAGTACTTTAATATCAGAATTATCTGTAATGCAAAAAATCTGAATAGATGACTACTGTGAAAATAAAGAGGCAGTTAAAGAAGGAATGAGTTAGAATGGTTGCAGGATAATTAAATTCTTCATGAAGAAAACAGAAATTGAAAATTAATTGGGAGAGCATTTGTAGCAACAGGAAAGTTTAAATGTGTACCCTTCACCTTCACTTTTTCTAACAACCAAAATATAATAACAGTATTCAAATTTAGAAAAAAAAATCTTGCTTTATTCTGCAATGTCTATTAGCATTTATTATTTTTTCTTTTTTTTTATTTGTTGCTCTGTTTGGACACATCTTTTTGATATCTCCCAAGTTTTTCATTTTGCTCCATCTTCCTCATTGTCCATCCCTCCACCACATTACCAAATATCACCCATTCTGAACACATCCAATTATTCTCCAAAAAGCACCACTTTCTACTTCTCTCTAAGTTTTTCACTGCTCTCAGTCCTGCTTGTAGAAGAAAGGAACCAGAAAAAAAAGGCTTTTTTTTTCAACTGCCTCTAAAAGACAGGGAATGTCCAACTAAAAGAAAAATACACAATGCTTGCACAACTGTGAAAAGCAATTCTACTACCTTATTTAAAACAGGAGATGTTTCAGAAGGCAAAATTGTCATTTTGCAGCATTTTTCCTTTTTTTGTTTCTGTTGATGAGGTTGTAGGAAAAGTCAGATTACAAAATTCATCCCTGAAAACTCCTCACTGTTACCTGACTACACCTGTACAATTAATTGAAACTTCAATCTGCATTAAATCCATGATTGTACATTTGTGTTTCGTGCTTTAGTGATTACTGAGAATGATCTCCAGCCACAGCTGCTGCTGGCCTCCCCTGGCAGCTGTGGCACCACATCCCCTCAGGACAGGTTACCACCAAAGGGCTCCATCCTGCCAGCACCTGAACCTTTGCAAACACCACCATTTCCATGAATTTAATCAGATTTTTTCTCAATGTGTATTTCTGTGGCATTTCAGAGTCATGAGTAGACAGCAACTCCTGTTTCCTGACAGTTTTTTTCAGAATCCTTCCACACATCTGCCCCCAGAATCAGGAGAATGACAAATCCAGCAGCATTCAGTGGTTGAACATCAGTTCACAATCAGCTGTGGCGATCCCTTTAGTGCAGTGTTAGTAGCTGTACATGCATTTCTTTTAACACAAGACAGGCAATTGGTTCTGTGGATGGAAGGAAAAAGTTGCTGGTTTGATGCTCCAGTTTCAGTGGTAACTTGCTTTTTCAGCTCTGCCATCTTTCCCATTCCTAAACTGATCCATTTTCAGAAGAAGGCAATGGGAATCACCTGATAGGAGACTCACATTTTAAGAGAATACAGTAGATCACAAGAGGAATCTGCATTAAGCACACATCCACAGAAGGTTTTCTTCTTCCCAGAATTGACCTCATTGTGGCACAGCAAGGCTTTTACATTTGTAACTGTACAACTTAAAGTAATACTTAAAATATCTGGAGAAAATACTCCATCTCTGTCTCACAAAGCCACTCCCTAAGGACCTGTTCCAAGTTGTGCCATTACTTAGCCCTGCTCTGTCCCCCACAGGGTAACTCCAGGTCTGTGGTACAACATGTGCTGTGGTTGTACCCTGTGAGAAAAGCAGTTTCTACTTTAATGAGAGGAATTTTGAATTCACATAAATCCAGCCATACATATTTAACACACAGCTCCAGAACTCCCTCCCAAACCTCACTGCCTCATGCAAAGTCAGCCTTACACTGGCCTGATGTAGCCTGCAACATCCAAGGAATCCTAAGCCAGAACACAACCTAGGGAAAAAAAAAAAAATATCTGTATCCTCACAGTCACATCCAGTTTCAAGTGACGTCCTTTAAGTGGCTGATGAATGGACATTATTATAAAGATGTCTACAAGACAAGTCTATTGGAGGATCCTGAATAAAATAAAGACTTCAAATACCATTAAAGTTAATGAATTAGGTCAAGGCAGGTAATTTATCACCTGTCTGAATTGGAATCCAATCTGTGGCATCCTTTAAAAAAGACACATTCAAATGAGGTGGTGTTCTCAGGGCAGCTCATAGTGAAGACAATCATAATTTAAATGAGAAAATGCCTGCATAGTTTTTTGCAGAGTCTGACAAGGGATTCTGAGCAAAAGCAGCATGGTAAGCAAACGCAAATTCGCTCAAATTAATTTGACCTTGATGAAAGGCACATATTTTTATCAATCAGACTTAACAGATATTGACTTTAGGCATTAACCAGAGACATACATAAACACTCAGGTTGTCGAAACAGTTGTCAAGCTCGTTTTCCTTCTGAAATCACAGTTTGCTGATGAAGATCAAACTGAACTTAACCTCTTAAAAAAACCTGTGGTGCCTCATAAAGCAGGAGTCACATGGATTGGTCCTGTCTGTCTATCAAGTGCTAAAAAAAGATGTGTCACACAGGCAGACTGAAACCTGGAGCCAGAGTGCTGGCTGGGATACCCCCAGAAATGACACTTGGTGTAACCATAACCACACTGGGCCCTGTGCCATGGCCCATCCTCGTTCAGCAGCACCAGCTGGAGGCTGGGAGGGAACTTTTGCTTGTGAGTCCCCTTCACTGTGGAGGTTTCACTTCCATGGGAAGGCCAGCATAGCAGCTTGCTTCCAGGAGCATGATTTATGGGTCACCAAGCAGAGGACTTGCCTAAGGAAAGACTAACACACAGTCGCTGCTTAATTTTGAAAAATCTGAAAGATGGAAAGAACATTTTAATGGCACTTTGTATTCTCTGCTCTTTGTGGAGGAGGGAGGGGAGGAGAACAGCTCATGTACAATGGTGCTGTCTTCTTTCAAGTCACTCTAACAGAATCTGAATGAAGAATCCACCCTCAAACTGGGAGAAACGAGATTCCCAATGCATCTCCAGAGTGCTGGGGCACAGGTACCAGGTGTGTCCTGCCAAATGGGACACGAGTTCCAGGCTAAGCCTGGGACTCCCTGCAGGAAACACTCCCTGCTTGAGAGCACCAACAGCTCTTCCCTCCTCTGATCCCAAAACCTTCTCTGAACTGTCAGATTCCCTGGGAGAAGGCTCAAACAGGGACCACAGAGGCAGCCAAGCATTTGCAAACATTCCGTAAGGTGAGGGTGAGACTGGACTTGAGTACAAAAAGGCTTTTTCTGCACCACAGTATTCAGGCATCTATTTTGTGTCATATCCAGCCTTCACCAAAGAAACACCTCGAGGCATTTCATGGCTATGTTGACATTTCAATTATGCTGCATTTAAATAGATTTTGTTGTGCTGAGTCTTATGTCTTGCTAAAATACTGCCCCTTCTAAATATAGAGTTATAGAGTTATTTACTAAGGTAAATTCTGACAGGGAATGTACCAAGGAAGCAGCAAAGAAGAATGTCACAGTATTTGCCTTCCCTTTTAAAAAATTCTCTCTGTCTCTCCATTTTTCATCTGCTCCATGACTGGAGGCTGTGCACAGAGAACACTGCAAAGACAGAAGCAGAGCACCGTAAGGAATCTTCACAACGGATTTTGCGTGAGGAATGGCAAAAGAAGGTTTCTTTTCTCCTAGAAATGGCTGCAAAATGAGCTGGAGATCAGCCTACCTGCTGGAGCACCCAAAAAGAGGCCAGGCCAACAGAAGAAATCTGTGAACAGCCTGGGAATGAAAGGCTGTAAGTAACTCAGGGAGCCACTCAGCCAACCAAGCACGCCCATACTTCTCCCTTAAATATTCTTAAAGCTTATAGGAAGCAATAGAAGCAAAGAACTGGCAGATAAAAATTGCCTCCATAATTTAGCAGCCTGTCTGTACTGACTGACTTCTCCACAAGCCATGGGAACGTCAAAGCCTCTGCAGGCAGGGTTTGCAGAACTCCCTGAAACGGCTCGTGCGCAGCGAGCCCTCCGGAACCTGCGGCTTCCTGAAACATGCAACTGCTTCACACTCTTTGAAGAAAGAAGAAAAACTAAGAGTCAGTTAAGTTTTATCACTGTCTCCTCTTCCACCTATATTCCTGGCTCAGGAAAGTGACAGTTGGCTAATTCCAGACTAGCTAGGTACAAAGGTTTTTTTTTTTTCCCCCTAGCACAGGCTGTGCCTCTCTGCTGCTTTAGCTGTTCTGCAAGTGACAAATGGTACAGAGCCTGAATATTTCCCTACATGTATATTTAAGATTTGTACTAACTGCTGTTTATCCAGTGAAAGTAATGGCTTTGAATCCTGGTGGAAATTATAGCAGATTCAGGCCAAGTTTTTACTGAATCTGGTTTTATGAGAAAGAATAAAACAAGTGTGCAGAGCTCTTCAGCAAGTTATACTGCTCACTTTTTTTATATGCCTAGAAATATTTGAGGCAGTGTGAAGGTGATCTCTGGAGGATATATCCAATACCCACTGTTACCCTTACAATCCCATGCTGAAACATCATTGCCAGAAATAGCCTCCTAAAGGTGACACTCCTATAAAAGATGTCACAAGTTGCAGCAAGAGGCTCAGGAGTATATAAGTCATCTTCACAGTGCTACTGCACATGCATTTCATGCATTTTCCTTTTCCTATTTGATATTCCTTTTCCTATTTTACAGGAAGTTTTTAGGTTTGGAGCTTACTTTCAATACTTGCAGTTATGCAGAGGGTTTGCTTGAAAAACCTCATTACTATATGAATGTGAATATATCTACAGAACAGTGGGTTTGAGCCAAACAAGGAGTCTGGAAGCCAAAGAGCAAGTGACCACTTTGTACATTTACAAGGCAAAGAAAGCAGCTATTGCAACCAAAAAAACAAACAAACAAACAAACAAAACAAAACAAAACAAACCACAAAAAAAAAAAAAAAAAAGACAAAAACACAAACACCCAAAAGCAAACAAAAAAATCCCCCATATTTTAATAAAAGAAGCAAAAACAAAACCATTCCTCACACAGCTTCAAAAGAAATAAGTAATGAACAGATGTTAGCACAGGTACTTGTGCAAAGATTTTAGTCTGTGTGTTCACTTTTTGAAAGTATCAACACCTTTGTATGATTTTTATTGAAGCATTTCCCAAAAAAATCACTTTTCTCTGCAGTGACCACTAATTTCTGCATTGGCTTGTCCTTCTCAGCACAGCTGAGACTCCAGACCTGATTCAGATTTTGAGGAATACTATCTGTCTACCAGTAAAATCCTATGGAATATTTATATAGAAAATGCTTATCATTATTTAGGTGACATAAAAGCTGTTGTGGGGCCTAGAATTGATGCTAATTTTAGGTCATATTTCCAACTGCAGCAAGAGGCTTCTTTTATTTTATATTTTATTTCACTTTCACTTGCTCTACTTGTCACTGCAGTAGGTGATTCAGGTACAGGATGCAGATGAGCTGCAGGATATTAGCTGCTGGTGTAAGAAATATTTCCACAGTTTTACTTCAATGCTTCAGATTAATTTTACATACACAACCATTATGGTAAGATATGAGGGGGAAAACAACCCTGAATGGTTAAATTAATAAAAAAGGAATTGTGTAAATTAGGTAGTATGAGCATATCCCACCTCCTACCCTTTTTGGAGGGAGAGAAATACAATTTTTTAATAGCTTTTAGTACAGCTAATGAAAACTAATTTTTTTTTTTAAGCTTGAAAAATAGGAGTCAAGAAACAGAAATTTTAGCTTTTCTTCAAACACAGTTTGCTCCATTATTCAAACAAAACTATGATCCCACTAGAAGTACCCCTCAATCAAAGTTGTTGTGGGGATTTTTTGAGATAATGAAAACGTATAAAATATAAACAAAGAGACAACATTTAAAAAAATCTCCACGTAACTTAGCAGATTTTTGTTCTACATTGATGTATGTTTAGAGCAGTTAATAGAGGTTACCTTTGGGGGAAAAAAAATAACAACAAATTCACAACTTAAGACTCAAGTAGGATGCATACACATCCTCTTGATTCTGATATGTAAAATTAACAATGATTAAGTTTCTGTTTTTTGTGATGATTGGCTTGCAAACAAAATGTACAGATTGTTCTGAGGGGATGCAGGCACTGCAGTGACAAAGGGAAAACATCCCACTGATTGTGCAAGTGGATTTATCTTTGTACTCTGCTGAAATGTTACAGTATTAAAACCATGTCTGTTCGCTCTGAGGTCAGATTGCCACAGTTCATGAGCTTTACAGACCTGGGGATGTGATGTGATTATTTATCCTCTGCCCTAAAATGAACACAGGACAAGTGTACCATTTCCCCTTCCAGGTTCCCAGAAGGACACGTAAGGTTTGGGCTCCCACAATATTTTACTGAAAAGGCACACATTCCTACAGTTCTTTCCTCCTGGCAGAGCAATTCTTGTCTTTAAAAAGCACAGCAAGTCTCATGATAGCTACACAGGCATGGAAATAGATGGTAAAGAATTACATTTACTGCTCCATCTACTACTGCTAATACATCTACACTCCATTGCTACTACCACCTGTGACTGCACTGCTCTGATCCACCCAGCTGTAAGGAAGGAGAACTTGTCTGACCTCTGGGATTCACCCAAAAATATTTAAACAAATTGCTAATCATCATAGTAGTTTTTGCTCCCAGGAGTAAGGAAAAATAAAAAGGAAAGTCAATTTCCTTGCAGGAATTAGGTAGAGTATCAAGCCGAGATGTGCCAAAATTCACACTTCACCTTTTAAAAGTAAACCCAGGTCTTTATTCCAATAAAAATGAGAACAAAACTGGGATTATACTTGGATGAAAGGATTGGTAACAAGACTCCCAATTAAAATCATACCAGCAAAATCCAGAAATGTGTCAACCACTAAGAAATCCAATTGTTCTGCAGCCCCTGGCTGCCTACCCAGCTCAGCTATAAGAAAAATACAACTACGCCCAAAACTATTTCCAAAAATCCGTATGGAGAACTTCTAACGGACCCATATTACTTTTCCTAACTTTTTACAATGTATGATGTTCTCTGAAGTGCCTCTATTAGTACATTCAGGGTTTTAATAAATTGAGAGACCATCCAAGATCAGAGATCTACTTTCTTTCAAGCAGCACCTCCAAAAACCCTTCCAACATTCAGAAGTTCAAACCGAATGCTGACTATCACAGCGTGCTCTTCCTGACCTGAATATTTCAAATTTGGTTTTCTAATGAAAATCTCCCATCAAACACTTTATTTTCTTTTTTTTTCTTTTATTGACAATGGTGCTCTCCTCGGAACAAAGAGAACGACACCTCGAGAATAAGAAATGTGTATCTGCAACCCCCTCCGTATTTTACCGGCGACAAAAGTTCTCTGACTTCACGCGTTCTCCATACAAAAAAAACCTACGGGGAAAGCTGTGCCATTAAAATCATAGGAGAATCAAGAGTGCACTAAGAGCCCATTATTGCTGCTAATGAGGCTGATACTGCTGCGTGGAGTTGCTCTTTGGAGGCTGCTGCTCCACAATTGAGGCAGCCTGATGGACTCAGAGCCGATTGTCAAACACCCCGAAGGCAGCACGGGGAGCTCACGGGTCTGTGCAGCATCAGGCACATGGGGAAAGCCAGGAGAAGGAAGATTGTTTGGAAAATGGGGAGTATGCAAATGCCTTGTCTTTGAAGACAGAACAAGGGTCTGACAGAGTAGAGCTCTGCTGTTAAACCCCAGGATGGCTCCTGTGCTCCACCCAGGTCTCTGCATTCCAACCTCCCCAGACACCGCAAAGGAGCAAGAGGATGACTTAAAGGAGCTTTCAGAGCAAAGTGCCACCACTTCCCATGAACATCCTGAGATATGGCACATCCACATCCACTTGAGCCCTGCAGCTCCCAGCTCAGCATAAAACCGAGCTGTTTAAAATACAACAATCATAACTTCACGTTTTCAGATGGCCCCGTTTCTCACAGGGTGGGTGTCTGCTGAGTGCTTTATCTTCTGCAGGTGGAAAAGTTATGGTCCCTCTTGAAAATGTTTCAGAGAAATTCGAGGAACTCGTTACCAACTTCCAGGGTCAAGCATCTCCCGTGAATTCCTGGGTGGTGACACAAGGACACCGCTGCTCGCTGAGGGGGAGCAGGGCTCTCACAGGCAGCAGGGGGGTGACTGTGCTCACAAACTGCACACACAAAGTTCATCAACTAACAGAGCCAGAGCCACGTGGGGAAGGCTACTCTGAACTCAGCATTCCTGTTCTCAATGCAAGAGTAACACAGGATGAGTATGGCTGGCTCAGGCAGGTCAATGAACTAATAACAGGGATTAATGGATCATACATACTACAAAAATACTGCCATTTATACCAAAGCATGACCCAAAACTAGAAAAAAACTATCCAGAAGTGTCCATACTATCCAGAAGTGTCTATATTAAAGACACTGATGTCTCCCACGATTCCAGAAATCACCTCTGGTTTTATTTTCCACAGTAATGGACATATATACACTGATAGGCAACTATTTATTAGCTAAACTTACAATTTAATTCCATATTTAAATGAATTACCTTCAGATTAAATTATTTAATTTCACTCTTTGAAGACAGAGACAGCAAATATAAAAGGTTGGTATTGATAAAAATCTGTGGAAAAAAATCCTGAAAACTGGAAAAAAAAAACAACTAGTAGAACACCAAAAATCTCAAGTTAAGAGACCTGGTAAGGTGACAATTACAGCTAAAAAATAAAAAAAGCTAATGTATTTCCACGATCTCCCATCTCTTGAAAGAATTACTGTATCCCTCAATACAATCTCTTTTTTTTTTCCTTCCTTTAATGAAATACCATTCAAAAGCCCTTCAAGAAGAACAACTGGCAGCAGCTGCAATATTCTTTAGATTTTTAAAAAGAGATGAGATGACCTGATTGAAAAATGCTGGTCAGTAACAATAGCTTTGTCCCATCTTGCTTTTTTTTTTTTTTTTCCCCAAAGGAGAAAATGCTCCCTGACTGAGAAGAGTGGGCACAAAGCGTGTTCTCCGAATCACTCAGAGGTAACAGGTCCCAGCTGAGCTCTACCAGGCAACAAGCTTTCTATTTTCTTTCAAAGAAAGGGAGGTAGACCTCATTTAGAGAATTTAGAAGTTGGATGATTTTTTTATTCCCCCTTGTGAATAGAAATGGCTGCAAAATAGGCTGACTAATGCTGCAGCAGCTCTTCAGAGCCATGTTGGGTTTATTGTGCAAAGAAGATGAACTTGGATCCTCTTCTGCAGGAAACAAACACCTGTGGACATCCAGGGGCTCTTCTCAAATTGGTCAGTACTCCTAATTCTACAGCCAGCATTAATAAAAGAACCTGAATTTTGATCTGTTTAAAGTTGTTTCTAATGAATCATCAAGGCTTTTTTTCAGAACAGATGAGAGATATAGTTCTATCTCTGTTTCAAATATTTAATCCATAAGAAAAAAAAAAAAAAAGAAAAAGCCAATGGATAATTATTTGTGCTGATTTCCCTTGACCCTGACAAGGAATGACACAGAACACAGAGCCTGGGGTAAATTTGGATTTCATAATTTAATGACTGGAGCCTGTCAGTCAGAGAGCAAATGTGTAAATAAAATCAGCTCAAGTGCAAGGGGGGATTAGGATTCCTTTCTCTGGATGGGACTGAGGTGGCCAAAGGTTATCGTTGAGAATATTAAAACTAAAAGATGCTGATAAAACAGCTTAGCATGTTTAGCAGCTGCTGCACAAACACAATAATCATTTCCACACTGAGCACAGAATCAATACAGAGATTACTTCCAAATGCCTCCCAGGGTGTTCTCAATGTCACAAAACCAGGGAAGGTTTGTGTGAAATCCCAGAGTCACCATCCCAGCACCTCCCACTCACTTCCCTCACCAACACCTTTTTCTATCCCTGAAAACCCTGTTTGACATCCTGCACTTCTTCACCTGCCCTGTTCCATCCTCCCCATCCCATAGTTTGAACACAAGAGAGACCAGCAGAATTACTTAATTCTTAGGGCTGCTCCATCACAAAAAAAGCTGACAAAATTTTTGTCCCAAAGACTTTCAAAATGACTTAGTCAACCATCTTCCTCCCCACTTTCCCCACCTTCAGATTAATAAAGAAAATCTGTGTCCAGTTTCTACTCCTCTCTACAGCTTTTCAATTCAATATTTTTTTCCTTTCAAAAGTTTTCTTTCCAGTAAATATTTTTTTTTCTTAACATTATAAGATTCAGTGCTTAGCACTTACTAAGAGAACTTCTATGTCCTCTTGTGGTTTTGTCTTTTATTTTTGAGTCTCTTTGGCTACTGTATCTTCTTAAGTTTTAAATAATATATTTTATGTATTTTTACGCCATTTTTTCAAGTGAATATGCTACAGTTAACAAATCTACAGCTCAGTGTTCTGTGCATCCCAAAGCAAAGCAACAAGACCCAACAAGTCAAGCAAATAAGAACAGTAATTACAGAATTAATCTACTTTTACTTTTGATTTGAAGTAAACTAAAGCAAAATTAATGTGGTAAAGAATTCCACAGGAGGGTGGATGAACAAATTCTACTTAAGTAAGTTAAAGAAATAAGAAAATGAGACATTAAAACAGAATGAGTAATTGAGTGGAAAACCACGGGGTATCTACAAAAAAAACAGGAAAAGGAGAGGGCTTTAGTACCTGGGCAGTGATAATATGTTTATATCTAACACTTTGGCAGCAGAAATATTTCATCTTTGAGGAAAAAATAAAACAAAACCTCTCACCCTTTCCATGCTGTGCTGCAATATTTAATTGCCAACTCTAAACTGTTTGCAACAACTCGAGGTAAAAAAAAGATTAAATAAAACCACAAATCTATAATATCAGAAGGCATGATATACAATTTCTTTTTAAATATATATATATATAAGCCTCTTATAAAAATCTTTAAGAATACTGAATAACTTCAAGTAAGTCTCTTAATATAGCCATATCTTTTAGCTTTTTATAGATTTTTCCTCCACTACATCTGAATCATGCTGTAAACAAACCATGTGCAGCAAAGAACATCAGGAAAAAATGAAACAAAAATCCAATGTGAAGAACAAGAGCAGCTGCAGAAATAATGTAAGTTCTGATGTTTCAGTTTCAATATCCTTTTAAAAGGATTGAACATCATTTATTGAACTCTAAGATACATTATAAGAGCTACAAAAGATAGTGATTATTGTTGAAGATACCATATTGGTCCTGAAATAGGGATAGAGATAGGAGGAGAGAGACTGCTCAGCCTGGGGAGATCCAGTACACAACTGGAGTTCTAGAGTGAAAATTAATGTTTAGTGACTTCAGCCAATCCCATGCAAACTAACAGTTAATGTTTATTGTTGGCATAAATCTGCTTTTCTACACCTCTGTATGACTGAACTTGTAAATCAGAGGTAAAAAAGTACAATTTCTCAGCAATCAGCTTCCCTCTGTTAGGAAGTGTGCAGGCTCCTGAACTTTTACTGTCACAGAGACTTTGAAAGCTCTGCATGGTACAGGCTCACAAGTCAAGGCAGACTGCCTGGGTTTTCAAAACAGCTATAATTTCAATATTTCTTTAGGAGACCATGATTTATATTTGAGTGTGATTTTTTTTTTTTTCCTCTCACAGAACAGCCTATCTTTCATGGCTGGAATGGAAAAATTATATCAACTCTCCAACAGCGAGCATCACCCGGAATATTCTTATAACCCTAAAAAAAAGGGGCTGGACAAGCCTATGGAAAGACGTGGGTTAGGACTAGAAAGAAAGGAGATTTAGAGGATAAAAAGAACAATTTAAATAGTCAGAAAAAAATGCAGCAGGCAGAGGAGGCAGTTTATACACACATATGCAATCAGAGCCCTCTGGTGTGCTGATACCCGCCCAGTGCCTCCTGGTAACATGAGCACATCATCAAGAATCCTCCCAGGAAACTCCATTCCTAGGATTTTGGGGTTTGGGGCAGTAGCAGTGCTGTGTGTGACAGCTGTGATGCTCTGGGAGGGTGACAAAAGGCAGCCCTTGAGCAGGGGCAGAGTGGCAGGGCCAGGGGCTGGGCTCCCCTGGAAACCACAGGAGCTGCATAAAGCAAAGGACACCAAACCCAGCATTCCTGCAGAATGGATCCTCCCTGCATCCCCCTGGGATTGTCACTTGTCCTGATGAGGAATTCTCACAGCCCTCACTCCAAGCTGTTGTTATTTTTTCCCTGATATTTCAGAAATTCCAAATGCAAAGCCTTTTCCTGCCTCTAAGCATCTTACCACAACATTGCCTTTTTCTGCACATTTCTTTGTTTCTTCATGTGGCTCATGGTGCAACTGGCTCTAGCCTGGACTCAAGGCCTGTTTTTCTAATAACTTCTTTAGTTTTGTTTTGTTTTACTGGAGTAAGATTTCCTTAAATATGAGCATCCATATTTCACACATGAAATGAAATCCTGGAATAAATAAAAATAGCTGTTCTACACAAAATACAAGATGAGGAGGATGCTGAACCAGGAAAAGCTGCTGCCTCTACAGATTTCTCTTTGTCATTGGATTCCAAGCCAAGAATCCTAAATCACTAAGTACTATTAAAAATTATTTTATTTTTTTTTTAATTTGATATTTGATTTTGATAGCTTTATTGTAAAGCTTTGTGTTTAAGTGTTAACAAAGCTTAAAAACCACAAATAAATATTCTTTAAAAATCTAATAAACACTTCCAAAGGTTGGACTCAATAATCTTATAGGTCTTTTCCAACTTTAGTGATTCTAATATTCTATACCACATCACATTAGAATTCTTTTTACTATATAACATTTTGCTTATATTTTTCCTTGTGATAAAATATTTTCCCAGCTGGTGTCACTAGAATAATTATCTTCTACTAAGACAAGTGTCCTTTGCTCTGAGGTGGTATTTGGAGTTTAGTTTCAATAATTATGAAGTTGAGGTCTTTGCAGTAAGATCTCAGGTACTGTGGTGATTTGTGCAGTCTCACCAGCACAAAATAATTTTTCCTATAAAAGAATATTATAACTCATTATCTACATTTCTCTAAATTTTAGTTTTTCTTTGGGCAAGGAACACTTTGGAAAAAAAATTAATTCTGTGGAGTAAATGTGTTGAAATGTCTAATGTGCACTACCCTGTGGCTACTCAACATAGATATAAGCTTATTACACAAATTATTATTTTTTTGCCAGTAACTCAGGGCAGAATTCTCTTTAACTGTAATTCATCCATTTTCTTGTTGATGCATGAATAACTCAAATTCTCTTATTCTGAAAATACAGTAGAGATGCACCTCTATTTAAAAAAGCATCAAGTATTTTTTCTTGACTGTATTGAATGTAGGTAGGGGGCAGGTTCAACATATAATCAGAATCCTCTTCTACTGACTTGGATTTTACAACAGACTCCCTTTTGAAGTCGGTACTCTCTGATGAGGCATATTGGATCTACCAAAAATTGAAGTATGAAGTGTTAATTAACAAAGGTGATGCTAATGAAATATAAATGTTCTAGCAGCATAACAATAAAGAAGCTGACTTTCAGATAATTTTTGGATCGTGCTTGCCAGTACCACATTAAATTGTGCTATACTTTAAAATTGCCCTTTTGGCTGTCTAGATGTCTGATAGCAGCTTAATTAGTAGCTTACATCCAGTGAGAAAACATAATTTCTTATCCTTTTCTTAACTTCAATTTTTTTTGAAATGTTACTTGCATTAAAAGTTCCTTTCTAGTTTGGTGTTTGCAGCCTGGAAACTGAGAAGTTTGGCAAAAGCTCGAAATGGTTGGGAGTGGAGATAAATGAGGAAAACAGGAAGAACAACCAGAAGAAAAACTGTCAGGAAAGGACACAAAGTGCACATTTTTCCTCTCCTTCCAATCACACAAAAATCTATTCTGAGATTAAAAGAAATCATTGCAATAAAGCAAAGAGTCCTTGTTACTCCTGAGGAGTGAGTCTAAGTTTGGGACAAATGAGCAAGACTAAGGCATTCCAATTTCATTTCAAGAGGACTAAGGACACTCTTTAGAAAGGTCTTGTATTTATATTTGGGAAAATCCCCAACTTCA
Source organism: Aegithalos caudatus (assembly GCA_013389925.1). Taxonomy (NCBI): domain Eukaryota; kingdom Metazoa; phylum Chordata; class Aves; order Passeriformes; family Aegithalidae; genus Aegithalos; species Aegithalos caudatus. Next base: position 1,665,189 of record WEIU01008657.1, read on the forward strand.
CCCAAAAATATAAAAAATTGTCTATCATCTTGATTTTCACTTGGTACATAGGAAGCAGTGAAAAGGAAACCACTTCAGCAATTTCACTTTTCACTGCCAGAATTTATGCCAGTATTTCACAATCTAAGGGAATGTTTAAACACACCATTAATGGCTATTTCATTTTCAAATGGAAATGGTGGAAGGCTCATCAAACTTACACTCTTGGGAGCAATCCTGAACTAAAACATGGATGACCAGAAGATACAACAGAAATACTTCACCTCTAATTTCTCAGAATAATTGATAAATATCTCTATGAGCTGATCACAGTAATTTTTAAGAGCTCTTTATTAATGAGCCCAGCAGTGCCATGCACATAATATGCCAGTAAAAGAATTCTCTACCCTTAGATGAAAGCCCAGAAATTAAGATATATGCTTTATAATAATAATTAGTGTGGAACTACAGTATCTCACCCTGCTTGTTCAAAAATGGTCACTATCACTTCGAGTTAATAAATATTTACCTCTGTACTGGTTACAGTAGACTATTGAATAAAAAATAATTTAAAAAAGAATATTTGATAATTTTCAGTTTTTAATTGAATATTCATTTTGCATTTTGTCCAACTCTTTGGAAGATATACTAAATCAAAATTCCTGCTGGAGTTCTACTGAGTGTGCTTAATTGATAACACCAGCTAATTAAATTTACAACTTCTATGCATATTAATTCCCCATTTTTATTTTGGCACTCTGAAATTCCATCAAGCTCCTATTAATAAAGGATGCAAACATGGGTATGTAGCCGTTTCTGTTGCTTAGTGTACATGTGGAGTTTCAAAGCACAGAATTCAGACTTTATAATAAAATGGACACCTTTTGAACTCACTTGGAATATAAAAAACAACCTCAAAAAGTCAGACTTTTCTGAACCTGTAGCGATCAAAGCTGAGGTTTACTTAGGAAAGATAATTACCTGAAAATCTTTTAGATCAAAATACATATTATTATATATTAAAAGCCTTAGGGATATGTTTTAATGTTCAATATTCACCTTACAGTTTCCTTCCTCTACACAACTGACAGAAAATATAATGCAGTTTTCCCTGGGAGTGGTGGATGCTCTCTGGACTGACCCATCTAAACTCCAGACATTTTGTGACTTTGTTCTCACGTGATTTTTTAAACTTTGCATATCATGAGATTCAGAAAAACGTCCCAGTCTGTGGATTTGTCCTTAAAATGCATTCACAGGTGGTTGAATTATTTTTTCCTTATTGATCTAAGTCTTCTTGTGCACAGAAGAATTTAATGAAGAGGGCCACATCTGTATCGCTGTAATTGTCACAATCACTCTCATTTTGCAGCCACAGCTCTGATTGCACAAGTTTCTATTGGATAAAAATAAAACTTATTTTTTTTTTCCTTTCAAAAGCTCGTGCCTATTTGATATCAGCATCATCTCACACCATCTTGAAGGAAAGAAAAGTAACAAAGACCAGAAAGGACAAGGAACTCTTGGGTTCAGAGCAGTACCAGGACTCCCTCCCACTGTACATTTGGCCACCCACCAGTACATTCCAAATCTGGGATTATATTACTCACACAAGAAGATGAGATATTTGACAGCAGTGGAGGAAAAAAACATAAAAATGTTGTAGGCTGAATGGGAGATTCAGTTTTCCTTGGAATATTTTCCTCTTTGATTTATCTTCCTATTTCATATTTTCTGTCCATTAAAAAAAGTAGTATAACTACTACAACACCTCAAAGCAAATAGATGTTTTCAAAACTGATTTAGACAATTTAATTCAATGAACTACTTTATCTGAAGTCAGAGAAAAGTGGCTTTGACAACCAATAATAAAACTTGGATCTTTCAGAATGTTTTGTTAATATGACTTGAATTTGATGGATGAATTTCGCTGACCTCGCTGTAAACCTTTTACATTATGGGGATGTCATAAGCAGCACTCAGCAAATGTGCTCTTTGGAGAGAGGAATGAATGTGGATACATTGGCTCCTATTGGCACATCATTGCTTTGCTAAATTTCACTTTTATTTCTGAAATCCTGATGCACTTCAGGTCACTGATAATAACCAGCAGTCATTCCCAAAGGATTTCTCACAGTGTAACCCCAGTGAACTCATGCTGCTGTCTATTATCCACTCCAGATGTGTGCTACTAAATAATCTGAGATTTACAGCCTTTGGGAATAGTTAATAAGTGGAAAGTAAAAACAAATAAACTATGCAGTTTTCTGTATGATAAATTACATCTAATTGAAGGAAGACTTTAATTACTGCCAAGATTCTCAAAGAATATGGCAAAACATACAACTATTTGTCAAAAAAGCTGTTTTCTTTCTTGGAAAGGATGAGGCCCAGCCTGTGTCAGCTCCTGAATTAGGCAGCAGTACTGAGCTGAGGTTCAAATCCTTCTGAGAGCTGCTAAAATTCACTCATTCTCAAGGGGAACCAAATGACGACAAGGCAAGAGGACAAGGAGGAGAAGGAGGAGCAGGAGGATGAGGAAGATTTTTCCCTCTACCCCAGAGTGAGCTGCTGCCAGCTGCCCTGGGATTTTCCACAATTTTTCCCTGACCTGAGGGGTGACACCAGTGCAAAACACGAGGCTCCATCTCACCCATCCAACTCCATCTGTCAGGTTGTGTGGTCTCAAGCCTTAGCACACAAAATTTGATGAAAGCTGTGGATCCTGCAGCTGTCAAGAAGGGTAGGAAGACATCCAGTGTGGGTCTCCTCTGTGCCTGGCCTGGTTGGAATTATGGATTGCATTACAAGGAGCTAACAGACAACAAACAACGTGGTCATGGTACAGCCATGCAGGAAAAAGCTGTGGTTATGGAGGTCATGGAAGAAAAAAAAAATAACATTTCTCAAAATGGATGAAAGAAGTTCATAAAATTAGGTGGGAAAAGGAGATCCAGATGAAACTCTGTGGGAGATGCTTATCTCCCCAAAACAAAGGGCACACACTCCTTGTCTCCCCACCAGCCCTTTTTCTAATATTTTCCCCAAACAATGACTCCTGGCTCCTGGCTGGGATTGGATCCTTGGCCAGATGGACCTTTGCAGAGAAGTTATTTTGGGGTCAGAATTAAAAAGAAAAGTTTCTCCCATTGCCTTCTAATCCCCCTTACATTTACCTTTCTCGGTTACAGTACATAAAGCTATTGAATTAGCCAATAAAGGCCAAGTATTAAAGCTATTATTTCTGCTCTTCTGAAGTTACACTTGAGAATAGAAGGCTTGGAAGAAGTTCTGCTTGATCCTTAGGGGGAGAAAAGGCTTATTTATAAAAAGTAACAGATGTAGCTAGATGAAAAGAAGCCAACCATACCACTTAAAAAAAAAAAAAAAAAAAAAAAA
>WEIU01008657.1:1675790-1723058 GCA_013389925.1 Aegithalos caudatus
AAAAAATAAAAATGGTGTGTTTTTTTTTTTTTTTTTTTTCCTGCACTGGCTGGTAGAATGAAGGGATTTCTCTTGAACATTGAGGAAAAAAGTGGACCTTTCACTGGCTTTACCAGCTGGGAAAGAGCTACATGGTAGCCATTTCCCTTTCTTTGACATCACCTCATCCAGGCAGCTTCATTTTATCAGAGCTCCTTTGAAGGGCCTTGGCAGCACACCCACAAAATTCACCCAAGTCCCCTTTGCCCTTCCAGTTGCTTTCAGTGAAAATTACAGCTCCTGCTGGGCAGGATTTGACCACTCTGACATCAAATTCTTGGGGAAGTTACCACACATTCCTCCCTAAGAGCATCTGAAACCTCAATTTCCATTATTTTTGCCACTACAGCAAGTAGTGCAATAACAGACAACATTATGAAAAGATGCTATGAAGCAGGAAGTTGCATTGGGATTTCAATCCAGAAGTATTCAGATTTTAATTGATCATGTTAACAAACTCCCAGGTATAACCCATTTTCCTAGCCATGGGCACAGTCAGCCAAATTATACAAAGCTGAAGGAACTGTTGCCATTTTAAGTTCAACATACATGTCAGAAAAAGATCTTGTTCTAGGAGAAGCTACAGAAGGGAACATGATCATTTGCTCTTTATTTCTACCTTCAGTAAAAGAACTATTTGTATTAAATAATAAAACTCAATGACAAGTGCTCCACACATCCAAAGCCAATTATTTCATTCTCTAATGACTGTGTTTTATGTATTTGTTAGAAGAAATGTGTGATGTGAACTGTGATTTTTCTCAGATGCAGCAGGTCTGATAGCTGTGTTTCTACAAGGTGCAGCCAATACAGCTTTAATTTAAGGCCACAGCAAACTAAATAATCTTATTATTGTCAGTCAACTGCAATCTTTTATTTACTTGGACTTGACATTAATTAAAGTAGAGCTTTCATACTAAGAAATGTCTTCTGATACATTTATCAAGGACAAAATAACAAATACTGTAATAAGAGAGTAACTTTAGGTCAAATTATATTAATTTATATTGATCTAAATCAAGATTAATTCTTTGGATTTCTACCTTAATAATGAAACAAAAAATGTTTTTCTGTTTTATATTTTGATGTGGTGCTTCCTGAATAAAGCTGCACATGTCAAAGTCTTTTATGTGCCAGTTATATCTTTAAATATAATACTAACCATTCCCACCTCACAGAAACCTGACCAAAAACATTTCCATGAAACAATAGGGAAATCAAAGCCCTCATTGTTTGTTGTCAATGCTTCAAAATGTCTTTTGAGAATGGAATTTTTCAGCACAGCTTTTGGATGTGTAACAAAAATAGCTTCTGCAATTGCAGGCAGTGCCTGGTTTTTAGCTGAGTGTGCTCACAACAATCTGGCATGGCTCAGCCCCTGCCAGAGCTCTCCTTGTCAGATGTTCACCAGGTGTGCTGAGATCCAGCACTTGGAGCAGATGCTTTCCAGAGTGAAGAATCTCATTCTTGACAGTGGCACAAGAGGTCTTTTAATTCTTTACATCTGGCAGCTCCCAAGGAAAACATGAAAACCTCTGAAGAGACATTTGAATGCACCTTGAAATGTGATGTCTGGGTGCTTGGACTAGAGAATTTGAGCTAGCACGTGCTGTTTGCACTAAAATCTAAATAATCATGTTACAAGTGCAGAGATGTTATCATTATTGCTATCAGTATTTGCAGTGGCTTTTTACAGTGGGAGTAAAGGAGCTCTGCTGTCCCTGTGAGGCAGCTCAAGGGGAAGGAGGCCACGACTCCCTGCTCCAAAACAAGGACTTTTTAAAAGGTTTAAAAGTCTGCTGCAGCCCTGAGGAGCACTTCCAGCAGTGCAGAGCACAGCTGATGGCAGGCAGGCAGCAGCCACCAGGCAGCAGATGGGCAGGGAGGTGACCCCAGGCTATCAGCAGCCAGCCAGGACATGGAGAGCAGCCCTGTGTCATCAGCAAAAGCACCAGGCAGCAGAAAGGCTTTGTCTCCCTGCTCACCACAAGGCATTTATCACACCTGTTGGGTTTGGGAATGTCTCTTTGCTAAGGTGTTCTGAGGGTGTGTGGCCAGCCCTTCCTCCTACTTGTCTGTGAGATTAAACTGACAAAGCACAACCCAAACACTGCACATTTCAGCAATTCTTGGAAATGTATATCTTGTCTTCATCCCCATCTGAAATGAAGACGTGGTTATTGTACAAACTTGAAATTGGAAAGTATTGCTTAAGACCTCTGAATCACTGTGGCTGTAATGATCATTGAATTGAGCTGTAAAAGCTGAAGACAAGGAAAGCAATGAAAAAAGGTAAAGGAATCACAAAAGTAACATTCCCAAACATTGCCCTACTGACTGCCACCTGTGAGGTATATAGTTCAAAATATGAATGACACGAGGGCCCTAAAGATTAGATTTTTAAATTCATTTAAACAGCACTATTTTGTTTCACTGAAAATCATACTAATGCAATAGAAAAGCAAATTTATCTGAGGCACTTCAAATCCTAGTTGTTGCTTGGGTTGGGTGTTCTTCCTATAGCACAGCACACAGATATCTGGTACTGGCTCAAAGCACAGGGACTAAGGAGAAGGATGTCCCAAAATAAACTGAATTCCTCTGCATGATTTTGGACTTGAGCTCCCACCTCATGCAGCATTTGATTTTTCTGTAGAAGTGCAACTTTGCATTCCTGCTACACACAATATTTCATCTAGTTTTATTTGACTTTTCTTTCTTGCTGATACTTTGGAAAACTTGAAAGCTTCATATCAGTGTTACTTGGTCTATTTAGAAAAGAGCAGACATTAATCCAGACAGCAAGTGTCTAATCTGCATTTTATCAAAATGGAAAAAGACAAGAAAAGCTCCCCCAAGTCAGCTCCTCCTTCTGCTCCCAACCTTCTTTTCCTCTCCTGCTGCCCTTCCAGACCTTTCCCAGCACCACTGGAATTAGCCCATCTGCATACACACCTCTGACAGACATACTCAGAGGCTCTCCTAATTTTATTCTTATCAACTCAACAGGAAAAAATGTAAATCCTCACCAAATCTCATTAGGGACCAACCAATTAGAGTTACTTGAACTCCCAAGATGAGATGGATAAATAATTAACAATTTACTAGATGATTTGAGATCTAATTTTTACTCATAACAAGATTGCAGAGTGGCTTTTTTTTCAAATATTTTTATTATTGCCTTTGGAAACACCCCATGAACTATTTCTGTAAATAATTCTTTGTGCGTAGTTTCTAGTTGTGTCTGAGTTTCTCTAGGGGATCTGTTACTCAGCACTTACAGGCTGAGATAATTGTCTGAAACCAGATCCCATCTCATGTTTCTATCATGGTTTTGGATGGCTGCAGTAACTATAATTATTTCCTGACATGAATATTAAATTAGTGCCTCTGAAGCAATTATTCACTATTATTTTAAGAACTGAGTTTCTCTATGGATTCTTGTCACTAAAAACTCAAGATGGTTTTGTGAACACACCCATGTCCATCTGAACTACTGAAATTATGTGTGTGAGAGTGGTTTGCAATCTTTCTTTTTGCAAAGTCATTGGAGAGCAAGATATGAAACAGATCCATCATTGCATTGACTGAGGGTTCCTGCTATTCTGGTACCCTTCCAGCCTCAGGGGCAAGGGAGTCAAACACCAGGCTCAGATCTGGAGTCTGAATGAAAAAAAGGGGAAAAATCTCAACAGGCAAGGAAGCAGAGCTGGGAGGAACAAGAAGCCGTGTTAAGAACAGAACAAGATATGGAACTGACAAGGAATGAAAGCCAGCATCCTCTGATAACAACGTATGGAATATTTAATGGTTTAGTTCCAGGACCTAAACAGCTCTCCCTATCAATAAAACATGCCCCTCTCTGTTGCAGACATTATTCTTCCTGGTTTTCATATTTCTCACAAGTCTTTAGTCTATCCAGAAACCATGGAAAATAACAGGGAAATAAAGATATGGTTATTCAGGCATACATAGGTTAGAAAAAATGCATATATATATAAATTCAGAGAGCTCTCAACTTCTACAGCATGAACTATCAATGAATGGATTTAACCCATACTTAATTAACTCAACTTTTAATTATTAAATCACCACAACTATAGCAGTAAGAAAAAAAAAAGGGTGCCTGGAAACCATCCTTCTTTGCAAACTATGTAATTACAAATTCCACAATATTGAACTCATCCTAACACTACTAAAATATATATATATATTTATCTACTAACAGAACATGGTTTGAATATTTCTAGATAATCAAAATTGTGCAAACCTATTCCCTTATTAAAAGAATTAGGAAGATATTCACGTACACAGCTCCTGCTAAAGAAATGTGGAGGTGCACATTTTTTTTTTCGTGGGGAAAAATACCAAGAAATAAAAAGATGTACTAACACATCAAAGAAAAAAACAGCTAAATCCTTCTGGAGAATAAACAGTGTAAAGAAAGGAAACCTCAGCAAAATTTTTGTTTGTTTCTTTCAAGACAAGTTTTTTTTTTCCCCTTATAGCTAAAATTAGAAGTGGGGGGAGGAAATCTGTTGTAAATATACATCAAGAATGAAACTCATTCCAACACTCGAAAAAAAAATCTTGTTTTGAATCTTTCTCTCTAATTTGTTTAAAGAATTCCTTGTCTGCAGCCTGTTTCTAGTGGAGTTAAAAGCTGAATAATCCAAAAGTGATCTACTTTGGTGATAAGATCTATAAGATTTCTGTACTCAGGTCCTTGAGTGCATGATAGATCTTAGAATTAGCTGTGAGTTCATTAGAAATGCTGCTTAAAAGCTGAAAATCTCCTTTATGGAACCAGGTAGTTGAAAAAAAAATTGAGACTTCCTTAAAGCCCTGGTATCTGCCTCTATTCAGCTTGATAGGGAATGGAGAGGACATTTGGGAACAGGAACTTCACTGAGCACTATTTTAGGACTATTTTGTTTTTCTGTTGTTGAGAAGGAAGTAGAAAAACTGGTGAAACAGACACACAAAAAAACCAAAAAAAACAAAACAAAAACAAAACAAAAAAAAACAAACAACAAAAAACTGCAAATTAGCCAAGGAGGTTCTGGGAGCTCTGCCCTTAAAAAGAAGGGGAAAAAACCCACAAAAAAAACAAAACAAAGTTAAGTAGTAAATCTGCTGGGCAGAATGCTGGAGAGATGGGGACATCACCCGTGCTGCAATTCCTGGCTGAGGGAAAACAGCTTTGGATGTCCTCTGTGGCTAAATAGGATTGTGTAAAAAACAAAATACAAATTAAGGAAAAAATTCCAACAAGCCCAAAACACACACATACAGAAAAAAAAAAAATAAAATTATGCATAATTTTAAAATTCTTACTGGAAAAAAAAAAAGAACTTTTAAAGATCCTGGATGCAGTTAGCAGCTTCAAAGAAAAAGGTGGAATGTAAATGTTGCATTGGAATTCATTTTCCAAGAGAAGTTGCAGGGAACTGGTCCTCCTGATGATCCATGATGGAACAAACAGTGCAGGTACTTTCATAGCTCACAGATGTCTCAGGAAAAAATGAAAAATATGATTTAAAACAAAGGCTGGACACATAAAAATGAATTAAAGCTGTGTCTGAAAGGTTTCTAGAACACAGCAGAGGGATGTCTTGCTTTTGGAGATCAAACATCTGTTAAAGTAACAACCAGACTGTCTAGACAGATTATGAAGTCCATTTGTCTCCCAATGGTAAGACAAATCAGGACAAAGTGACTAGTAATGCAATTACCACTGACAAAAATATTTTTCATTGTAAAAAGGTAGAGAAGTTAAAGGATACTCTTAATGGAAAAGAACTGCAGCAAGGACTTCAGCACCTGGGAGAGGGCTGAAAACACTGCAGAGTGACTATCTGGTAAAATCTGGAATACTGACAGAAAATACATACAGCCCAACTCTAGTTCTAGCAACCAACCAAAAGTGCCAAGAACTTCAAACTCCTGTCAGTTATGGTACTCATTTATCCCAGTTTAGAGCCTGATCTTTCTACAAGGCTTCATTCCAGTCATTTGCCAGGGACAGGTAAAGCACAGTTGAAAGCAAAAGAAAGATATAAAGAAGAAACTCCATCCAGGCTGACACAGGACCTTGGGAAAGCTGCCACCTTGGCATAACAGATTAATTACCTCTGGCATAAACCAGAAATGACCCCATTTATAGTTCCTGTGAAATTTGTCGTGGAACTTGCAGTGATAACCAGGAGAGGCAGAATCTAGCAGGGCAGGGAAAGAAAGCTTTTCCCCATAGTCCCCAATACATCCTGATGTCTCAGATGTCTGTGGGATAGAGGGTTCTCATCTGCTCCATGACACCCCTGAACAAATATCATCAGTTAGTAAAATAAGAAAAAAACAGAAGTAGTGAAAAAACAGAGGAAATAGCTGGAGGAGATGTATGTAGCCTCATATTGGCACAGCCACAAAATCTATCAGGGCTGTGTCCTCTTTCTGAAAATTGCCAGGAGCAAATGCTTAGGAAAACATACTACCAACAAGAAGTGTTCAGAGTCATCTTTTCTCTGGTTTATCTTCCCAGGAACTGACAGCCAGAGGCCAGTGAATGTCTCCAACTGATGGCTGTGCCAGGTGTACTTGCTACAGATCAATAGTACTACCAGGAATGTGACTAATCCTTTTTTATTATTATTTTTCCTTTTAATTGTAGGGATAATTTAGCCATGTCCTGAGTTAAAAAAAAAAAAAAAAAAAAAAAAAAAAAAAAAAAAAAAAAAAAGAAGGGAATAGCCACAAAACCCCCCACACCATAACTATTAACAAGTCCAGTAACACTGCAGATCCAGCAGGAAATATAAAGCAAACATGAGCTGAAAGTCACTTTCCTGTCGTGAGAACAAGAGGCAGCACAACTTGGAGGCAGGCACCAGCCTGTAAGTGCTGTTTACCTCTGCACCTCTGTTTTCTTTGCTTACTGCAAAGTAATAATACTGTTAGTAATGCAATTATGTACAGGAATGGTAGACATTTGCTGAAATGTAATAGTTATCAGATCTGACACGCTGAGACAGCCCAGGGGAGTATTAGCTGCTAAAGTTCCTGTGGATCTGGAGGAGAAATGTTGTACCTACCTATCACTGCCTGCTGAACATTTTAACTGGCAGAAAATGGCACAGAAGGAAATACTGAAGCAAACCCAAAGTAGAAGCTTTTGAGATAAGAAGAGGCTGGAAGAAGGTGGCACTTCTCTACAAATGTGCAGGTCTACCTTTGCATCTGGGACAGCCTTTCTACTCTACAGCAACCAAAATTTAACTGGTCCAGCCAAAAACTGAAACTGGAAATAAATACAGAAATATTTCTGTGAGGCTCTACTTGAGTGTCTAGTAAAGACAGGAAATCTCTCAGGCTGATTGCTCATTAAACAAATGTGTGAGTGAGCCTTGGGTTTCAGAAGTTTTCACCCTGTTCCAAAATAAAAACCCCAAGCTTCATTCAATATACACTCCAAGAGAGCAGGCAAGGCATGTTGATCTTAGTAATTTTATGTATCTGATACTTATGACCTACAATTACTGGTGTACAAATATGTCTAACTTTTATTTGTTATCCAAATTATTTATTTCTATTTATTCCACTCAGTATCAACGCTGCCTGTATTTCTAACTTGTGTAATTTCTTACACTTGTTTTATCTCCTGATCAACAATTTAAATAACCTTTGGGGGTTTATCCATGTAACTTGGTTATATCAGCATTCCCACAGTTCGATCCACTTAGGTCAGGCAGGAAAAACTTCTAATTAACTACGCTCCTCGAGCATCTAAATTGCTCCACTTGAATTTCTGCAAAGTTAAAAACCTCAATAGGGTCAACAGCCTTTTAAAGGATCCTTAAGTCACCAACACCCTGGATGCTACTGCCAGCTCAATCCTTTATTATCCTTTATTCCTCCCCACATTAAAGGATAATGTTGGCAACTGGAAGTGGATCAGAAGGAGAGGGGGTGATTGCTTGCAGAGCAAGCCAAGGCCTCGTGATTTAAAGTCGTGGCTTTTCAACCCGGCCACACTTAGCAGGCTAATGGTGGTGACAGTGCATGACCTGCCTCATCACTTTGTTTGTGATATTAGCCCATAGACTGCTTTCCTATTGCATGCTAGAAACCTTTGGAATGTCTGAAAGATGTGTGAGTAATTTGGCAAAACCCTAAGCTGCTCTGTGAGCTGAAGCTGTGAGTGAGAATTCCCTCCCAATAAATGAAAACACAGATGCTGTAGAACTGTCTGTGGCCAGGCACCAGCTGCACTGGGGTGACTCTACTGTTAAAAACAACAAAAAGTTGCTAATTTATTGCTCTCTTGGTCCAGATAAAATATTTACTATATGCACTGAAAGTAACTGTATTTTAAAGTTTGCAAGGTTTTGGCATTTTGACAAAATCCGCCGTGAAAATATCTAAAGCTATTTTCAAAATCAGAACTCCCAGGGGAGTAAAGCACAACAAGAGTGCAACATTTTGAATCTCCACAGTTAAGACAGATTCCCTAGATGTTTTTAAGCAAAAGATGAAGTCAACTGAATTCTTTTAGCTGAGATCTGATTGTCTTCTCCTAAATCTCATCAAATCTGAAGATCTGTTGTAGATTTACCCTGGGGAGCAATGCTGCTGTGTCACCTGGTTGGGGCCGCAACAAGTAAATTAGTTATTTTGACTATTTTCATTAATTATTCAGCAAGGTGATGAATTCCCAACCTTTTCTTCCAAAAAGGCCATATTTGATAATTTTAAGAAATACACAGCAATGGCTGAGTGCACTGAAATTCCCAGCACTGCTAGAAGTGTGATCAGTAAAAACCTGCCAAATCCAAACATGGTGAAAAGGTCAATTAAGAAAGGCTGGAATCTTAAAATAAAACAGGCAAAGGTGCTGTGTATTTGAAATGCAAATAAAAGGAGAAATGAAAAATAAACAAGATATAGTGCAAATGAAAATTTCTTATTGGTAAACACAGAATTTTTATTATTTTTTTTCTCTTGGAGGACACAGTGGAGCCTGCTAGAATTGAAAGCCAGTGAGCATTAGCAATGCATGTATAATTCAGCAGGTAAAGTGCTAACTGTTGAAAGCATTAAAATTCGATGTGTATGTTCCACTGGAATAAAGGAAACAAAAATTCTTCACCTCATACACATCCACTGGCAGAGTTTAACTGTATTTCCCCTATAATATGTTTTCAATACAGAAAAGCTCGAGAGAGAGTTCTGGTGACTAAATACTACTTTGTAAAGAAGATCACATTTCATTTATATTGTGCACTCCTGAAAAATTATGGGCTCCTCTTACACAACATAAAGGTCAAGTCATTAGCCTGGAAAATTTCTGCATTCAGAGGTGGAGAGAGGAGCTGTCTGAGGCTTTCTTATTCTCTGCTCAAAGGTCTGGCTTGGTATTTCATTGGATACTCAGAAATCTTCAGGCTGGCAATTTGCTCTCAGCTTCACCATATAGAACTCTCTAGAATAGGATATATTTGATTCTCCTTTTGTTTGCCCTGAGAAGTTTCAGGTTGAGCACAGTTTGTGTTCCAGCACTATGAGCATGTCTTTCTGGAATGCTCCTATTGACAGATTATCTACATAGAATGATTTTAATGTCAAAGTGAATTATGTGCAGGGTCAGCAATAGCTTGGACCCTCTTCTCCCCTTAAAAAAAAAAATAAAATTTTGACCTACCAACAAACTTTCCACTCTTATTTTCACTGAAATACCTCAACAATACAAAAGAAAAGAAGATCTGTATTAACTGGTTCTGTCAGTTCTTTAAAATATTCTATCACTATCACTATCTAAGAAGATTTATGTGGCACAGCAGATGGATGGGGACATAAATCAACTGGGAGATCCATGATGCTTTGTGTGCCATGTATTGTGACAAATCAATGATGGGAAAATAAAATATTTAGAGGTGTGGTCACTATAAAGCAGGTATTTTTCATTAAATATTTTAAGGAATACTACAGAGCAAAACAATAAATCTTCATTTTTTATCTTCCAAAATCAGAAGCCAGCCAAGGCATTTATGTTCCAGTCACTCAAATAACTTCTGCTGGCACCTGGTATTCATTTTTTTTAGATTCATTCCTTCATAGGAAAAGACATATATATATTTACATTAAAAAAAAAAAAAAAGAAAAAAAATAACCCTAACTCAATAGAGTTACCTTCAACTTTCTGTGCACTATAAATGCTGCATTCCTTGCCATTTTTACTAATTCTGAAAAAAATCCTAGTCTCTATTTCCTGCAGTCATCCATAGGGATAAATAGATAAAAAATGAAACTGAAACACTTCACCAGTAGCTTAAATGCAGGAAGAAGCCAACACTCTTGGATCAAGGGATCACTTTTAGAGCAAACTCTCAGAGCTGCAGATACAGCATCAAGGTCTCAGGTTTTGGCCTCTCTGTCTCAGTGTTTTAAATATCTGGGATTGTTTTGTTTCTAAAGGAGGTGGGGAAGAAGAAAGAAGCCAACAAATCACCCAGGCTCACCAATTTGATGCTGCAGAATGCAGATATTTACATCATGACTTTCTACCCTTGCTGTCGTTCCATTCCTGTTTTATTGCCAGAATTAATTTATACTGCATCTTTATTACATTTCTGTGTATTCCCTTAATCTCACTGTGTCATTTGGAACATTGAAATTTCCTTTGAACTGACTTCTCCCAACTGCTTAATGTCATTAGCAAACTTTAGCATGATACTGCACTGTTCTCCTTGGAAATAAAACACAAGAAAAGGGCACCCTTTCAGTCACTGACTTTAGAAAAATCATCTGTCATCAATATCTGAAGTCCCTCCTGGTTCTACCCTTGATGCACTCACCAATTAGTGCTTTGTAATGCACTTTATCAAAGCTTTACAAGACTGTTTTTGTTTGTTTGTTTGTTTTCCCATTTACATAAATGTTACTGCCTGGAAAAAACACTTAATGATGACCAGCTCACAGATCTCTTTAAAATGTGCTGTTTTCTACAAGAGTCCCATGTAATTCCCTCAGTAAATAATACAGCTTCACACTCAGCAGAGGTAGGCTCCTGCTTGAATATGTAAGAAGGAAGAATGTGGAATTGTTGGATTACATTCCCAGTGCTTCATGTTGGGATAACAATATTATAATGAGAAAATCTGAAACAACTATGAAGTTCTGCACTAAATTTGTAAATAACAGAGTTATTGCAGGAAATAGAGAAAAAATGAAGAGAGTAAGATATAAATCAATGTACAAACTACTGCTGAGTCTATGTTGGATTAATGTCTAGGAGCTTCCCTAAGAGCAAAACGTTGGGACAACAAGTGGGAGCTGAAGGGGTGGGACTGGAAATCCCACAGAGACACAAACCCACCTGAGCTGGTCCTAAACTACATCCCCTGAGCTGAGATCCTGTGTGCCAACACCCCCATCCTCACCCCGAAGCAGTGACCCTTGAAGGCACACAGGGAGCTCCCTGCCCTTCACACTCCCCTTTACACCCTGTGGATTAATGCTGTGCACGGGACATTGCTGCTCCTCCCTGGCTTAAACTGAGCTGACTGATTCCCCAGGTTTGCTTTTGTGCCTGAATGCAACTTACTGCACAATAAAAAGCAGTGTATCACCATTTAAAATCACTGATCAGGTGGCCTAGCACATTTAAAATTTGTCATTCTCTCATTTGAAAGAATATTTGATGAACGTGAAGAATTTCATTGTGATTTTTTTTTTTTTTCATTTTTCTGTATTTTTAATAAGCTAGCAAACACAGTGTTTCATCTTCTGGAATGCTCTAACAGCTCAGATTTAAAATTCCAAGCTCCTATGCACAAAGGAAATGCTTGCACACACTTAATTGTTGCCTTGTTAGCCGAGCAAATATGATAAAAGCAACTTCATATATCCTGTGATTTTGACCTGATTGTTTGTGTCAGTGAGCCTTGTAAGAGCAAGGGGGAGCACAGCGTGCTCTCCTGGTCTCTAAATGGCAACATGAATTGTGGTCATTAGAGCATTCATGACCTGTGTACAAAACAAGGCATCAGTGTTAGCACAGGCTCAGGGATGCTCCAGGACACAGATAATTGTTAATCCTGCCATGGATCAAACCCTGCCCCTGAGCTGGGGGAGCTCTTCCCTCTGAGGTTTAGGATTGATACGTGCTAGAGTCTATTTTCCTTCTAGAAATGTAATTCATTGCTAATCCAAAGATTAAATAAGCATGATAACAACAACTGAAAAAACAAAACAAAACAACAACAACAACAAAACCCCCAAGAATTATAGCAGTTCAGAAAAGGCCTAGATCTGACCACTCCTAAAAGGAAACACATCTTAAATTATGTCTCTTTCTCCTAAACAATATGCCTTATTTATTCACGAATACACATCTGCATGTGAAACCTATAAACCTATATATACATTTAAATGAAGCAACTCTGACTGTATAACATTAATTTTATTTCTTTCACCAAATCCCCTCAGAAAACTGAAAGCAAAGGAATTATAAAAATGTCTGGGTAGGCCAAAAATGGGTATTCTCAGGTATTGATTTATTTATTTTTGGCAGAACCACCTTCTCTCCAGCTATTTTTTATTTCAGAATTAATAAGGCATTTGGCCAATGGAGGACCTGGCTCAGTTGCTCACTGGCCCTGTCTGATGTCCAGGGAAGACCAAGAACATTCCATGTGAGTGACATTTCCCCTTAGCAGCACCTCACACTCTAAATATATTCATGTCAGAGATTTTTTTCTGTATTTGCTGTATATCCCATAACCTTTGGAGAATTCTTCATACCCAGTTTGTCCTTGCACCCTTTAAAACTCCCATTTACAACATTCTTTGGAGAGGAATTTTAAAGGCTCCTTATTCAATGTGCTGAAGAAATACTTGTAGTGACTGGTCTGAAACCTGTCACCCATCAGCTTTGATAGATGCCCTCTAAATTTTGTCATTGAAAAGACACAGAACAACAATCCCTATCCCTCTCACTCATGCTTCTACAGATCCCTAAAATATTCCAACGTGGACAATCATTTCTGAGAATGAGGAGCCTTAGTTTGCTCCATTAATCCTAAAAACATGCAACTCCATCATCCTTGTTTAGTAAAACTTGCTGGCCTACACTCGTTTCTCCCCAGTTTTGCAAAATATTTTATTTGCATAGTGGGTATTTTAAATGAAATTAGTCAACAACAGTTCAGGACAAATTTAGACATTTATTATCAAAACAGTGAGGGAGTAGCAATCTTTCATTCCCCAACTACTTTGATTGATATCCACTTTGTGGGAGATGAAAACAGAGATCCCACTTGCCTGACTTGGAATTACATCACACCAGGACAAGTCTTGGCTAGGATTTTCTACTTTACAAGTCAAATATATGTCTTACCCAAAAGATAAAAAGATAACTTGTCTAGAACTCGGTACTTATCCTCCAGAGATACAAACTTAGGCTCCAGTTTGTCACTGAAGGATATCTCCTATTAAAGTAATTTAAGGATAAAGCAGTGCCAATGGACACTAAGAGCTGCCTACTCAAAATACTTCCCAGAATGATGGTCTAGTAAACTGTGCTAAGAAATTCAGTGAAAAGTTCACATTGACTCAAGTAAACAGAGCTTGAAAGAGTGTCTCATGCTTCCTGATGAAATGATTTGAACACTTAAGTTAAAGAATGGAGTCTTGCTAAATATTCTGTGTATCTCAGGACAACATGTTCTGAAAATGAGATTAAAATTCAACATCACTTCCACATTACTCGATAAAACCTGAAATTCTAATTAAAAACCACCAGAACCATACATTGAGTCCTAGTCTGTTACCAATCTCTGTTTTCAAGGAAAGATGTACTATTTCTCTTAAATTCAGACCAACACAGCAGATGATCCCTACAGTCCTTTAGAGCTTTACAAACCTTGGGCACACACAGAATTTCTCCCCATGCACAGGAACAGGAGATTTTCACACAAATCTTTGTGGGGCAGCAGCTGAGTGCAGATGCAAACAAACACTACCACAACCTCTGAACAACACATCTCATCTGATTCCTGAAAAGGAATGAGTTGTACTATAAACAATATTATTAAAAAACAATTTGGATAAGAAAAGAAGGGAAACTGTCGTGGTTAAGGTCCATCTCTGTAAATGGGGTCCTCACCACTGATTTAAGGGATTTGCCTTTAGATGATGCCAGTCCATAGGAATCTTTCAAAAAGGAACAATTGATTTTGCCAATCTCTGGTTACCCAGCTATAACCCCACATGCCTTCCTACAGGTCTGTGTGCAACCATAAAATATCACATGGATATCATTCCAATATGTTGCTACTGTTACTAAGACTGCATGAATCAGCTTATCTCAGTTTTGCAAGCTGCAGAGTGAAGGAAGGCAAGCAGAAACACCAAATGTCTCAGGTGTTCCCTAAGCAGAGTTTGGGAACACGCAGGTGTTTGTGCAGACCCTCACAAGCAGGATGCTCCAAGTGCCACCGCTGTTGTTATGGCAGAGGTCACCAGATGGCACTGTTAAACATTCCAAGATTCAACTGATAAACATTTATTCCTTTTTTTTTAAATTTTTTTTTTTTTTTTTTAGATAAGCAACATTTTAGTCTTAAAGAAAATGCAATCGTGTCACTTTAGGGACACTCGAGGTAAATCTCTGACAATTAATTAAGAAGCTTTCTGTTCACCTTGATTTGTCTATTTGGAATCAATACAGAGAAGGAGTGATCTCCTCAGACCTCTGGCTTTACTTCTGTGATGAGATCTGATTCTGCCCACGTGGAATGCTCCTGGCCTCTTTTTTTCCAAGATCAACACATGTAGTGTAAAATACACTAATTACACACAGAGCAAAAAGCTCGAGATACACAGAGCCTTTTTTTTTTTTTTTTTTTTTTTTTTTTGNNNNTTTTTGTATTTGGAAACAATTCAGAAAGTTTTGCTATTTGGTATCACACATCAAGAAGGGGAAAATTACTATTCTCCATAAAAAGGGGAGATAGGGAGACTTCTCCTACTCCTTAACAAAGATTTTCTTCTATTTTTGTTCATACATACAATTCCAAAAGAATTTTCTGGAGTGTCCAGAGAGTCTTTTGTAAAAAGAAAACACAATTTGACAGAAACTTCTTGGCAGTGCTTTATATTAATTGATACTTTATTCAGCAGGGAAAACCATACTGATAATCTCTGAATATTACTCTGTCCCCTTGGGAAATTCACAATCTACCCAACAATGAAGATCAGTGGAATTCCACCAACTTGTTAACCTGAAATCTTTATTTTCTAAGAAGGGAAGATGTATTGATCAGCACTCTAGCACAGGATACATCGATCATACTTGTCTACTTAGATCTAATAGCAGTGGGGAGGAGTGGGAATGTGTACAAACTTGCACATGAAATGATAAACAGCACAGTCGTGTCTGACACAAATTTTATCACCTGGCTGGATGCTGAGGAGATTTATGGAGACATGTTGTCTAAGTGGCTGAAACAACACATAAAACCTCACTAGCTGGTCACTTAGGCAGGGAAAGCTCTGAAGAATTTTGGCCCATGCTTTTATATTTAGTGAATTTTCTTGTCACTTAACACATTCATATAAATAATATCGCATTTTTAAAATTTCAACCTCGGGAGTATAAAACTGTCAGCCTGTATAAATTGCTGTAATAATATATGACAGCACAGTTTGGGCAAGTCAGCAAAACTGGGGTTAGAATTAACCCAGTGATTAATTTCATTGGCACCAATTGAAGAGAAAGTCAGCAAATACACTACTTTTACAGTGTCATAATCATAAGGTAGAGGACCTAAAGCTACCTGCTTTAGCTGCTTTGAAATTTCAGTTCATTTCCCAGCAGACTTCATGAAAAACCACTAAAGCTCTTTTGGTTCTCCTCTTTATCTGTAAAATCAAAATAAAAACATTTTCTGATGCCATTTCAGCTGTGGCTTGAAACTGTGGTCTGGCTGTCATCTCTGGCCACCCAGTGATGGCACCTATGAGAATGATCCATTACACATTTGGCGTTTTTTGGGATATCACTGTGGTTTTTTTTGCTGAGAGGAAGACCTGAGAGTCACAAAGCCATTCTAACATAAAGCAGAAACCTTTTTGAAATATCAAAAAAGCACCCTCAGAACATTAACATGACCTTGTGCACTGTTGGCGTCTCTAGACTATCCAATTAGTAAATAAATAGCATTATCTTAATAACTTTTGCATTGTGGAACTTGCTGTCTCTTTTTATTTTAAATGTAGACATACTTCAGGGAAAAAAAAAGTGCATTTACTTCTTAGCAAACTTAAATTTCATTCAACAGTTAGTCCACATATATTTGGGATTCTCTAAAGAAAAATGGCAAATACAATCAACTGAGTATTACAGTAATAAATACAGACCATGTATTAAAACTCCAACTATGAAAATCTCACTGAAATCCACTGATTAACAACAATTTCCAAGAATTTTAATTTAAATTCTGATAAAATTTAAGAATAATTGAGATCATTATAGATTTTGTTTTCATCCCATGGAGTCTTCCTGTGCATTTTTTTTTAATCAATGCATGGCTAAACTATAAAGCCGAAGGAAAGGAAAGAAGACAGAATCCTTTTTTAATATATTAATTCAAAGGAAATGTCTTTGTTATTTTCCTTTGCATCCTTAGTAAGTTAAATTACGACAAAGTAACTAAAATGCACAAATTTTTCACCAGGGAATACTTGGAAAAAGTGTAACATCTGTTAAAGCTGGGGAAATGAACTAAATTTAGTTTACATACCTATAATTGTCATTTAGGGGAAAAAAAATCACTCAAAAACCATACATCCAAAACAAAAGCTAAAAACAACAAAACCCAAAAATCCCCTAATCCAAACCCTGAGAAGCTAAGCTGGAACATTTTAATGTAGGAACATTTATTTTTTGCTTACTGTTCAGTGTAATATTTATTTCAGACCAACAGGAATGAAGATAAAATGTAAATGAAGATTATGGTAGGCGACTCAGCCTTTCATCCACAACCAAAGTCCATAAACCCAGTCTGATTTTTAAGATGAAATCTATGTTAAATACATATTTTCTGCCTTTCTTACATTAATTTACTACTATTACTGGCTCTTGTCAGCTTCCATTGTCAGAAGTTTATTTTCAGGGACAGAAAACTCGTGGTATTCTTGGAATACTAAGTGGTGCTGGGCAGTGCTGTGGAAAAACCCTAAAACCTCCCCTTAAAACCAGCTCTGTGTATAGGACTTACTTCTGAACCTGCACAAATTCCTGGCTAAAGCAAGTCACTTCTGAACAGGACAAGAAACAGATCAAATGGATGGTCAGGAGACAGAGTGGCATTTGTTTGTGATCTAAGTAGGCAAATCTGCTCTGCAACCAACTGGAAAACATAAATCACTATGTTGTACAAAGTATTTTTCCTTGTGAAGAAACATATTATTCAGCAAGGTTTTGCAGTATGGCCAAGAATCTCCAATTGAGAATGACTGGACAGTTGGCACCCAGTAGGCATTGCCTGAGTGTGAAAGCAATACCTGGATCATGTCCAGCTCAAGGCTAGAGGTCATGGACTGGAGAAACCTCCTCTTTTTATTTAAAAAAACTCAGCATAGACACTCTAGTAACAGAACAGTTCTCTGTTCAAGAACACGGGCATCTTCCAAGGAGTGCTCTTGATAGTGCACTTCAATCCTGTGCCCTTGCTCCCAGGAGTTTCCCTCAGCATGAGGAGCAGATTGCAAGTTTTTTTCCATATAGAAGGAAAACTGAAACAAGTTTGATTTCCCTTCTAGAGCTCCAGCTTTGTAGTAAAAAACTGTCAGAACTTGTAACAGAAAAGACCCCACAGCTCGGCCTTAAAGAAAGCACATTGATATGAGCAGCAAGCATGGGGGTGGACACAGGGAAAATGGAACATCATTAGAAAGGATTCCAATTCTGTGCAGTGTGGAATGTCAGAGCAGCACACTCTCCATTTGCTCTCCCCTTCGTGCTTCACCCCCAAGGTCACCCCTCCTGCTCGGGACAGACGGCAGCTCCCTGCTGGTTCCACTGCTCCACAGCCAACAGCACAACTGTGCTGGTCATTCAGGGGCAAAGAGTATGAAATATGGAATTGCTGAGTTCTTTTTATGGAAGCAAACAGCAAGGAAGATTGACAAAAACAACACAGAGGCTCTCAGTTGTTGAACTGCTCTTCTTACGGCACCTAAGTGTCTCTGAGAGACTGAAATGCTTTTCTGGGTTGTCATGTCACCTTAAATTTTGGTGAGTCAAGCATTCCAAATGACTTCCCTGAAGTACATTAAAAAAAAACCCAGCAGGAAGTGTTGAAGTAGCTACTGAATGTCTTTGGGTATTCAGCACAATTTAGACTCCATGAAATATAGATTTTTCAGTACACCTTGTCTGCGACAATAACGTGCTGATGTTTACAACAATACATTTGATAATTTGTGAGCACTGCTGTAAAAAAAGGAATAAAAAAAGGCAGGAAATCTGAATGTGGAGTGGATGGTGGCTGTTTTCAATGCCTTGGCTGCTCTTTGCTACCTTTATTACGCAGCTCAACACAGTGCAAGATCAAGAGGTCTGTTTCCACCTTTAGGCTGGGGTAGTTGCACTCTAGAAGGATGCAGTTTCTTTAGGCAAGCATGTGAACTGTTACCACAAACTACAAATCCCTCTTTTGTGGATTATTATTATTATTATTATTATTATTCCTCAAATCAATACCAAGGAGTAGGTGGAGAACACAAAAGAAGGGACAAAAGCACAGACAGTGCAGTAATGAATAACAATTTTGTTTAAAAACTGTGTAAAAATGGCTTACTTTCATTTATTGTCTTCCTAATATGCACAGTTGGTCTTCTCTCATATTCATGCACTTTTGCTGATATCAACTTCTTTCCATTGAAACTGTACATACCTTTGTTGTACTGTTGCTAATGTGCAATTTATTTTGGCTATAATAATCCTCAGCATTAGACTAAGACAGAAAACAAACAAAACCTACATAATGAAAGTAATTTCTTCTCTATTTGATTTCCATACATAAGATTTAAATGTGTTTTGGGGAAATGCATGAGGACTGAAGAGAATGTTCAGAAACCATTGAAGGGAAGGTGCAGCAACCTGAGAATGCTCTGTGCTAAGCCTTCCTCCCTCCCATGTGTGCCAAGGGCTGCCAGGAGGAGAACAGCAGCTCCTGTGCCACACAAATCTCCTGCCTGGGCACAGGAGCAATGCATCAGCCTCCTAAACATCTAAAGTTATGAGCAGGACATCAGGATTTCACAACTGTTTCTAAAAACCACTTCATACTACGGCTCCTTGGTGTGGGAGGTTATGCTTTTTTATTCCTCAATTTTGCTTCAAAGCGCCAAGCAGTTGTATTAACACGTAAGAAAAATATTCAGGTCAGTGCTGAACAGTAATAATCTTCCATGCAAAAGGATCATAAAGTAATTGTGAGCTATCCGAGAATCATCCTCAAACTGAAATGCATCCATGTCTGGGATGAAGGCAGGGAATTTGTTACAGCAGCCCTGGTGCTAGTAGTAGTAGCTCAGGATAAAGTAAAATAGGGCAGCTAATAACAGTTCAGTCTGTGCAGGCCTCACAGAACAAGGCCTCTATAGTCAAGATAATGAAAGCAGCACATCTGGACTTTGGGATAAAACCCACAGGAACAATCTGCATCCCATGCCTGAGCCATGGAGCTCTAGCTCTGTTTTGGACACATCCAGAGCTCTGTGAGGGAGGCAGAGCAATGACAGCCCCAGCTCTGGGTTCCTCCAAAGCCTCTGGCATGATCCCTCTCCATTTCCCTCACCCTGCTGGCATCTCACTTTTAGCATCTCTCCCTTTAACCCAGTGCCACTGAGGAACAGGAACATTTTGGTGCCCCTTCAACAACCAAGGCCATTGCTGCAAGGTACCAAACTGCCCTCCATGCTGCACAGAAATCCCTGCACACAGCTTTTAGGAACCAAATTGTGCAACATGCACCCAACCAGACTCAAGCAGCCACTGTAGGAATAAGTGAAGTGTTCCTGGACTACAGACTTGTGGACCTGCATTGGTACATCAACATTCCTACTTCTGCCATTACATGGATGAAATAAATCAAAAACAAGCCCTGGGAAAAAGATAAAAGAAGAGCTGCTAAAAACAAACATTTCTTTTTCATTGTGCTGTTAATTTTTTCTTTAACAGACCCCATCCCCAATGTCCCCTGAGCAGGAGAGGGTCTCAGAGGTGTATTCTGCAGAGTGCTCATCAGTAGCACACATAAAACCCTACCTATCTAGGACACATCTGCCTGAAATTTCCACGTGTGGCCAGATTTGTTTCTGTTTAGGAGGATCTCCCTGCAGTTGATGCACAGATGGAGGAGGCAGTTAACTAACAATGACAATAATCATTCTCCAAGCTGAATCCAAAACTACAGTGAGGTTTTGAGGCATGGAGTCAATGCCCTGGCCATTAGTGAGAACACAGTGTAAGAGAGGCACAAGTCTCTGTTCCTGTTGGGGATGGAGGCTCTGTTTAAGCCTTTAAGCCCAGACAGAGCTGTCAAGCAGAACTATTTATTAACAGGTTATTATCCTGCTGAAGTACAGGACACACAGCATAGAGAAGCCACTGTTTGAAACCACTATTAACCCTGGTGAACAGGTGAGCTCTGTAATCATAAAAACGTGTTATCTTGGAGGTTATCAGGGCAGGGAAGGACAGACTCTCTCATCTCCTCATCTCCCCTGTGATTCCAATATGAATGATACAAAATCCCTCAGAGGTGAAAGGTTTTGGTATTTCTTTTTTTACTACACAGTCCCATTATCCCAAAGAAAAGTTTATCACATGGGTGTTAGATCTGTTATCTTATTAATTGTCATTATTGTAATATTAGTTGTGGGTAGAAGGATTTAATAGTTTGGTCTTGGTTTAGATACACATTATCATGTGTAGATGAATCCTCAGGATATTTAATTTGTAGCTGAAATGGAAGCCCTCTGAGGCAAACTTTGCAGTATGTCTGGCTTCACAGTAGTATAAAATATGAATAGTGGGTGAAATGACATCAATGCACCAGTGTAACCCGTACCATACAGAATATTGGAATTCAAACACTTTGAAGTGCATTAAATTCCTGTTTTCAAAATGTTACATCAGCTTTTCACTGTGTAGTGGGAACTAGGGCATAAAAAGTTCTCCCTCACCCTTTGAATAACACTTCTATCATATTAGTTTTGAAGTGCTCTAAAATAAAATATAATCTCAAATTTTCAATCTATAGCACCAAATTAGAAGAGGAAAGGTGTAGCAGACATTTTGCAGTTAAACAGAAGCCAATTCATTTTGCTGTGAATAACTTCTGAGGCAACATTAGAAATATAAAAATATGCATCTATACAGCATATCTGGCTTATCAGTTTGAAAGCAATCCAGACTTCAACATTCCCCAGACTGCAGTTTGGGTGAATTTATGATGGAGGAGATGCCTGGCTCCCCGTGCTCCTTGCCTACCCAGACACCCTCCAGGTTGGATTGTCTCATTGTGTTTAATCCTTTGCCAGCAGCCACAGCAGAAAATCAGCTGAACCTAACTGGGATTTATGCACCATGCAGCTCCATTGGAAAATAAAAGTTTGGATTGTTTTTTATTCTATGTAAATGGCATCAACCACCTTTACACTGCAACTGCACGAGCAGAGGACAAAAAGGTCAGAGAATAATGAAATTATAACCCAGTGACAAAATAACGAGCAACAAATGAATGCACTGGCAAATCAAGCCCAACGACAGAACATTAGTCAAATAACAACAAAATGATTAATAGATTTAGGTATTCCTGGAGATGATTAAAATACCTAAATCCTGTACTTATGGACTTGATCATTCCCTGGCTGTGAGGAACAAAAGCCACATGGTAATTGCCAACTTCTTAAAGCCACTGGTGCAGATTTAATGTGCTCAGAGTAAAGTCCTCCTTGCTTTAAAGCCATGAGGGATGACTGCAACCTTTTCTGGCACCTATCAATAAAAAATGGGTTTGTAGTGATATTAAAAGATGGAAATCACTTTATTTTACTTACTGACATCTCCTTTTTGAAGTTAACTTTATGATTAAAAGGAGAAGAGCCACTTTTTGTCACCACTGAGAGATGGATGGATTAAAAGCACATATCACCACTGCAAAGAGGCTACAGATCTTCATCAATATAAATCCACAAAGCATTTGACTGTGCCAGGGAAAAATATTCTCAAATTTTCATTCCACCAAGAGATTACGGGGACTTAAAAGGCAAATAGCCATTGATTCTTATTACACAAGCTGCTAAAGCAAGGAGAAAAAACAAACATTTAAACCATTCTTTTAAAATCTCTTCCTTAACTTCTGCCTCTTCTCATTGAAGTGCTGAGTACTATTAGAATTTTTGTGCAGTCTGTGCTATGCTTTCCCCCTTGAACTTTCTTTCATTTTGCAGATCAATGAAAACTCTTAGAAACTGTTTTGTTTTTCACTGAGGCACAGGAGGCAGCATTTTCCCTGCTCTTGGTAGTGGATTTTGTCCCTGAAGGGCCTGTTGAGGTTCTGAACAGCCAGGTTGTTTGTATTCCATCCTAAGGTCTCTTACAGGCTCATTGATCCCATGGAACAACCACAGGTTTTCCCTTATGCACACACTTAAGGGTGTGATAATTGCCTCTGGAGTGATTAGCCATAATTATTACAGGGTAATCATTATTACCTTAGTGCCCAGGAGTTCAAACTACACAACCAGAACCCCTCTATCAAGTCAGGTATTCCTCTGTCACAGAAAACTTCCAATCCTTGAGCCAGCTATACAGGTAATTGGGAAGGGAAATAAGGAAATTACAGCCAGTACAAGAGGCAATTGCTTCATGTGCCAGGGACTCCATTTCACACAGAACAATTTGACCTTCCCATGTTTTCCAGAACATCCCTGAGTTTAAAAGTATCAAGTACCCACAAGTTTTAACACAAACATATTTTTTAAAAAATTGACAAGAAATGTGAGTTAATATTATGAATGATAAACAACTTCAAAACTATAAAAGTTTTATCCTGCACTGTTTTGGATTGATCATCTTTTTTTTTTCCCCTTGAAAACATCCAGATTTAGAAGACACTCTGAAGAGACTAGAAAAGTTTTTGCACGATATTCTGAAAGTAAATTACACTGCAGCTGGTGACACATATCTCCTTTTTAAAAAAAAGCATATATGGAGTGAGGTAAAAACAATTTTCTTGCTGTTTTATAATGGCCTGGCTGTTTATTCCAGGCAACATTAAATGTGCTTTCAAAGGTTCTGACCAGCCCCACTCATTCATCAGCTCCAGGTATTTCCTGCCTCCTGGAAAATCTGTCCAGAGCAAACAGAAGGGGAACACCCAGGAAGAATAAAGATGCACCAGGAAGAAAATTCCCTCCATATCCAGAAGGTTCTGGATCAACTGTTGTTTTCCCAATTTCATCAAGTATTTGTGCTTTGCAAGTAGCACAGAACAGTTCCCATGATAATAGCAAAGGGACAAGACACCTCTCATCCAAATACAAGGACTTCTCAAATTTTAAATTAAATTTTTAAAGAATCAAGTATTATTTGTTCTTAACTTCCAGTAATTATTTTAAAATGTTTATCACAATGGATAAAATCTTATTTTTCAAAATTCTAAACTCTAATTCTATAATATATTGTCTGACCTTTCCTAAAGTAAACACTTCTATGTACAGCATGGATTTAACAGAGCATGGGAACATAACAAAACCTATATTTATCATTAAATCAGGCAGAGTCTATGGTGTTTTGCTAAAGAGCTAATATGAATTTTTAAAAAAATCACATTTGACCTTTTAATTTACAAATATTGTAGCCTTCTGTACACAAGAAAATTTAAAACCATATAGATTAGTTTGTATTAAAAACTCCACAACTTGTGGGCTAATGGATATTAACAAAAAAAAATCCCCTCAATTATCATGTTATATTTTTGTTATGTACATTTTTCCCCCAAAAATATCCTTTTTGAGATCCAGATGCAAGTGCAAGTGATGTTTAGCACTATAATCAACATTTCCAAGCTACCTGCCAGCAGAACTCACAGTGCTGAACATCAGCATTGTCAGCTCCTTGGAAGCCTCAGACATATTTTAAATAGTCCAAACAGATTATGGTCTTCATTTATAATCCTTCTATGCAGGGAGGGGATCTCCTGAAGAGGAATTCAGGATGGAAGGTGCATTACAGCTGAAGGAGGAGATTCTGTGCCCAAAATCAGCACGGGATGGCTGAGCTCAGCCCACCTCTCCTTGAGGAAAACGCCACTACCAGGGATGAGACAAGAAATGGCAAAAAAAGTCCAACCAAAACCCAAAGAAATACCCAGGAATTTCTATTTGAACTAATGTTTTTGGATTTACAGAGTCTCACTTGCTCATCCAGACCCCAACATCAAATGAAGCACCATAGAAATTCTGGACACTGCAGAGATGTACTAAACTGTCACAGCTTTTCTGTTCTTCTACCACCAGAAATGCCCTCAGCACAAGACAATAACAAATCTCTCCAAGAATTAGTTGCTAACAACAACTCTTTTCGATTTTGGAAGTCTAGAACTCCTAATCACACCCTTTGTCAATCCCTAAATGCACAGCTGTGCCTTCATTAGGGGAAAAAGACTGATGTGAGCAGCACTTCTGCAGCTGAAGCCAGAAGCAAAGGCCTGCAGATGTCCCTGTTAACAGCAATTGTATTTCACTCACATTGCTTTTAGTTGGGGGATGATGCTAACTCAAGCCAACAGCAATTCCTACTCTTATTTACAGTCTTGTATTGAAAAAAAGCTTCCTGGGTCCTTTGGTGAGCACCAAGAGTGGTGCCATGAGACCAGCAGACTGATTTTTCATACACCAGCACTGCAGGGATAAATCCTTTCAAAGCTCTCTGCTCTCCTTGTTCTCAGGATGTGCAGGGACGTTCTCAGAGCTGCTGTTCCAACCCACCCAGATCTGTGTGCCTTTGCATCCTGCCCAGCTTCCCTCTCCAGCTGCCTGCTGGGAGCCTGGTATGATTTATGTACATCTTTAGGGATGTATCATATGGAGTACATATATCCTTTAGATACAGCAAGGGTTCTTTCTGACTTTGTGATGTGTCTTAGAAAACCTGAGGCATTTTGCAGTTGGTTCCTCTCAGCTCTAGACACCTTTGGCAGCAGAAGGAAAAAAAAAAATCCTGGACTGGCATTAAAAAAAAAAATATATATATAACAAGTAATGAATAGACTTTTTAAGAGATATAAATCATTAGATTGCAAATTTCTGCATTTAACATGAAATTTATATCCCAAGAACTTAATTTTTTTTTTGCTCTGGAGTGATTCACGTCTGCTGCAGTTTCCAGACAACATCAAGAAATCTGGCATGTATTGGTGGACCCCAAAATAATTTTTTTTTAACCAGCAGAAAGACTGATTCTTCATGGGGATCATTTAAAAGCAGACATTGTGATACCAACATCAGATTTGGGTTGGGTTAGTTTTGGTTACTTTTTCTCTTCACTAAAAATCAAAACATCCAGCTCCCATGGGAAGGGCAGGATGCATTCCCAGGTTTGCTTGAAGGGCTCACTTCACATTTTTTTGAACACAGGACATTCAAGTTTACCACAAAACACAAGTATGGGCCCCAAACTGTATCCACTTAAATTTATAATTCATTGATTATTGTTGAACATAAATTATAAGTGTCAGCTCACGGCAGAAAGCAGAACAATTGTGCTTCACAGAAGTATTTTTAGTGTCCATGTACCTTAAATATGAGTCCTCAGGATGTCTGAACAGTTTTGTTTCAATGTAACTGTGCTCCTTTTATGTAACATTTTGCAGAACAGAACTTATTCCCATTCTTTTTTATCCTCCTGACGCCACTGTGTGCCATTAGTCTGAGAATGTAAAATTATACTCGTGTCTTTCCTGTAGAAACCTAAAAGTTACCTGCACAGAAATGTTTTGTGTAATTCTGCTTCATTGTCTTTCAGTGGATTAAAAAACTCAATTTGCTAAAAGACTACCAAATGTCCTTCTACTTCAGTATTGTGAACTATCTTTTTCTTTTTTTATTTATAAGCTGGACTCATCTCTGCTAAAATTCCAGGAGATGCACATCATTAAGAGAGGGGGAAAGTCAATTAAACAAGTAGCAGGTCCTGCATCTGATGCATGGTTTTGAAAGAGGCTATGAAATATGCAAGAGCAGTAGGGAAAAAAAAAAGTACCTTAGACAGCAACTAATTGTGCTGAATTGCCTGCTGGTAATTAAACAGGACATTTGTTAAAAAGACCATATTTAGTTCTTAATGAGTGAGGATTTTGACCTTCTGTATAGTTGGGCTAAGAAATGTGTTTGGGGCTTGAAGCACTATGAATGATTCTTTTATTGCAAAACACAGACATTTTCTCCCTCCTTGATCTTGCTCTGGGAATGTGACATCAGCTGTTGGGGAATCTCACTCATATGAGTGTGAAAACCAAGCTGAAAAGTCAGAAAAGTGTCACTGTGCCTGGGATAAATCTTTTGTTGGAATCATAATCTGGACTGCTGCTGATTTTTCCTCATTTTTAATCCTAGAGGCCAACAGTTCCTTGGAGAAAGTGGGCACTGGTACTTTGTTCCAATAATCCATCCCATGTACAGGATACCTTATCTTCCAAACAGCATTTTTGATACTTTGCTGCTTGTTAATGGATTTTATGAAGGACTAGATAGGCAGAAAATATATTAGAAAGTTGCTAAATGTAGTCACAAAAAGTTTGATTTCATAGGATTTGTTCTACCAGGATATCCCACCCCTAGAAAAAGATATTGAGGGAGCAGCCAATGCAACTTCAGCAGCCTTTTTCAACAGCTGAGTCAGAAAACACTGCGGATTTGCAGAGAGGGGCTCATGGTCACATCTTGAGCTTTTAATACAGCTTATTCTTCTCCAGATGGAACATTTTCCTAGAATTTTTTTTCTCTGTTTCTTTGCTTAGTTTGTTTTTGTTGGTTTTTTGGGTTTGGTTTTTTTTTTGGGGGTTTTTTTTTTTGTTTTTTTTTCCCCCACATATAAGTGCTTAGAGCACCTAAATAGAAGGGATTAAAAAAAAAATAAATTAAGAGGCAGGCACCCTTTTTTTTTGTTTGTTTGGATAGGCCCAATCTAGAAGCCTAAACCTAAGGAAATGCTGCCAATTCATTCCACCAGGACTCAGGTCTCATCATAACTTTTTTTCTTTCCTTCTTGTACACAGCCTCATATCCTATCACCCATGCAAGACAACAATGCTTTCAACACAGCCATTTTCACAGTAGATAAAATATTTTTAGGTTATGGAATCTCTTGGAAAACTCTTTATTTTCTTATGGGAGCCAATGCACTGGGAACACGTTCCTATTCTTGGATGGACACAGCTCCAGAGAATACTGATTTAAAGTAGGTCTGCCTGACAATCCCACAAATAAAGTATAATACTGACCCTTGCTACTGACTGGGCTCTGTGTTCCTCTAGTTTTCTCTTTTCACTTGATTGCTTCCAGGTATTATTTTTTCTCCTTTTCCCCACATTTTTTAACTTACTCCATTTCATCTCTAACTATTTATCTGTACATTTGTCTTATAACTAAAATCATGAGCATTACTGCAGTGAGTTAAAGATTAAGTTACACTTTCTTAGATTTTTTGTGGAGAAAAGATGACTGGAATCTGAGAGGGTATAATGAATTCTCAAAATCAGTTTTTGTAAGCTCTGTGCATGTTCTTGCTTCCCAGTGGAAGAGCAGGAGTAATTTCTCAGTGTGTCAAAGCAAACTTCACACCACTGAATAGTATCAATCTCACTTAAAACTGCTGGTGACATCTTGACTTGTTTATCATAGTCCCAAGAAATGATGGCAAATTTTAATTTTTAAACTATATTACACAGTTTGAGAATGACTCAGGCTTTTGGATTATACAGTTCCATGAGCTTAAAATTGAAAAACGCAAGAAATGGGGAATGGTAGGGAAATAAAGCCCTTATCTGGAAGGAAAAAAAAAAAAGTTTTCTCCTCATTTTAGCCACAAATTGCAGTGTGTGAAAAGGCAGAATCTGCCATGCTCTGTGTACAGGTGGTCAAGCAGGTGGATGCTGTGCAGAGGCATCTGCATTCCAGGTAGGAATATCCCACCCCAGCTCCCAGAAGGTAAAAGCTTTGGTTAACAACACACAGCTAATTGCTGAGAGGGGAACAAGCCAGAGAGCAGAACTCACTCCTCAGATGCAGATGAACACTCCTAAAGCTTCGAGTATCTGCTACAATAAATGTTTAACTGTTTATGGCTCCTGGAAAAAAGCTCCAAGGAGAATAGTACCCTCCTTCCCAGAACAGATGTAGTTTCCTTATTTGTTTATTCACCTTGGGAAGATCTGGAGCTGGGAAGTCAAATCCCCCCAGGCAAGGAGTGGAAGAACTTGAAACCAAGTCTTATAATGCAGCTTGGCTGAGGGCTCCTGGGGCAGAAAACTGACAACTGTACTTCTGACAAATTAAGTGATGCTAGCCCCAGAATTTGCTCTTTTCTTTCTTCTTCTCTGTCTCCAATTTGATACCATCCTGTAAATTTAGGCTGACATTATAAATTGCTCTAGGAGGACCAAAATCACGTTTTTCAGCACACATGCCTGTCACTTTTTTTTTCCCCCCTTCTCACTTCAAACACCAGGTTGCCCAATTATTTTAACACTGTTGAATGAAGCAATGAATAGGCAAATAATATCACTGGAAAAAGAGTACATGGAAATTTAATGACATGTTTTATTGATGGGCAGATGTCTCAGATGTGTTTTTCTTCAGCAGATATAATTTTACTATTAGTTAATGTAAGAAACAGTAATTAAATTCTCACACTAGAGGTCTAAATGTAATAGTTTATGTATACCCTGAAAAAAAAAGAAGGAAAAATGCCCAAAAGGAAACTGAGAAAAGCATCATTCCTTCTAAATAAGATTTCAGGATGTCTAAGCTCTCCCATCTTCCCAAATACAGGTGGTGATGGCTGAAGACAGACCCTGTGCTGTCATTCTCCCTACGCCCCAAGGTTACCAGGGCTTCACAAGCATTTGGTGTCAGCTCCCAGTCTCTGCTGGGTGAAAAGCTGCTTCTGATGCCTGAATATTGAAAATACAGTTAAGATTTACTCTGTGATCTGATGTGATCTAATGGCAGCCAGGCTGCAGCTGCAATTCCTGCTTGGGGGCTGAGTTTAGGAGTGTCAGGGCTTTTTGCCATGCAAATATGTCTGGAACTCCTGATACAGAGATTATGCCCAGAGTATTTATCTTCATAAAAATCCTTTGAGATTCATTCATACAAAAAGCTTGCTGCATTTCTTTCTCCTTAAGGAGTTTTATTAGCTTGTTTGTTTATTAACAGGGACAAATTAACAGGTAACTCTATGCATTAATCAACAGAAAAGTAAGAAAACGTGTTGAGTAAAACTAAAAGGGAGATGTTCATAGTACGAGTTCAAATGTTTGTTTTCTCAAAAGAGGGCAGCCTCAAAACAGCAGCAACAATAAATAGCATTTAACCCAAATCCCTGGGAAGCAGACCAAAGATTTCTCAGATCATTCCTCCCCATCCCCTGGGTCAGTGAGTGCAGCTGCTTTCCTCAGGTTTCTGCAGCCCTGTCCATGAACCAGTTAACAACCATTAACTGGCCCCCTTAACTACCATCATCTTGTCTCAAATATGATAAATTAGCATCTCTGCTGCACTTTGTGCATTTTATTGGGCAACAGGATCATGGAAAACCTCAAATATTTGAGTTATAGCCTTTACTCATCTTTTCAATAATGCAGAACACCACGGATTAACATTTGCTGTTGCAAGTGTGGTTTCTGTGCCTTGAGGAAAGCATGTGTATTTAAGTGTGTGTGCTAAAAAACTGGCCAAAATTTGTATTCAGGGAGGCCAGACCTGACCAACACTTGATTTCACCAGTAAGGAAGAGTAGCCAACATTTTCTCTCAGGAAAATGGATACTGCAACTGAAAAGTTTGGGATTATATCCAATAGTGACTGGGAGCAGACAGGACAGACATTGCTCCTCCAATGGACAAGATCAGAATGCTCTCTACAAACCATGAACCAATTAATGATCTGCTGTCACATATTACCATCAGAAATGGCCAAACATTTAAATCCTACACTCAATTTGCCACAGAGACAATGCTGATACCTTCCCAATAGCATTCTTTTGTGAATTCTAGCCTAAAAACCTCTTCAGCAGCAGCCCATCAAGGTAGGATGAAATCACATCACTCAAATGTCTTCCACTGCTCATTCCCCCACCAGCCTCCTCTAATTTGCTTTGCTGCAAAAGGATTTTGTGATGGAAAGTTATTAAATCACCAAGCCCACAACTTCTTTGTCTTGACAGTAGAATAGACTAAATGACCTTGGCTAATTTAAATGAGCCACATCATGCACTATCGAGGCAAAAAGATAGCAAAGACAGTAATATACAAGAAATTGGATGTTTGGATGGTGAAATGAGGAGATATCACAATACTAAACTATGCAAATTGAGCCTTCAGCCAGACAAATAGAGTTCTTCATTAGCAGTTCTGTTCCAAAGCAAAAACACCCAGTTTTATTTTAATGCCCTCACTTTTTTCACTTTTCTGCCTCATGAGCCAAGTGAAAATCTTGATGCAGAATGCAGAGGGATTGCAGTGGGAATCATCCCAAATGTTACCTGATGGCTTCAGCAGCCCCACTGCTCCACCAGGAGCTCTGGGAGATTTCCTGGGGGTTCAAGGATTCAATCACCTCATGTGACACTTTGTACATCCCAGCCTTAAAGGATGAGTGATTTAGAGCTTGTCAGAATAAATCAAATAAGTGCACAGGGAATTCTGACACAGGTGAGCATTACTTGCAGAAAAGCTCTCCTGAGAAAATGGAGGGACATTTATAACTCATGACTGTTTTTATGGGGGTTTTTCTTACCCTGTTACACAACCTCATCAGAAAGGAAAAAAAAGTAAGACTAGGAACTAAATGTAGGTCCAAATCTTTCAGTTTTATAACTTTGCTTCATTCTTGAAAGGTCTGAATTTCCCATACAATTCTAAAATTTGTATTTCCCCCTCTGGTAAAGATTACTTAAAATTACCCAGTGTTTAGAAAGGCCAGAACAAAACATGATTCAGTATTAGATGCATTTATCTTTATCTTCTGATAACAATTCATTCAAAAAACCTAAACCAAAAAGTAATACTCTGATTATAGGCTGCTAAAACAGAACAACTTTTGGCCAAAACCTCTTAATGTGTGTTCTGCAGTTTTTTAATGCTAAGTGATCCAGAGTTTGCCTTTGAATATTTAAGACTTCAGAGATTATAGTTCAGATCACAGTTAATAAAGATACAAATAATCTAAATACTTGGAAGGATTCTATTTGCACTGGTATTTTTTGCAGTATTCTTTTAGCATTTTCTGGCTAGAAAGCTAAAATATTATCACAGATATTCCAGGAGCTACTAAATAATAACTTAAGTTAGTTAATTAAAAAAGGAAATCTCCATATTCTGTAGAAGTTTTCATTTCTTAGAGCTATAACTCAGACAACACCCCAATTTTGGCACACACCACTTTCAAATTTGTGCCACATACAGATATATAAAACACTGACTTATAAAACTGTACAGCTCACCTCTGCAGCCCTATTAAATTAAAAAAAAAAAAGGCTTTTACTAAGATTCATGGGATTATGACTCTAATCCTCTAGAAACTATCTTAATAATTATATCTAATGCTTTACATACTCAAAGCCAAGTGGTTTAAACTACCCCACAACAGATATTTGCCTGAGCTATTCTTGAAATTTTCAAAAAAAAAAAAAGAAAGAAAAAAAAAAAAGAAAGAAAAAAAAAAAAAAGGTATTTTAGCTTTGAAAAGGCCTCAAAGTCAGACTGGGAAAAGCTGAAAGCACATGACCCCATCTTTAACTGACCAGAGCCAGCCCCATACTGTGATGAGCCCTGTGAAGGAAAGACTTGGAGCTAAAAAGTTCAGTTTGCAATAATTTGGCAGCTCCCGTGGGGCAGGAGAGTTCTCAGCTCATTGCTCAGCTGAGCAGTAAAAAAGTGGTTGCAAAGGCAGCTGAAATAAAGGCCTGGCTCTCCAAAGGAGAAGGGTGTCAGGGAAAGGAGCTTAATTGCCAAGAGCAGATCTGGAGCAGACTTCAGCTAGGGCTGCTCAAGCTTGGCTCCAGTTTTGGCACTGGTAAATTTAATTTCCAAGGAGCTGATGGGAATGAACTCCCCCATTCAGCAGGGTTGGATCACAGTGGAATTGTTGGGATTTTTAGCATAAGCTTTATAAGAGGGGTTAATGTGTATTTTCATTTCTCCCTTTTTTAGACTCTTCAAAGCATTCTTCAATTAGATAAAAAATGGAAAGGAATCTAAAATGACCAAATACAGATGTCTTATCACTATTATGTGCTCTGAGGTTCAAATCCAGTGAATTACACACCTCTTTCTCCTCTGAAGGTCATTGGAACACATAATGTGAAACAACCATGCATAATAAAACATTTTTTATTTCATATTGCCACAACCTCTCCTGAATTTATGCATTACATTCACCAGCAAAAATGCATATGTGCCTGAAATAAAAGATGATAATACAGGAATGTCATTGTATTTACTACTATTTCCTTGAAATTTCCCATACATTACCATTTCACACTGGAGCAATGACCATAATTTCCCCTGCCAGGGAAAGGTGCAGGCCTGAATACAACTCTAAAAGCTCGTTAATAACGAATTAACGGGAGAATGTTAAATTTAGAGAAAGAAATTAGAATAATTCCACTTACTGGATGCTTATACTCCATTAGTTCTTAGAGGTTTCACCCCTTTGGAGTTACCTGTGCACTGAAATGGGCTTTGCCCTGGTGACACCCCCACATTTCAAACCATTGCAAACTGATTTTCCTGGTGCTTGGACTGTGACTTATTTACACAGCACTATCAGTGTCCCCAGCAAGAAATGATTTTAACACAGCTCTGTGACCAGCTGGGCTCTTTGCAATTCAATATTGAAAATTGCTGTTGCCTTTCTCGATCACAAATTTCACATGAACACCCTTAATTCCAGCAGGATTGATAATGCCACTCTTGTGAGTAAAATAAAGAAGAAGATAATGATCTGGCTGGATTTCTGAAGGAACTTTGCAACTTTTGGCCACATAAATGAGTTCAATTGTCTGTTCAAAACTCAGGAATTAATGAAGAATGGCTCAATGGTTAGCCAAACATTTTTCTGATAAACAGATATATATCTATATATATAGAGAGAGAGACAATAACTGCAACTATAAAGAACTCATACCAAATATTTGATCATAAGAATGTAACATAATGACACTTTAGTGGCAGTTGTTTGTAATAAACTACAGGATCATAATGTAAAATTAGGGTTTTCTATATTCTTTGGCTTTGTTGACAGAAATGTGCCCACTGATAATCTCAGTTCTGCCCCCAATAAGCAAGTAAAAATATGGAGCTGCTGCCACAAAAATCAATATTAATGAGTTGTTAACCATTTCCTAGATGAGGAGGTACTGTGACACTTCATTATGTAGATGTTCTGTGTGGTCTAGCAGAAATATTTGTTTAGAAAGTTTTACCAAATGTTGTGGTGATTCATTAAAGCAGATATTAATTTTTCCACTGGGCAGCTTTCATGTTCATGTATGATAATAAAGAAAAGAGTGGGACTCAACCTTACAAGGTGTATTTGAGCAAAAATTAAAAGGACATGAATAAAGATTGGGTATTTTATGTGTTATCCCATTCCAAAACACAGGACACATGTACAATAAGAATAGCAAACATATTTCATTGCCACTAACATAGGATTTTGCTTTTAGTCTATATATTTTTTTTTCTGATTCCAGTAATCTCATGGTTTAAAGACTTAAAGTACAACAAAAATATAACACAGTTATAATATAATAATTATTCAGCACTGGAAATTTTTAATCCTTTATCATTAAATCCAGAGTAATTTACCGAAAAAACATGAATTATTGAGGAATATAAATTTAAACAGAACTTAATGAATCAATAGTATTCTCTGAGAAACACTCACCTGCAACTTCAGAAAGTTTCAGTATAAGCCAAAGAGTGCTTTGCCCAGTTTAATTTCTGGGGTTTTTTTTGGATGCTGGGCCCAGTGCTAAACACGATATGCTGACACAAATTTTGATTTTGTATAATGCTCATTGAACAAGGACTATTAAACAGTTGAGCCTTCAAGAAAAGAAATGATTCCTATCACTGTGAATAAGAATTTTCATGTATTTTATGACAGGCTGTATCCTCACCTGGTTATACAAAAATAACTACTTGCAGTTTTGTGAAGTCAGCAGTATTGTACTGATTAATTCCAGATGGCTTTTTTTTCTAATTTTAATTTTTTTTTCCATATGGCTTATTTTTGGGGGAGGCTTAGCTTTTACTCTGACAGCTCTGAAAATACATCCACATGAAATTTTAAATTCCAATTTAACTTTATGAACTCTACCATTAATTGTATCTTTCACTGTATGTTGTCATTTTGGATTGCAGCAGAAGTCCCAGGACCTGTCTCTGAGTTTCTGGTTTGGAACATGAGATCTGTTGAGCATCATCAACAACCATTCATCTGGAAATCTACTGATTAAAAATAACTGATTCAAGGTATCCAGGATTTGGCCCTATAACTTTCAGACCTCAATGCAGACCTCAAAAAGTCATCTCAGTAGAGCTGAGATAATAAATAGTTGACCTTCACCAATTTCTATTTAAGATTTCTCATTGTCAGAACTTGATGATTTTTTTAGTAATTATTTGCATAAAACCCTCCTGAAACAAAGTCTTCCATGCAAAATAATCCTCATACTAAATTTAATATATTTTTCAGTGGTATTTTTTTGGTTTTTTTTGTTTTGTTTTGTTTTTGGGTTGTTTTAAGCAGAAGTTATAAGGAAAATAAAAATCATCCTGGCAAAGTGTGTGCTGCCCAACTTTTGCTCAGTAAAGTTTTCTCATCCTTCTTTTGATAGAAGAGTTTCCATCACATAAGCTTAGTAACTAATGAAAGAAAAGTCTGAAAATCTCTGTGTGCTTATTGCTTGCATTTCATTCACACAAATTTTATTTTTTATTAACTTGAAACATATTAAAATACGCTTCTATCACTTCGCTTTTGGTGGTTTTACATATATTCACCCAAACAAATACACCTATCTGTACTCCCAAGGAGTAAACTCTGATTCTCTTTGAACTCAGAAAAGAAAATATTTGAGTGGGATATTTGAGGTTAAAGCAATTTTCACTCACCCCTGCAATGAACTCCTTCGTCGTAGCCATCGGAGCAGTCGTAGACCCCATTGCAGAGCTGGGACAAGTGGATGCATTTGTTGGTCCCAATGCAGCTGATGAAATTTGGGCTGCACTTGAAATCTGATTCCTCAGGACCTAAAGAACAGATGGAAAATGTCTTACATAAGTTTTTACATCCACAACAAGGCAAAGGAAGTTCTATGCCTTGTTTCCTTTTTAAAGCTAAGGGCAACACTCTGTATTAGTTCGTTTTGAGGATTTTACTTGTATTGCAGATTTTAGGGCCTTGTTATCACACATGAAGTCATCAAGAAATGATTAGTGCAATTACAAATCAATGGCTCAGAGGATTATTTCCTAAAATACAGAGGTTTTGCAGTTGCTAAAAGCTTTGCAGACATTAAAAAGCATCGCAAGATTTTCAATTGTCCTGTGAATACCCTAGCAAGAATCATATCAAGAGTAATAAGTACCAGTATTTACTTCCACTGTTGTGCTATGCAGAGAATTGTAGATATTTATGAAAACACATATAAATGTCACATATTTGTGGCTGCATTAGATGAGAGAAACTGTTGCTCCAGCCCAGGAGACTGCCTCAGAAACTGCACAGTCCAGGATGGAAGGGGAGGATAAGGATGTTGTGATTGTTCCCTTTGGGATACCACCCCAGCTGCAATCACTTGTCTCTGTCCCCTTTTCCCTGAAGTGTTTGGTTCAGGGAGTTTTGAGGGAGCTTAGGGACTCTTGAAAATCACTTGTTTATCTCTTAGACAGGGTTCTGACTGATAAAATTCCCCCCATAATTCCACATTATCGAGACTTGGAGATTTTTAACACAGCAAAGAACATTTAGAGGTCTGAAGGGTTTGGCTCAGTTAGAGGCTGGACCATAATTTACACATTGTGTATCATTAGCTGCTCACAAACTAAAGGAGTGAATTTTTTAGGAAAACAACTTGAACCTCTTTGACTTCTTGTGTTGGAGCCTTGGGTCTGTGCTGAACTCTGAGCTTGTAACAGAGCTCCTAGATTTCCTTTGGGGAAATCTATCCTTGGATACACAGCATTCAAGTGTAAGATGCTTTCACCTCCTTTGAGGCACCAACTCCAGTAGGAAGGACAGAAATCACTGGCAGTAGCTGAAAGCTCCCTAATTAATAAGCTGGAAGATCTCAGCTTTCTCAGGTCTTATCTCCTGGAGTCAGCAGGACAAACCATTTGAGGTGAATCTACAACTTCTGTAACAAATGGAGATGCCTCTCAGCACAGACCATTAAATAAAAAACCTAATATACAATTTTTTTTTTCAATTAGAAAACCCCCAACAAGCACAGGGCAGTGCTCCCTTTCCCCAAGCAGAGCATGAGTCCCTAACAGGGCACATCCCTTGTGCAGGAGAGTGGGATGCAGTGCCCTGCTCCCTCCTCACAGCTATGGAGGGACACCAAGGACATCCTTGAGGAATTCCTGATGAACAGGGACATGGCAGCTGGCTCCAGGGATGGAAAGGTAATGCCTGGGGGGATGACTGTACCCTGTCTCAAAGGATTTGTGTGCTCCCAGGATGAAACACAAACTATCCTCACCATGCTCTGGGTTAAATACACGCAACACAAACCTAGAGGGATTACAGTGCTCCACAAAGAAAATATATTCCCTGTATTTTTCAGTAAAATGTAAGAAGAACTTAAAGATAGTACATGGAAAGTTGATCAAAATTTATCCTAGATGTCAGGATTTGATGACTGTGGTAATGAGAAACAGGGAATCAGAGAGTTTGGGTTTTAGGCATTTTATTCCTCCTTTTTGCCCTGGAGGCAGGACAGTTCATGCCATCCCATCACATGGAGTTCCCTACAGTACCTACAGCCCCTGGCAGGGCCAGGCACTCCTCCAGGACTGGTTTGACTCTGCAGACCAAAAAAGAACATAAATAAAGCAGCCCAATGCTCAGGTAGGTCATATAAAACCACAAGGTTGAATTTGATTCCCATTTCAGCTGCCTCAGTACTTGAAGGCACTTTGTATGTAACAAAACCAAACTAATGTTCTGATTTACCAGTAATAACTCACTTATTTTTTGTGTTAGAGCATCTGTGATAGAATGTGAGCAGTGAAAAAGGTCTTTTTTTCTAAAACAGAGAATATTCATTTTTAAAAAATTGATCTGTGAAGCATGTGAACCATGGTACCTGCATTAATATGAACCTTAGATCACTAGAGGGTTTTCATACTTTAGCAAACAAAAAACTTGGTATCTGTGACTAAAACTATGTAAACATATTTACATATATCCTAAATTTAATAAATGAAAGAAAGAATCTCTTATTAACATTTAAAACTTTAATAGACTAGTCTGACATTCTTGTCTGTAACATTTTTGATTTGATGCTACTAGCTTTTAAAATACAAGATTCCTCCAGGACACAAACATTGTGCAATTCTAAACATATGCTGTAACTCAAAATACTGATAGAGGAGCTTCCTAATTAGATTTTTTGACTGGAAGCATAGGATGGAACACTGAAAAGCACTCCAGGAAGTATTAATCAAATTGTTTTGGTTTTGAGAGAAATTTTGTGCACCACTTGTGAAAGCAGAAGATTGGAAGCAATTCTTTTATTCATGTGATTAAGATAAATTCATTTGTACTTTGACTTAATACAAGCATGATGCTTTGAAGAGCAACTTGACTCAAAAATTAAGATGAGCTTCAGTCCCAAAAA
The DNA here is from genome assembly GCA_013389925.1 of Aegithalos caudatus. Taxonomy (NCBI): domain Eukaryota; kingdom Metazoa; phylum Chordata; class Aves; order Passeriformes; family Aegithalidae; genus Aegithalos; species Aegithalos caudatus. The sequence continues at coordinate 1,714,039 of WEIU01008657.1, forward strand.
ATCCTGTTTTATAGAAGCTTTGTGATTTATTTTGTCTGCAAAATAAATGGCAATAAGTCTCAATCATCACCACCAGTACAATAAGACAGGAGGCCTGCCTGCCCACAATTTCTACCCCCTCTACTGAAAAAAATTAAAAATAAAAAAAAAAAAAGCCAAATCAAGCTGTATGTTGTGATGCCTTTGAAGCAGCACTTGCTTCTCCCACTGAATCCTCCCCAGCTGCTGCACTTTCTGAAATGTCTAATGCAAATAAAGAAGAGTAGCTTTTTATCTTGTTTACTCCTTTTCACTCTCCCTTTAGCAGACAGCCACTTCTGAGAGTGTTATCAAGCGAACTTCAGGAAAAGGAATTTAAAAGTGTTCTTCTTCAAAATAATCTCAGTGTATTTTACATCAGTGCAAGAATGCTAAGAATATAAAAGACTGATGGTGTCTTTTCTTCCCTTCAAAAGACAGAATAATTCCTAGCCTTGCCAGTTGGTGGAAAAATAGTCAAAACTACTGTCTGCAATTATGGTAATACAACATCTCCATGTTTCAAACATTCATCCTGGGATGCTGCTTGGAGGGCAAAGAGGATGCAAGCAGCTCAAGAGAGTGGGCTCAGGCAGCAGAATATCCAACAGTTTCTGTGAGTAATTGTTTGGGAACAGATGGCTGAGGAAGGGGGAAAAGAGCTGAGCTGCAGAAGCCAAGCCAGGGCCATGGGGGAGCCCCCAGGGCTGCAGCAGGGCTGTCCCAGCCCTAGGAAAGGGTGTTTGGGAACTGGGTGATTCCCCAGGGATAGGGATTGGTCAGGAGGGCACCAAAGCCAGGCACATTCCATGGTCAGGTGGACAGGTTATTGATGTTTTCCCTAAATCTCCAGAAAACAACCTGTGCCCAACACAGAGGCTGGAAACAGGTGAGAGATTAACTTTGGATCCAGATTTCTTTGGCTGTCAAATCACCCAGGAAAGCCATTTCTGATCTGGTCACACCATGTCACGCTCACTGGAAGGAAAGTGGATGGTGTTTTGGCAATACCTGTGCAGCTCCCAGGGAATGCAGCCCCGTCAGGGAAGGTGTCCTTAGGTTGGGAGGCTTGGGAAGAGGTAAGGGAGTCCTTGTGATGTTCCCCAGCAGCAGACATGGGGAGGAATCAATCGCAATCTCTGGGTTCACACTGAAGTAGCATCATGAGAAAGTATTAAAGGCTGTGCCAGAACCCACAGACATTTCAGCACTGACTCCTCAGATGGCACCTGTGACTTTGTGCTCAATGAAAACTCTGCCTGCCACACCTCAGGCTCCTGCTCTACTCAATTTCAAACTGGAGAATGCAACTAACACTCTACAAACTGGTAATTTCCACTATTTGTATTAGCATAAGCAATATACCAGTGTTAATTAGCAAAAATTACAAATGAACATTATTTCATGGTGTACATTTCCTTCTTCTGAAGAAACTACTCTCTTAGAGAAACATTCTCTCTAATCTAGCAGAAATTAAGGTTCAACTTTGCATACTAAGTTTAGGGGGGTTGCAAAGTATGACAAAAGGATATTTGCAAACTTCCATCTGTACTTGGGTGCAAACACAAATTCAAGGTTCACAGAAAGTTACTAAATTACAGTAAAACAAACACACCCATTTATTGGCAATTCAATGAGTGATGCTTCTATTTGACAACTGTTACCAAAAAAAGCATCAAAGCTGCTACTTCTTGGCTTATTTTTTTCACCTTTATCTCTCTCAAGTATGTTCTTACAAAGTGCTTTCTGCTTGAACAACTTAGGCAAGTAGTTGGAATTTTAAGCAAGAGACAAGGCAGTCAAATGTGGTACATCCTTTTACATCACTGCATCCAATTTACCTCAGGACCAGCATTTTTTTGAGCAGCTCTAATCCTGGGCTGTCCTCAGCCATGAGAACTAATTATACCAGACTGTGGGATGTCTTCAAAAATTCCCGTTTGTGTTGTACATCAGTGACTTGCACATCCCTCCTGCTCTCCTCAGTGTCTTGTTGGAGTGAAACGTCTCCACAGTGAGCAGCTCTGAACAAAATCTTATTCCACAGCTTTTGAATTCAATTCAGTCCTTAAGAAGAAGAATCAACATAAATTTTGGGATCTCTCTGGATAAATATGGGTTTAAATGAAAACACTGTGGTAGAAAAGAGTATGTGGCTTGTCAAACACAAATGTAAAATTGTGAGGATTTTTCCTCTCTGTTAACTTTCTTCCAAAGCACTGCTGCTACACCACTTCTACTGTGGACCCAGAGTGTGTCTTACATATGATATTTAAGTTTGCAGAATTGATTTCAAAACTTTATTCTTTAAAATTGCTCTTGGCAACAAGAAAAACCTGCAACATGTGGCCAAAGTAACATAAAATATCTGATATAATTTTAACTGTGAGTAGTTTTCTCACAGGTGGGGCTTTCAATTTATTTTCTGCCCAGTTCATTATAGAAAACCAGGGATTTCAAAAGTGCTTATCTTTTAGAAAACTTAAAATCACAACATCCTAAAATAATGTCTCTGACACTGCCAAGACAAGAAATATTGTACTTCAATGAAGATGTTGCTTTTAGGGAAAATTAGATGGTTTTGTATTGGGTCTTGCTTTAAGTTAAATATTTGAACTCTCACAAGAGGTTCAATACTGTGTATTAATTTCTGTACTTATGAATTAATTTAAGTGTAAACTAAACACATAGGGTATCTAATGGTATCACAACTGCTTTATAAAGTCAATTTTTACTCAGAGTGGAAGCAGATTTCTAATACCAAGACTTTGAAACATTGGGATAAATGTATAGAAAAGACTTTAAATCTTTACTCTGTGCTATCTTATATACATGCAAAGAAAGAATTTAATATTTGATATGGATTTAGGAAGCAGAAGTAACTCCTTATCCATAGTTATTTTTATCCATATGCTTGATTCAACCATGCAGACTGATAATTAATATAAATTTGAAGTCACCTTCAATTAAATCAGGTATTCAGCAGCCCATGTAAGAAGGAGAATAATAAACATTTACAGCAGGATGTGGATAACTGAAAAGAAGCAGCATTGTGCTGTAACAGCACAACAAGTGTAAATCTGACCTCACAGACACAGCATTCTATCTCCAAAATAATACTGCCCAAGAAACAATAAAACCAGTGGCAACCAGTGGCTTTGTGAATTTGCAAGTGGGCAAATGCAGCCACAGCACACAAAAGTGATGGCTCGTGACCAAAGCTAAGAGAGGAGTCAGGACTGCAGAAACCAACACCAAAATGAACAGAAACCAAAGAGAAAATGAAGAACTTCAGAAATCAAAGATGCCTTTGGGCCAGCACAGTGTGCCAATGTGTGCTGGCTCCTGGCCCTGACACACCTGGGGACAGACAGAATTTGTTCTCTGTCCTTGCTCCTCGCCTGGGGGCTGCCAACAGCTCCTCCTGCTCTGCACAGGGAGCAGAGGAACATCTCCCCAAGGGAAACATTCCCAAATCCAACAGAGCTGCAGGGAGCAGCCTCAGCCTCATCTGTGCTCAATTTTGTGCTTCTCAGACTTTGAGGGGCTGGAGTGTGTGCAGGGAAGGGATTGGAGCTGGGGAAGGAGCCCCAGGAAGGGGCTGAGCCTGGAGAAGAGGATGCTCAGGAGGGACCTTTGGGTTCTGCACAGCTCCTGACAGGAGAGGACAGCCAGGGGGGACTGCCCCTTCTCCAAAGTCATAAAGCAATAGGAAATGGCCTCAATTTGCATGAGGGGAGGTTTAGACTGGATACTGGGGAAAAAAAATCTGCCTCAAAAGGGTGATCAGGCATTGGGACAGGCTGCCCAGGGCAGTGGTGGGGTCACCACCCCTGAAGATATTTAAAAGACATGTAGATGTGGCCCTTGGAGACATGGGTTAGTGGTGCTGGACTCAATAATCTTAGCAGGCTTTTCAAACCTAAATAATTTGGTCAGTCAAAACCACATAATTAATTAAAAAAAAAAAAAATCCACATTAAAATTCAGTTCCAAAGGATGGTTCCCAATTCTGTGCAAGACAGCAGGCCAAACAGCTCAAGAGGTTATCTGGCTGTAAAGCTTAACAAGGCCCACAAAACTCCCATTCCTGTACTCCTGTGACACTCTGAGCACCAAAATTGTGCACAAATGAACTCACAGGTGCAACACACAGCACTTGGATATTCACTGTATGAGCATCACACTTTTAGAGTGACGCTCTGCACTCATCTTTTCCTCTGTGTGGATTTGTCCACACCAGACAAAATCAAACAGCAAGGCAGTCTAAATCTAATCTTACACAACAACTTCAATTTTTTTTTTAATACTTCATTCCAAACTGTTTGCACAGTGCCAGGAGAAAGGCTCTGTCAGCTCTGTTTGAGATGGCTCTGAAGCAAACACTTCCCCTCTGGCTCTGTTTCCTGCTCACTGCTTTCTGTGTGTCAGACACTTGCTCATCTTCACTGCACAGATGTAAATAATTAACAGAGCCACAGGACTCATCCTTCCTCCTGTAATGGAGCTGATGGCCACTGGAGACAGGGGAAAAGCTGTGCTGGAGGTTGCTCAAAAGCTGATGAAGAGGAAAAAAAGAGGTGGAGGAAATCCTTCTAACACAGCTCAGTGCTGAATCATTCTCCAAAAAATCCCTCTGGGCAGTCACAGGCTGGGATGGGGCTGGAGCCAGAGCACAGCTCTTGGGGTGGTCAGAATCAGGACCTGAATTAATGTGATTTCCACTTAACAGTAATGTTGCCACTAAAGCTATAAAAGCTATGCAGGTATTCAGACTGATAAGAGTAACATCAGCTCATTAGCAGCAAAGTCCATCTGTATTCCTAAATGAAGTTGAGCGTTTTGCATCCCTAAATTATCTCACAGTAGACAATTCACCTAGCAAAGGGAGAAAAGATCACCTCCCCAGCCAACCTCCATCTAATGTAACAGTTCAACAAGGCTGGAGTATTTTTTCACTGAAAAGCTCTAAATGTAACCATTTCTGGATTAAATACAATGGCAAAGTGTGGGGGTTTTTTACAGATTTTTCATTTAAAACAACATTATGGGTGATCAGTGAAATCCCTGGCCACAACTGGAACACCAAACCTTACCTCACCCTCACTGTTCTGCAGCCTGTCTGGTTACAGAAAAAAAACAACAACCCAGAAACAAACAAACAACCAACCAAAAACAAAACAAAACAAAACACCAACTCCACCAAAAACAAACAAACCCCCTCCAAAAACAACCCCACCAAAGAACAATTGATGACAAAGAGAAGTGGAGAGGAACAGAGACCAGTGTAGCCTGGGGACTTCCAATATTCATTCCCTCAGTGTCAAAAGATCAATGTAATAAATAAATTAATAAATATATAATGCTCAAAGACTGCAACACTGTACCAGGATGGAAATGAAGTTCAGGAGAGAGGGTAATGCAAACACCTAAGCTTACTTTATAGAGGAACTGACAAGGACCTAAAGTCCAAACTATGTTTGTGCTTGCATTTTTTTCTGATGTCAGTGGAAATGATACACTCAAAGAATTGATGAGGTTGGGATGTCCACTGTTATTGCCAGCAGGGTTGCACCTCTATGCAAAAAGACATTTTCATTCCTATGGTACACGTTATAAAAATCCAGCCTTTACTGAAGTCAAGATAAATATCCTCATTTTTGCCATTTTGCTTAAATCAAAACCTCCTCTCTACTGCTTCATATGCACATATGACCTACTACCATGTTAAAGTGGTACCTCACCTTTCCTATTGCCCATTCTATAATAACCTGGAATTGTGAATATAGGTATTAGAAACGTCCTGCATAGTTTTTAGACCTCTGATATTGCTTAAATATTCACAGATTTCACCTTTCACCTTAAAATTTTCATTTTAAATTGCTGTAAATGAGAAGATGTAGTCTTGCAAGATGAGGTAGCATGGAAGGTAAAGCATTATCTCATACAGGCTATCAAAAAAAAAACCAAAAACAACTCTTTGCAGTCAGGACACACTAATTAAGATATCTATCTGTAGAGAAAACTACTTGGTGCTTGGAACCAAGACTGAAGAACCTAAAAGAGAACACATCTAGCATGAATTTTTCTTAAAAATCAAATCTCTGTCTAGTCTTGCAAAGCTTGTGGCAGTAGCTTTTTTGATTAAAAACAACAATAAAACAATTCAGACCATTATAATCCTCTATCACAATGACAGTTATGCATCAATGCATTTTAATATTTTTATATCTTGTTCAATGACCACAGCTTCAGCTTGAGCAGTAAAACTTCCCATAGAGATGAGAGAATTTGTGCTCTTTGCCACAGACCCTAAAAATTAAAAACCTAATCCACACATCTACTTAGCTCTTGCATGTAGGATGTTATCAGAATATAAAGGGAGGTCTTTGTATGGACCAACATAAGCAAAGTCATTGAAAATTTATATTCCCTGGTTATTTTTAAGAATGGCTTTGCAAGCATTTGTCAATGAAGAGGAGAATGAAAAAAATAATAATTAAAAAAAACTGTTCTCAGGAAGCAAAAATAATTAATATTCTTTGTACTTGCAGGGACAAAAAAAGCTTTGCTAATGGATTTTTTGGTGATTTACTACAACACACCACAGCAATAATGTATGATCAATGAAGTAAAAAATGAATATTGTCCCATGTAGATGGTCACTCCTCATTAGTTATAAGGAAGCTATTTTTAATTTGGAGATTTTGATTTAATTAGTGTCACACATCTCAAGGCTGCCTTGTGACAACTGCTGGAAGGACCTGATGTCTGTGTGTGTCACAGAAGTGGCTGCCACTGGGGTCTCGCTGAGAAAATGGCATGAGGTGAACTAAAGAAGTGTTAATTACCTAAACAATTAAAGCATCCAACAGCAGCAACATTGTAACACATCAACACTCACTTACAGATGTTTACATAGCCAAAGTGTATAAATGTCACTGGCAAAGTGCTGGTAAATGCTCTTTATAAAGCAGGGTAACTGTGGGTGAGAACAGCTGGGTGCAGCACCCAGGTCTGACAGTGTAAAATTGTGTGTGACCACATCCACACACATCATCCACCTCTGGAGAGAACTGCCCATCCTCTTCCAGCTCTGCTCTTCTTCAGGCTCAGAAATTGAATTAAAATTAGATCCCCTTATAATAAAATTTTTGGTGGATCCTAGCAATACCGAGCTCTGGGAATTCTGATGGAAACCCAAAGCCTGTTACAAACACACAAGCTCAGGAATGTCTGTGGGCTGAGAAGGAATTCACCAAGCTCACTTTTCCATCAGCAGGACTGGAATTCACACACACAAACAGTTCTCAACCCCTAAATAACAGGAAACTTCACAGGGTTGGTGAAATTTCCAATCTAAGACATTAAAAACAAAGGACTAAAACATGCATTGATACTTTCACAAAGTTTTCATCTTTGCAATACATTAAGATACATTGCAACACATTTGCAATACTTTAAGACTTTTCAGCAGATGATGTTATTATCAACATGCATGTTTTATTTATGATTTTGGGGTAAAAAAAATGACCATTAAAATGCTCTGTTGTATAACAACATGAAAAATTAGCTTTGAGGGCCAGTGTCTAAGTATTTGAGCTTAAAAAAAATCTGCAGTCCTTACTCATTTTAAAGATTATCTTATATGTTTAATTCAGCTTTAACACAGAAACTTAGAAACTCATTTTTAAACCAAGCTAGACAGTTTGCAATCATAAACTTATTCATTTTTATTTTGTACACAGACATATAAATTATGTCCAATTAAAGTAAGTGTTTTACTTGTTTTTTTTTCTCCCTACCTAATCATGCACTGAAAGTATGAGCACCAATTTCAATTGCTCTAAGTACAAAATATAACACTATAAAAGATTTAATCAGCTTTGTTGGAGTTTACAGTGTGTCAAAAAAAAAAAAAATGGCAAGGCTTTGTGTTGTGTAGACATTTGAGGGTCTTTCCTATTTAATTGAGTATTGGCCCATAACTCTAAAGTGACCTGGAATTTCTTTCATTTGGAACAAGAAATAACAAATACTGGTGTGTACATCACAGTAAAACTTCCACCTCTCACAACATCTGTGTGAATTCCCCTCCTTAGTGATGAAAATATGAGCACAGAACCTGAGATGGACAATAAATGAGAACAACTGGTAAAAGAATCCTGTATTGCTTACAGGAAATGTTAGATTAATAATTCTTAGAGACTTCTAACAAACTTGGGAGTGTTACAGGTACTACAGTTCAGAGAGAAAATTAGTTTCACATGTTTACCAATAAAAAACTAAACAGCCTTCCCTGCTCATTTTGGTGCTCTTAGAATAACTCTAAAGAGGCATTATTTAACTTAATCCAGTCCTGGCTGGATCAGTTTCACTGCACAAAACCCAAAGTGCCTCCTGGTATCAAACCTCTTCCATATAAATCTTTGAAATGTTAATAAAATTACCAAGTAAAAAATACACAGAACACAACACGTGTAGACTGTTTTTAAAAAAAAAGGTTTTTATGTAGCTGAACTAGAAGTTTATGGTAATAATCTAATTATTAGGTAAAATTAGTGTGTTGAAGAGAGAAATGAAGATATGCTTCTATTTTTAACAGGCATAAAAAGCAGTTTATGTGAAGTATTTGCTCTCTTTCACAATAGGACTAGTGGTGGAAGGATCTCCAGATAATTGCAGCAGAGTGTACTGAGCTGGACTGATGATTGCTGTTAAGACTTTTTCCTCCAATATTGGGCTTTAACTGTCAAGACTCGAGATTTAAAACTGTATTCAGGTGAATAGTTGTAATGTTTTCAAATATCAAACCCAAGAAAGTGTCAAAATGGTTTATAAAGAAGATAGATATTATGTTGCTTTTATATATAATATTCTGAACCTTAGAACATGCTACTTTGTCAAAATGAAAGTGGAGTTTCTGTCAAAAACTTGTTTTTTGTTATTGTCTTGTGCTAACACACTGTGACTCAACAGCTAAAGTTGGAATGGTATGGCTT
>WEIU01008659.1:12113-29871 GCA_013389925.1 Aegithalos caudatus
AGAAGGCAATGAAAAAAGGAAAAAAAAAAAACCAGCCTACTGCTGCTAACCTCATATTTGCTCCACAGAGGTCTTGTCAGACTTGAAAGATTTGCAGGACACTTAAAATAAAAGAAAGGAAAAATAGGAGGAAAAAAGAGACTGATTTGTGAGCCCTACCTTTCAATGGAGATTGAAATTTAAATTGTGCAGTCAGTCACAAGAAGATTTGAACTACACTCTGGGAGTTGTGAGAATGAGGATTTAAATACCTGGGAGGAAATATCCTTTAGATGAAACATATTAAATTCAATGGGAACAAGTTTAGGCCCAAAGCTGGAGAAGATTAAAAAGACTATGAGTATTCTAACACAGGTCTTGTAAAATAATGTATTTATCTATTAATCAAAGAAATGTGAAGATTTTTGGAAAGATAATTTAAAATTTTAAAAAAGCCTTAAATACCCAAAAGGTAATCAACTGGATGGAAAAATATAGGGATTTTTTTGTGAATGATCAATGATAAATATGCAATGCAACTTGGTTTTACATATAATACAGCATTTTTTTTCAGCTGAAAGCAGATTTTTTTCTCAATTATGGTACATATTTTTAGTAGTAATTTTGAGAGATTTATGAGGAATCATAATGAACATAATTAAAATAATCCAATTATCCTGGATGTGCACTTTTTCCAGTTGTGATCTGTATTTCATTCTCTGATGAATCAACATTTGAATACAAAAGCTTAAATCAGACCCCACAAGATTATTTATATGTGTATTTGCCAAAGAAAAAAATAGAGTTTTCTAAGCTGCTTTGAAGTGCATTAGGTCATTTAAACCTTCATAAGATGCATAATAAATGTGCATATTACAGATGAGTCAATCACCATATTTTTCCAGAGCTAAAAAGAGGGGTTGGGGAAAATTTGAGCACAGGCTTCATATAAAAGTTTAATGCTCCTCACAATCTTAAGAGCTTTTGTATTACCCATAAGGTGGTTTTAGTTTTTAATTAGCCTCTTTGGTTTTTTTTTTTTTTTATCAGAAGTGGCAAATATGTTTACAGATAAAATCAAATCCATCTCAACTCTCCATAGTCTGTATTCAAGGACACTATAAGAAGTTTGTGAAGACTCTCTTTCATAGACTACTGAATGATGAACTTTGCATGAATCTTTTGTACAAGCTTTAGTCCTTATCACTTTGCAGTTGACATTTACTGGTGCATAAAATTTCTCTATATTGAAGGAAAAAAGACTAAAATCTGTGGCCCAGAGCCTCCATGGATAGATTCCACTTAAGGCATCAGTGTCAGGATACCAGATTTAGGCCAGGTTGAAAAATCCTGATGAGACAAGAAGCTTATGTTTTAGTGGCCTTGCCTTGTGTACATTTCACATACTTTCCATATAATCCCATATTTTGGTAAATTCTGTCTCAGATGAAATATTTATTATATGACTCAGAAAATATGTTTGAGAAGAGTTTAATCTTGTAACAGTAACTCATACTGGGACAAGCTTCAAAATGTGTTGTGAGGCCTTACATTTTTTTCTGGTTATTAATTTTCTTCTGTAATTATTAATATATAATTGATCTATCAGAAATTTCATTGAACTTTATTATCTGTGTTTCTTTGAAATGACTAAAAAGAGTTACATAAATTGTATCAGCTTATTTTTATATTTCCCTTTTTACTCCAGGGTGATGGCTTGAAAACATCTGAACACTGGTAATCCCTTGAGATTAAGCTCTATTATCAATCAATAAATTTTTACGTACAAGTATCTGTTCTGAGAGAAATAAGTTGCAGTTACTTGATGTTCTAAGTTACAGATTAAATTATTGAATACTCACTCATGATAACTACCTCAGGTAAGAGTGGAACCTGGAATCTCCTCTGCCTAAAATTAATTAATTCTTGTGTGTTGTTCAGAACTACAATATCCATGCTCATTTTTATATTTAAATGCTTTGCACATGGAATTTCATAAGCCTATCAGATGTAGGCATCAGAAGGATCTCCACAGTACCCTAATCTGATCGTTATGATCCATCAGTCCTTGAAGCTGCACATTCCTGCAGTTCTGTGATGTGCTGTAAGCACAGATAATAATGTTCCACAGAAATACCTCTGTGTTGCTGAAAGTGCATAAAAATGCACAGTGGTTACATAAGAGACATGGTATCATTCCTGTTAATCAATTACTTTGATTAATTCCTCTTTCTCAGCTGATAAAATTCATGGTGATATTTCTGAATGTAAAGCATATCCTTTAAGGGTATTTATTTAAAGGGTGACTGTTTCTCTAGGATTTTAATTGATTCAAAAATTATGTAATATATTAAGATATGAATGCCTGTAAAATTCCTCATTCAACTTCAAACACGTGACAGACCATGTACATAAAATGCTACAGTGAATTTCTATACTTAATGTATAAGAGAACTTCAACACTCAAGTATTTGCATATATAGACGATGAGATATTTGGTGTTTTCATGTCACTTTGCTGAAGTCTGGTAATGAAACATCAAAAAGTTGCTACAAAAGCAGCAGAACTAGTGATTTATTTGTGACATCTGTTTCCTTTATGTAAATGGTAAGTTCTTCAATAATGCATGGGTAAGAGCTGTTCTTTTTATTGCTGGCCTACCTCTGTAAAGTTTGTAGATATGTAATGTCTTTACAATGTCTTTACTTCCTGATAGTTTTGTCAGAAATCAGCTTGGAAAAATTATTAGGACAGTGTGGTGAACTTAGTCTTGGTTCTTCAGGAAATTGTACTAAATTACTGCTTTTTTAACCATTTTAATATAGTGCATAAGGGACGCTCTATAGATAGTACATTTGCTTCTTCTTTAGCTAATATCAGAACATTGTACTACTAAAAGTACATAGGTAAGATACATGACGTAGTATTGAAGTGTTTTTCCACTCTGGAAGTGATACTTTTTTTGCTGATGTGCTTAATAAATTCATGTTACCCCTTTTCTGCATTGTCCAGCTGCCAGTTTGCCAATAACTTACCAGAACTGCAGCATCTCTATTGTTTTGCTCTGTGATCGGAGATGCAGAAATCATGAGAGTCTGCCTTCCAAAATTTCAAGGAAAAGGTAGTAGGTTAGCTAAACTTCTTCCTTGCAGCTTTTCTAGTAGGAGTTTTGAGGGTTTCACTGAATAAGGAGCAGCAAGGCAGATTGCATTACAATGTTGAATGCATCCTTTCATTAAGAGAAAATAGGCTGAGAGGGTCTAACACTAAGAAAGGCTGAGGTGCTCGCATGTCCTGACATTTCCATTTTAACTGGAAAACTTCTGGCATCTTATGCTATACTCTATATGGAAAGAAGAAAAATATAGAAGATTAGGAAAAAAAATTGCTAGGTATATTTCAGTAATGTTAGTAAAATATGAATTAGAGTTAATACAAGATAAACACTAAATTGAAAGTTTTGCAAAGAACTCTAATTTAAAACAAGATTGAATAAAACATTAAATAATTCAGAAGCTTTCTTAAAGGAAGTATCCATTAATCTGAATAAAAAGACTTGAACTTGAGTAAGTGCAATTTTTAGAGCTACCTATAAGATGGATTCATTAAGATTTTAGAAAATTTCACCATAATATATTTTCCTTGTAGCCTTCTCAATACATGTTAAAGATTCCAGAGGTAGATATGTTGCTTGAAGAATTTTAATTTTTACACTAAACAAAAAGTCAGTTTGGACTAAACTATTTTATCTAAACTAGGTACCCATTCAACTTGACTTTAGAGAAAACTATGCCTAATAGCTAGAGAGTCACAGCTGATATAGTGTGATATAATCCTAATTTGCTTTCCTTCAGATAAAACTCCAGATCAGATTGTAAAGTTCAAGGCATTTTCTGTTACCACCCCAATTTTATTCATTGCCTGGAGGCTTTAATGCTTTATTTGTAGGTATTAAGTACAAGTTGGATCTGAGCGTTTTATTAAATGGAGAGACATTGTTTCAAATGAGTCATAGATGAAAACTATATATCAGGAGTCCAAATATTAATTAAAAAGAACATGCCATATTCAGTAGCATAAAAATACCATAATGATGAACAATTATTATAGGATAAGATCCTTTTCTGGCAGAAGATACATTCCTTGGATTTTCATGTCAGTGCCTAAAGCAGTAAGAGCTGCCACAGTTAGTGGTTGGCAATTTAATCTCAAATTGCAGGAGATTTGCCAGATGGAATTTTTAAAACTTCAGGATTCAGAAACTTTGTGTTGTATATGCTTGTGAATTAAAATTATTGAAGCCTTTCACCAAGTCTTAATTCTAGAAAGTTCAGGAAAAGGCAAGATCTCTTGTTTACCCTATAAGTTAGGATGATAAAACTATGATTTTGAAAAGAAAATCCCTTAATGATTCACCTCCCCACCCCTGACCCCAAAATTGCTTCAGTTTTCCTGGACAGGAAAAAATCTCCCTTATTTTAGGACATGATCATACTTTAGTGTCAAAATAACTTGAGGAAGAAAGAACAGTACATTCTAGGAAATGTGTCAAATTCAGTTCCAGTCAACAATTTAAACTGTGACAATCTTGTACTGCAGTTCTTAAAACAGGTGCTTCTTTGTGCAAGTTATTTCCTGTTAGACTATGGAGTGGGATTTCTCAATAATTTTCCACATAGTTGTGAGTATCATCATTGAATTATCCTGCCATATCTGGCTAAAGGCTTTATGGCAATGCCTAGTTCCTAATTTTGGAGCCATCAAACATTTGAATTACTATAAATATGCCAAATTTTTCTGGAGGATCAGGTTCTTTTTCCATTTGATGGCAAATCTTACCTTCATGGGAGAAAAACCATGGTGTCTCTACCAACAGCAGTAAATGTCATTACAGGCTATTGGGTAAAATAGAGGATGCAAGATGCAGTCCAAACCCCAGTATTTCCTTTGAATAGTTTGTTTTATTTCACCATTGAATATTGTTCAGTAAGAATCTGTTTGTCTGCTATTCAGACTGTTTTGCTATGTAGAGAGCATCTATTTTTCAGATTATAACTAGGGCAGTCAGTAATCCAGATAATGATTTAAATTCTCACTTATCCTCATGGGCTCCAGCATTCTGACTTTTCCTTCTCAGGCATTTGAAAATACTTGTATGCTATGAAAATAATTCTTTTCCTGATGAGGATAGAAAAGTTACATTGTTTTGTCCTTTGAGATTTACTGAATATACAAATAGTGACCTCAGAGGCCTAAGCTCTAGGACAATGTGGGAGTTAAGGTAGCTCACCTGAACCAAAAAAAGAACTTAAGTTTTGCTCATTTCTTATGATCAGTTTTGAAAACAGCATTGATGATGATGGGTTGCCATTTAGGCAACACACCTGTAGGTAGCTTAATCCTGGAAACTCAACAATAGGGATAGAGTGAAGGACATTTCTACCACGAACAAGCTGTCTGACATTAAGACAAGGAAGCTTCCTTTTCTGTACAGACCTCAGGGTCTCACCAGTGGGTGTGAGCCAGCAGTGTGCCTGACAGCAGAGTACTCAGGAGGACAAATATGAGAGCAAGGGAAGTGATTTATTTTAGGATTTAATTTTCTCACTTTTCTGTATAGAGAAAGGAATTACCCTATCATCACCTAAAAAGGATAGGTTAATGATTCAATCTCACATCTATTTGAGACACAAGTTATCTAAAAATACGTAGGACTTCTTAAATGGTTATGTTATGAATCTTAACTTCTTTAGAAGATGCAGATAAAATTCCGTGTTGCAGAGTATAAAAATCCACTCTGTAACAACTTGTCAATGGAAAATCCCAAACGTTAGTACTTCTATAGAGATGACAAGAATCAGCAGATTTTCCATTTGAATTGATAACAAAACTGCCTGAAAATTTTTAAGTGATTCAAAACCAAGTAAATGAGTCTTGAAATCAATTGGGCCATGGCACACTGTGATACCTTTATCAAAGAATGTACAGATTTCACATGTACCCCATTATTAGTTCCAACAGTCATGTACTGTAACTTGTTTAAACCACTTCAAAATTTCCAATCAGGTAATATGGCAAACTATTCAGAAACAAAAATGAAGTAAAAAGATGTGATTAGCACCTGAGGTAAATTGAGAATGAAAAAAAAAGCTATTAATGGGCTAACGATCACTTAACTAAAACTGACATGCATTTAAACAAATTAAATATGATCAGATTTTGACATATTCATATGTCTTCTACTGCAGTAATAGACAGAAAGGTTTGAGGCTAGTGGGCATGATACTCTTTTCACAAAGAGATGTAGAGATGGTAGCACTTAAAATTCTCTTTAAATTCTTAAAATTAAAAGAAAAGGGAGACCTTTTTCTTTATGCAAAAAAAACAAAACAAAACAAAAAAAACCCCAAGAATTTACAGCGGACCTGAGGCCTGACTTATGCTCTTTGGTGGGGATGAAATAACAATGTACTACCTATCATTTTGTCAGGGGACAGATTGATGCTGCCAGTAGCAGTTTGCCATAGAAAATGGTCTGCCAAAATCTTAAGAATGAGCACTGAGAGCTTTTTTGTTCTGTGAAGATCTTGGTTATCCTAGCTGAAACAGAGATTATTGACATTCCATGTTAAAATCTCTGTTTGATTGAAGTTGTATGCTGCAATCAGTACTTTGACTTCGGACAAAGAATGTAAAAATCTTGGCCAGTCAATGAAATTTGAATTATGTGCTTTGAATATGCATTTGAATGTGATATGTACTAAGGTTTCATGTCCTGTTGGCATTTGCTCACAGCTAGTCAGATCTATTGTTTTTTTTTCTTTTCTGAAATTCTTTTTCAATTCATTCATGGTTATACTGTGTTGAAATTGACTCAGTCAGTAATGCAAAAGCAGAAGGAATGCATTGTATCTTGTATCTGAAGAAACAAGTAAGAATTTCAGAACTTGGCCCAGAGATTGGTCTGCATCCTGTGGGCTTATGGGAAAAACGTGAGAAGGTTTTCCTCATTATTTGAAGTCTTTATTTTTAAATCAGAAATACATGTCCTAACACCTGTAGCATAAAATAAGAAAAGTCAAATTTTCTAGGTTTTTGTTTGTTTGTTTTTGGTGGTTTTTTGTTTGTTTGTTTATTTGTTTGGTTTTTTGTTTGTTTGTTTGTTTTTTAACTTCCTGTATGGTTTGCATGTATTTGTAGGAAATTTCAATATCTTTTTATAATGTCAGTCTGGCATGCATTTTATAAAATAACTTTCCATCACTGAAATTTACAAAAAAAAAAAAAAANNNNAAAATTATGTGTTACAACTATAATCAGAGTGAAATAAAGATGTACTATTTAGTTTTCTTTAACCAACTATTACTCTATATCATAAAAAAAAACCAAACCCAAAACCAAAAAAAACCACAGAAAAGGCACCAAGAAAAAGTAATATTCTGATTATGAAGCTTTGATGATTTAGACTGAAAATTTCTTAAAAATTCTGTATTCTGGGATGTGGTTACAGGTAACAGAGGAGCTGGCATTTGTCTGGAGCTGATATTTCTGCAAAGGAAACCTTTCACTTGCAGAGACAGAACTCTCAGGTCTCAAAGGCAATGCTGCCTCTAATGAAACCAAAAGTATGCAAAAATAATTCTACCTATGAGAGAGAAGCCTAAGAAATGTGAACAGCTGTAGAGAAAATGGCTACCAGCTACAGAAGATGAAAGACGCTTCAACCAGTCTGTGCCAGAAAATAAAAAAGAATCTTACTATTAGACACAGGGTGGGCAAATCAGAAGGAAATGCATGATTCCAGGATAGCTTTTAAATATGTCTTACAAATTTCAGTCAGTTCTATATTGTTATTTAAGAGTAGGTATTTTCCACCTGTTTGCCTCTTTTCCTTTTTTTTCATTTAATTGACCTTATCCAGTTTTCTCCAACTCACACTTGCATTTCAGGCAGGTCTGAAGATCAAAGATTTTGTCTTTAAAGAGAGAAAATTCTCACTATGCTTCTGAACTCACAGTAATTTCTCAGTCTTCTTAATAGTTTTGCAATATGCTCTGCAATAGAATTAGTTAATCAATGGAATTTACATATAGTGGATGTATAAAGTGGATACATGGATAAAGTCTGTGGGATTAGACATAGCCAGCCAGTTCTGTCCAGTGGTGTCTAAGGTGATGCAATACATTCACCAAAGAGGAATCAAATGTGGTTGAGCAAGTTCTTGGTGAATCAAAAGAATCTTTCCTTGATTAGGCCTGAAGAAAATCTGACTGAACAAAGACAGCTGGATTTTAGATTCATGGCTGCACCTCTCCAAATCCCCATATACAGAGGAAAAAAAAGAGGTGATAATTGGCATGGCTGGCAATATTGTGGGATGGCTTCTGAAGGATCAACTAATCAGCTACTCACTGAGGTTATCTGTCCACTGATCTCCTGCTGACAGGCAGTAAAAATCATGGCTGCCAAATACTTTTTAAGCACAGATCTTTCTCAGGGTGCCAAGCCTGCAAGGCCTGTTATTTTGATGTCGTTTGCCTGGATGTAGAAGGCCTGATTTGGAAATCTTTCTCTTTGACAGATGTTGTTTTTGCCTTCGGCTTCACAGGAAAGTGAAGCAAGTAATAAACATAATACAGTCACAGAGGTAAGCTTTCAAAGTAGTCCAAGAAAAATATTGTTTATATAAAATAATTCTGAACCGAAACCAGAACTGTCTCTGCACAAATACATAACTATAACCCATGGCATTCTCTTCTGACTGAACACCATGTGAGTTTTATATTTATTTTACCATATATTTTGGGAAAGATTGCCTGCCTGTTTTTGACCTGAATATTTAAAATCCAATGTCATTTGTAAAATGTATTTAATGGTCACTTCTGACTAATGTCAGCTGCCACTTCTGGAGCGTTTGAGAAACACAGGTAGACTACAGATTTTGCAATATTTTCTAAAATCTTGGGAGTCTCTCTGAGCATTTCTATCACAGCTTTGCTTTACAGGTTTGAGACTTCTAAATCCTTTCCCTGTGTGCCATATTGCATTGGGTTTGTATGGCCAAGTTTTGGTAGTGGTGGGGGCTACAAGGGTGGCTTCTGTGAAAAGCTGACAGAAGCTTCCTCCAAGTCCAACAGAGCCAATGCCAGCCAGCTCCAAGATGGGCACACCTCTGGCCAAGGCTGAGCCCAGCAGTGACAGTGGCAGTATCTCCAGGGTAACACAGTTAAGAGAGGAGAGAAAATTACTGCACAAGAGCAGAGGGGTGAGAACGTGTGAGACAAATAGCTCCACAGATACCAAGCCAGTGCAGACGAAGACACAGGCACCAGAGCTGAGCTTCTCCTGCAGGCCATGGTGCAAACCATGGTGAAGCAGCTGTGTACCTGCAGTCCATGGAGGACAATGAGGGAGCAGAGATCCACCTGCAGCCTGTGAAGGAGATCCATGCTGGAGCAAGTGGAAACCTGAAGGAGGCTCCATGGGAAGGCTTCCCATGGGAAGCCCACACTAGAGCTATGAACCTGTGGAGGAAGAAGTCTGCATTGGAGCAGGTTTTCTGGCAGTACTGGAAATTCTGTGGGGGTCACATGCTAGAGCAGCCTGTCCTTGAAGGACTGACCCCTGTGGAGAGAGACCCACACTGAAGCAGTTAATGCAGAACTGCAGCCTGTGGGTACTCATGTCACAGAAGTTTGAGGAGGACTGTCTCCCCCAGGAAGGACCCCACCCTGAAGCAGAGTGTGTGAGTAGTACCCCCCATAAAATAAGCACTAGAAACAGTGTCTGATGGACTCACCACAGCCCCATCCTCTATGCCCCTATACTGCTGGAGGGAGAGGAGGTAGAGAAGGTTAGGATTGAAGCTGAGCACAGGAAAGAGGGATGAGCGTGGAAGACTTTTATTTCTCATTACAAGGTAGTCATTCCAGTCATAGTTCTTTCCCTAGAGTATGATGAATGGGTGTTTGACCTTCTTTAATGATGAGTCACCTGAAAACAAAAGCTCAAATCTTTTGATAAAGGCTGTGAGAAACTGATAAAATTCACTGGGAAGGAAAGGCTGTAGTTTCCCCATCCCAGCTGCAGCAGACTGGAATTAATTCAGTCATAATATGTTAATACAGCCTCAGTAACAGTGGAAAATAAAGTTTCTTCCTCTGATTCATTCTGAAAAATGTATGCTAATATGAGAAATGGAGCTGATGATTCTGTAGGGGAAAATCCTTACACTTGAACCAATTCTGAATCAATTATACACCTCCAGGAACTGACTCAATTTACTAACTTCAGAGAAACCTACCTAGGGGGTTAAAATTGTGGGTAGTTTTATGTAGGATGAATTTATTCAGTGAAGGGTCTCAATAAGGGGCAGAGCCAAGGATTCATGACATACCCTCATGAGAAATGAGGAAGAAAAAGATAGAGAAGTGATGAAGGAAGTAAATTAGACTTCCTCATTTGGCCAAGGACAGCTTTAATAACTTCCTTCAAACTTGTGTAAGTTCATTTTGAGTGGTGTGAAATTGTAGTGTGTCAATGGCTCTGCAGAAACTGCCAACTCCTGATCCAAAATAAGGAGAGGTCCCTTTATTTCTGTCATAAGCTAGGTTGTATGAGATGATATGGACAGACAATTTTCAATTGTCTCTAACTATCCTACATCTTTGTCCTACAAGCAGACCACGGTCTAGTTTATCCTTGTAACTTATCTGCACAGACCCTCAGACATTTCAGAGTTGAACAGGAATGTGGAAGAGTTGAGTCTAACTTTCACTGGACTAAGTGGAGAAAGGAATGCTATTGGTAACTTTAATTAAAGTTAAGAAGTCCAAATTTGGGTTTAACACTAAATATATTAAAGGAAATCCCACCTGAATCTTAATATTTTCTAATTTATGGTAACATTTATGATGCTAAAGCCATGTAGAAATCAGGCATGTGTCTCATGAAGGCTCTTATTCTACTTTAAGGAATCTGAAAAACTTAATTTCTGTCACATCCCTAAACATGCTGTATATTTGGTATACTTTTGATTGTTCTTGTGGCTTCCTTTATTAATAAACAAGTCATACTTTAAATGAGAGGTAATTTATGAAAGCAGCAAGAAGGTGCTAAAATAATAGAACAACATTGAAGAACAATTAAACCATATTAAACATAAATTGCTGAAAAAATATCTACTCCTCCCTCCCTGGGTTTTTTGGTCACATTGACTCTAGTAGATTATGGCTATACTCTAAAGATACAAAGCATTCAGGAGAAATTTCTGTGGGATATTATAGGCTATTTTCTGAGATCACCAGTTCCATGTTCACCAGTACTTAGAAAAACAAAGGACATTTGAGGATGAAATAAAAACATAATATTTGTATGCAGATTTATGGTTCACTTAGATATTATATGTATCCAGTTTAAGAATTATGAGTATATAATAAAACTAACAAAAAAAAGGGGGAAAAAAGAGGACGAAAAACAAACCCAAAAGAACAGAGAAAGTTTACCAAGGAATGGAATATATTTTAGAAGGAAATGCTGAGCAGGTAGGGACTGTTAGTATTAAAAAGAAAACAGAGAGAGAGTTGATACAAGTCAGGGAATGAGAGGGAATAAAGAATTACCCTTCACTTTTCACTTACCCTGAAAAGTAAGGGGTACCCAAATGACATTTTGCTTAAACCAAACTAAGTATTGTGTCACACAATATGTAATTAGATTGTGGAATATATTTCCTCATGAAAATATAAAGAAAAAACCAAGAAGTGACTTCATGGAAGAAGGTATAGATGGTAATTGAACAAAATGGCTTGAAAGCAATCTTTGTCTCAGGAAAAGCCAATATCAATGATTTTGATTGCAAAATACAGAGGTAGACAAGAGGAAGGTTCACTATTAACTTGTCCTATTTACTGCTAAGTAACGGGGTTACAGGCTGTTCTCTATGAACAGAAGAGCAGAGAGGTACAGCAGGAGGTGCTGTAACCCAAACAACTTGCTTGGAGAAAAGAGCCCCTGCCCCAAACCCTCTGCAAGTTGTACCAGGAGACCCTCAGCCCCATGAATGGTCCCCATCCATGACTCTGTGCCCGAGGCTCTCCAGGCCTCCTTTCAGGCTAGGAGGGTTTATCCCAAGGGTAAGGTAGTTACACAGAGAAACCTACAATGTGCTGCTTAGGGTAGGTATCAAAATGGTGAATTAGAGAATTCAAGGTCTTTTGAGAAGGAATGCGTGTGGAAGACTAGAAGAAAAAGGGGATAAAAGACAGTTGGCATACGGTCAAGTACACTTGTCTGGTCATGTCCTGCACCTGGTCAATTCAGCCTGTCTTCTCATCAAGTTCTACTCTGGATTCTTTTTGTGGGTGAGGAGCTCTAATTCTGTGTTCCATGTGTTTATGGAGGTCTAGGTGTGACAGCTGCAGCAGGGATCATGGGTCATTTGGGGTCATACATCTGGGGTGCTAGAACAGTGAGGGCTTAGGTCAGCATGTGATCACCAAACTAAATGAGCAGGTGAAGTGATCTGGAAGCCAGGGGTGTTTGTGTGTGTGAGTGTAATGACCAGAGGAATTGTGACTGAAGAGATCCAGGGATCCAGGCCAAGTGCTGAAGTCACCGAGAGGTCTGAATGCCAGCAGGGACGTGTGTGTGTGGAAGGTTTGTGTGTGGAGGGTGTGTGTGTGGAGGGTGTGTGTGCCACCTGTGAGGGGAGCAGCACCTGGAGTGGGGCTGCAGCCTCAGCAGTTCATGTGTTCGGCTACCAGCAACAGAGATATCAAGGATCCAGAGATCAGATACTGGACCTTTGAGGGGTCTGAGCCCAGTCAGTAGAGGAATGTGCACAGTACATATATATATTTCCCACTAATGGACCTTCAGCCTGATCAGCTGGAGAGGGACCCTGGATTGGAACAGAGGTTCATTGTGTGTGGCCAGAGGGACATTGTGCTGTTTGTTACTGCATGAGTGCCCTGTGTTTCTGTCTGTATTGATCTGTGCAGCTGGCTGTTTGTATCCATGAGTACGTGTTGGACGTGTGTTTCCCTGTGGGCCAGTGGGAAGCATGCTCAGACTCTTTATTGGTTGGACCTGGGGCATGAAGCTGTGGCAGTCTTGCCTCTTTTGACCTATCCAATTTGACCACTACCTAATATTTGCTATCACTAGTTGCTACTAAAACACACTGAGTAGGATGTCTTTTGTTCTGACCCAGCAGAGCAACCCTGAACAGACAATTAAGGATGCTTTGTAAAATTTCAATGGACTTGACTAGCAAAAAAGGATTAAAAATAATGCAATAAATTCCTTCTAAATTCCCTTTACTTCATACCTTCCTTATCTGATTCTCTTTATCCTCCCTACATGATGTCATCTGTTGTCTTTGTATCAACTAGCCTTACCTTTACACATTCTTGTATAACATTTTAGTTTTTCTGCTTCCATATTCTTTGATTTCACCTGAGGGAAGAATAATCATCATAAATTTATTAAATCTTCCATTGAACAATGACAGAAAAAATCATGAAGAAATTCAACAAACCAAATGAAAACTGGTGTAAGTGGTGGCTAAATACTTAGTTGATAGATAGCCAAGGCGAAGTGTGAATTAGGATTTTGTAATTTTTCTTTACTTTTCACAATTGAAAATATGGAAAGCTGAGATGTAGTTACTCAAATTTCAGTTTGCTGTTCTTAATACCAAATTATGTTATAGTAGTACGTACCTATGGACATGAAAAAACCTGATATACATGTTCTGAAGTTACTATCTTATCCCCTTAGTTTTTAAAGGCTTTAAAAAATCTTTAAGAAGAACCACTACCTTTACTCATGTATATGAAAATAACTCTGACCACAGCCACCATATTTATATGGTAGGATTCAGTGGATAAATTAGAGAAAAAGTTCAGACTAAGAAACAAAATAGGCAGCATAACCAGTTTAAATTGTGATGAGACTTTAAGTTAACAGATTTTAATTAGCAGAAAGCACATTTCAAGCACCTTTATACCAGACTTAGTAATATAAGGTGAGACTGTTCACTAGAAGAGTCTGTGGATGGGAATTTAAGAAAAGACTTGAGCTCTAGAGAAGCCTTGTATCTCCAGGAGCATAGATTTCACCAGTGATGAATTGAATCCTCGCTCAAAATAATATTGTCTCTTTCTTACTTCAAAACACATGTGAGGTCTCTGGTGCAGCTCTTTACTCACATGCACTGAACTAGAGATCAGAGAGTATCACAGCCTGAAGTTATATGACTTCATGTTAGGAATGAGTATGAAGTTTCTTGTACAGAGCTGAACATCTTCTCTTCTGTTTGACTGAGCTATACATAACCAAAGGCATTGCAGTAGCTTGGGGCTGTGTGTTTGAGTTATTTCCCTTGTGCATAAGTTGCACACAGTTTAACTGCCTAAGTATTTACATATTTTCTGAGACTTCCTTGTTGTAAAATAAGAACGTTTGTCTACCTAATTGTCAAAACACGCTACTCTTTAATCTGGCATAATATTTACTTCTGTGGTAGTGTGTGTCAGGAATTCAGGCTCAGGTTGTAGATGGTATCAAATTTTAGTAAGTGATAATGACATTAGGGAAGGTTGCCAGGAGAAACATCTCAACTATGCAAGTTAAAAATTGCCATTCAAGAATTGATTTAGCGTGCTTCTGATTATAATATTCTTTTGAAATATTATTGAAATTCTTATGTCTACTTGTACTAGGCAATGCCTTTTGTAATGCAGTGCAGCATTTCCTTATCTCTGAAGCTCAGCTGCAGAATATAGAATCAGCCTTCAAAAGCATCCACTTCACATTGTTTCACCAGCAAATCCTTTTACATTTCCCCCTACCCCTAGGAAACATACATAAATGCCTGGTTTTATTAACCTAACTTTGTTAAACATGTATTCAGATGAAAGGGCTAGAGATGAAGACATGAAGACAGACATTCTTAGCTGGCTAGAAGGTAGATGCAGAGCTGACAAGTGAGTGGACCATTTCAGCATATCTGTTCCACTTGATTGGTACAAAGCTTTCCAATGTCATTTTGACTAGCTATGAAATCAAATTATTCCGCATGAAGTGTTGTGCAGCACTGGGCTGTTCTAATGCCCACTGGATATTGTGAGTGACTCTTTGTGCATGACTCCTCATTTCTATAACTATTCTGGACAACTGTTTTATCCTAAGCAACTAGGAATCCAAAATTTCATCTCTGCCTGACCCTGGATTGTCAGGTCCAAAGTGGGTTCATGGAGTGCCCACTGAAACTCACTGAGTGTCAAATTCCCTTGGCATGCTTAACACACTCAGGGACACTCTGCAGATGCTATTCAGGTGGCCCTGACTAAAGATTGGGGTGCCTATGATCCTGGGCTCCTACTGTACTCACAGTTGTCTTTTTGACATATATTTGACCAGAAAGTTGTTGCACTAATTTTAAAGGGCAAAATTCCACTACTGAAATGTCCCTTTAACTGCAACATGCCCAGAGCAAGTGTTTAGAATGGCTGTTGAGCTTGTGTATTAAAAAACAGCAGATTGTTTGGGGTTTTTCTCATAGTGGAATTCATATTACTTTGAAATACACTTAGTGAATTTATAGTATGATCAAAATTAGTTAAGACATTAAGCAAATAATGTTATCAGCATATGATACATTGAATTACCAACTTTTAAAAATGCTTAATCCCGTTTTAAGATTATATTCACTTTATGGCAAACAAGAACTTCTTTTTTTATATGGCTGTAGCAGTTTCTGTAAGAAAATATCTAATGTCATATTTAATTTAATGTGAAATTATGAATTAAGATTGCAGTCAAAATGTATTACTAAATGTTTATCTGAAAAAAAGCCTGTTAAGAAAAGCAGTAGTTGGCTTACAAAAATAATTTTTAAAAAATTTTCTAATGAAAGCTTAATTTCCTCTCAGTAAATAAAGCATATGAAGGAGAATGATCAGAAATATCCAATTAAAAATCTATTTGTTGAATTCTCAATGAAGCAAACCCTACTGATCCGCCAAAATTTCTCTATTTTTATTACCTAAATCCAAATGTAAATATTTATATCTAGTAGCTATATGACCACATAAAAATAAAGAAAATTAATATTTTTTCAAAAACTTGTGTAAGGTTGCTTTTATCTACAGTCAATATACTCAGTCAGCTGACCTGTCTAAAATAGAAATGTTGAGCTTACTTCATAGCAGTGTGAGTAGTGCCTCTGCCACAGAAAACAGAACATGAAACAAAACAGAAAAGAAAATGCATTTTTTAGTCTGCTCCCAGCTCCAGATGGCATGCTGAGTTAGAAATAGATAATAGTTACCTTCAGGATACGAGATGAACAGAATGAGGGATTGATTTGACAAGTTTATTGTACTCTGTTCCTTTTGTTAAATGTAGGATTCTTTAATTTATTGCTTTTCTTCTCAGGACATCTACAGTAATATTAGAGAAGTGCTGATAGTGTAAATACACTACAGTGAGCCACCTGTAGGCAATACTGATGTGACCTGTTTCTCACAGGTATCAAATTCTCTAATTACCCTAAAAATTTCAGCTCACATGTCTTCCATTTGAAACTATCATTCTTTCTTTTGTTTGTTCACTCATTCACTCATTCTCTTTTTCTTCTTTCTCACTAAATACATGACTCTGAATTTTAGAAAGAAGTCTAAGGTTTGAAAAATGTTATTGACACTGCAATCAATGTGATGCAGTGTGTGACTCTATCAGTTGCTGGTATCACTTTTATTACTGCACATAGGGGAAAAGTTAAAATTTAATGAGAAGAAGCAACCCACAAAATACCAGTCTATTACAGTAATTAAAATGGAGGAATAATAAAATCACAGTTCTTTACAGCGTTTCTACTTTCTGCTGAGTCATCCTACTACAACACAAGTGTAAGACACAAGGCAAGTGAAAGAGTTTGCTATGTGAAATCTGACAAATACTATTCAGAACTAAAAGCCGTTACTATACCTTATTTACCCATCTTCCTTTCTGAAATTAATTAAAAGCTTCACTATTTATTTTTTCAGGCAAATTACTGAATCTGAAAATTGGTCTTGAATTCCATCTTCTGGGGAAAACCTGGAGGAGAAGACAATAAGCATTAAACACATTCAGAGTTAAGGTAGTCCATATTTAGCCTTTGGTATTTAAAACACATTTTGGAGAATGTCTAGATTTATAAATTTTAAAAATTGAAGAATTTTCTTCCATTCCAGGACCAAGGCAAAGACAGACATTTTAGAGATATTTTCTTAGAATCTTTACTTGAACTATAAAACGTTCTTATCATCTTCTCCTAAAATTCCTATGAAACAATTGCATGTGAAATGCCAAGTTTGAACACTCTCTGAAATAAGAAAAAACTGTCACTTCAGCTCAAGTCTGGTGTCAGCTTTGCATTTAAAATCACTGCTAGTTTGTGAATCTGTGTTACAGCTAGTGCATAAAGGGAATGCAAGGGATTATATTCAGGTCTTGGTATAATTTTTACCAATTCTTTCTGTCATTTTAAGAACCTGCTGATACTGGAACAATATATTCTAGCCTGAGTTGAAGACAAAAAATTCTTTTGGAAATCCAGTTGTGCCCTGGCAATTTTTGTCCCAGCTCAGCACCACAAACACACCTCGTGTTCTGCAGACCTGGCAGATATTTCGATCTTATTTTAGTTTAGGGACATTTGGATTGAATAAGTGAAGGGTCAGGGCAGAATTTGGGTGGTTGTTCCCTATTTGAACTTCTGTGGCATATA
>WEIU01008660.1:0-52912 GCA_013389925.1 Aegithalos caudatus
AATATCAGACTCAGCATCAAATAACATCTTATTTGTTGCTGAATGGTCTAAAACATAATTGCAAAGTACTCTTCTAATTAGTTATCTTTAAAATTTTGCCTTTAGCGTGTTACATTTGGCAGCTTTGTGAAGTGCAAAAAATATAAAATAAATGGATACTGTCTGAAGAAACAGCTACTTTTTTCTAATCCTAAAAAAAACAACAGCTTGTAAGGGTCAATCTTTTAAAGTGCATGCTTCACTGAATGCAATTATTAATCATTTCCCTTCAGGAAAAATATTAAATTAAGTGTTAAAGTACAGACCTAAACAGTGTTAAGTGCCCAGAGCTACTGAGTTCATGGTTTCAGCTATATTTCAGTATGAGATAATTGACCTTCTACAATGCAAATGTAGAGCTGGCACTGACTGCTACAAAATGACTCATCCTGTCTCAGTATTTTATCTCCTTGCATTTGTTTATTTATTTATTTCTCTGTCCATCCTCAGTTGCCATGAAGGTCTCTGTGGGTGTGCTTCAGATTGAGTCCTTAGGTTCCTACATTTTTACTAAGCACACAGTTTTCAGGATGCTTTCCTCTGATAGAACACCAAATAATATGGTAAAGGCTTTTTTTCCTAATGGCTTTACTGCCTTCTAAACCAGTTGAATTTATTGAGAATTAAAACCATGGTTAAGATTTTTTTCACAGATAAATGAATTAAATCCTCAAACCATATCATTCAGGCAGAAAACCAAAAGAGAAAGATGGTAACAGTTTTTTCTCACTGTGCTTATGGGTACTGAAAAAGACCTGTAATATTAATTCTAGTGTTTTATTATTAAAGTGCTTTCTGTAATTACATTTTAATAAGTTGACTGACGTCACTAATTACAGATTACGGCTTTTCTGAAGCAATACACAATGGCAGATGCCTTCTCAAAGTATCATGCTGATAACGTTTATACCAGAAAAGATACTGGTTGTTTGCTGATCAGAAACAGCAGATATGAAAAGCATTTATAGTTGAAAGGAGACAAGGTTTGTGCAACTGGTAGGATCTAAAGCAGTAGTGTCCATTATATTTACCTTAAATGTAGTGTCTTTGTATGTGTGTGTGTATAAATCTGTGTGTATAAACATGTGCACATAAACACATATAAATATCTACAGCTCTCAAGTACACATGTATGTGTTTATCTTTGTCCAACTAGTCTGAGAAAGAGAGCTGCTCTGTTACTATCAAAATATGCTAGCATGAATTTGCATTGTTTTGTATCCCTGGCAGCATTTCACTGTGGATGAAGGGTTGCTGAAAAACAGAGACTTCGAAAANAAAAGTGTGATTAGGAAAAAAAGAGTGCTCTGGTGGGAAAGATTATGTTCTGTGTGATCAGAGCTTAAAGGTTGAATCATTACTCTTTCACAAGACAGATAACTTCAGACAAGTCAGTTATCTTACGCAATGGCAGACAAATACTTTATGTGAAAAAATCCTTTTATCCCAGCTTACAAGAACATTATAAAAATGTCTAATTTTTTTCCATGTACCATGTGGTTTGGTTTTGGTCAATTTAAAGGCTTCATTCAAATATTGGTGTGGATTTTCTACACATAGTAATCTCAAGTATATTTTCAATTAAAAATATGAATACCATCTTTTTATCCACAAAAAAAAACCCCTTGCTATAATGCTTTGAAAGGTAGCCACAGGAAGGGAGAGAGGTAGGAACCATAAACAATGCAGGATCTTTGTTTCTTCAGGTCAGAGTTGATACTTCAAACCCATTTTTGATATCTAGGTCCCAGCCATCTTAGTGAAAACAGATTCTTATGTAATTAGTTATACAATACAGAAAGTGTCATCTGAAGGGACTGATCACAGTTATTTACATTGTTTGTTGCCACATCTCCTTCCACAGAACAGCCTAACAGCAGAAGTCCTGTTACTAATGGGATATTATTCTCCTGACCTTAAGTAAGTGACCTCTCCTGCAGAGAGAGCAGGAGCTTCAACATGTGTCTCTGACATCAAAGACTAGGTTGTGGGCTGTAAAATCTCTTTCTCTGATGCAGTCACTTGATGTAGAAGAGTTCTGACAAATGACCTCCTTTAAGTCAATGACTTGAAATCTCCTTTTTCTGTACGTGAGGTAGATGCACTGATGACTAACACAGTTTTGTGTTCCAGACTTATTTCTGCTATCTGGTATTACTCAGGTCTAGATCAAGGAATCAGTCCAAATAACCCAAATCAAATCCAGTAGATTCATGCAGAAAGTTCCAGTTTTGACAACAGTCATTTATCTATCAGGTGATAGAGGAATAACAATGAACATATACAACCATTTTAATATTCTTGAATGTTAAATGTGGATAGCCTCCCCAGAAGAATCGTAGAACCTGTGTTGGCAAAAGTCTACATAAGAGGGCCCAGCACCCTGTCCAGCTGAATCTTAAAATGTCCAATGTTGGAGAATCAACCACTTCTGTGGGGGTATTATTCTAATGGCTGATTGTTCTTACTGTGAAAAATTTTCATCCTGTCTCCATTAAGAATCTCTTCGGGGGTAACATGCCCATTACCACTCATCTTTTCCATGTGACTCCTTGTAAAAAGGGAATCTCCGTCTTCTTAGTAGCTACCCCTTAAATACAGAAACATGGTGCTATGGCTTCCCTGAAGTCTTTTTTCAAGGCTGAACAAACCCAACTCTCTCACCATTTCCTATTCTTTCAGGCTTCCTGGTTCTTTGTTCTCCTCTGTGGCCCTTCTCTGGACTCTCTCCAGCCTATTCACTTTGTTTTTTTCCTTTATAGTGGGGACTAGAACTTAACACAGTATTTGAGATGTGGCCTGATAAGGGATGTGCAGGGAGGGATAATGAATGACTTTTCCTCTCTCTGCTGCTGATGACCTTATTGATGCAGCCCAGCATCCTGTTGGCTTCTTTGTTACAGCATCACACTGTTCACTCATGTTGAGCTTGATGTCCACCAGGATGTCTTCTTTTAACT
Source organism: Aegithalos caudatus (assembly GCA_013389925.1). Classification (NCBI taxonomy): domain Eukaryota; kingdom Metazoa; phylum Chordata; class Aves; order Passeriformes; family Aegithalidae; genus Aegithalos; species Aegithalos caudatus. Next base: position 3,000 of record WEIU01008660.1, read on the forward strand.
TTTATCTGCATTTTAATCCCCAGCTGGTGACAAAATTTGAGTTTATGTTACAAGTCTTCAGTAGCTTACTCTATATATACTTCAAACATAGTCTTATGGATTTGAACCTTGTTCGGGTAACAATACCAGCTTTTAAGTGAAGGCTAACCTTCTTTTAGATTTCCAGATATTTTTAGCTGACTATTTCTGTTAGGCCAAATTTAGAACCATGTACCACCTCATATCTGCCAAAATTTGTTCATCAGATAAGAAACCTGTCCTGTACATTACTAAGTGACCCGATGAAGTGACAGCAAAATTTATTGTTTCAAGGCATGATGAGGCTTGCAGCACTTCCATCAGTGATTTGTGTAGCTCAAAGAGAGAAACAAATGTTTTCCATGAATACTAGTTTTAGTTGCAGGTTCATGGAAACTGCTGTCTTCAGGCTTTGGCAAACATTTATTTCAGCATTCATTCTGCTTCTTGCTTTACTCCTACCCTCATTCTCTTTTCTAGGATTTTGCAGAAGACACAACTTCTGGTGGAAAAGGGGAGCAAATTCTGAGTGTTGGAGCGCATGTCTGTTCCTGAGTACATTGCTCCAAAATCTCTACCCCCTAAGCAAATGATCAGTTGGAAACTGCACAACATAGCCACTGTACCCGGAATCTCTTCTCTTCAGCTTGTTTTCACTTCTGGAGTGCATCTGTTAATATTTTTTCTACTTTATGTTAAGACACTCAAGACATATTAATTGTTCTCAGAGAGCAAATCAGAATCTGTCTAAAATATTGGGCTTCTGTCTATTTAAATTTTACTTCTAAATAATAGAAGCACCTAATTTGTTATAATGTGTATTTGGGAAGCTCACAGAGGAAGTTAATCCTATTTAATTTTACTCACATACCTCACCTTGAGTTCAGCCTCTGTGTCCTTGCCTTTAAAGACCCTCAAAGTTTTGCCCCAAGCTATCTTTCTAACCTTATTCCCTATAGCATTTCTCCTCTTTATGCCACCAACACCTGTCTTCATTTGGCCCTGATCACTCTCTCCAGGCTTTTTTCCATGCCTGTACATTCCAGCTTACACTTCTTTGCCAAGTCACGGTCCTACTTTCAGAAAAGTCCATTAGCTAAAATAAAAACAATGCATTTCTTTCACCAGCTTTAAAGTAAGGAAAGACAAATGAAAAGCCCAGCCAAATCCTGGTCTGAAGTAATAAGCCAGTGTCCCATTTCCTTGGGTCAAAACTACTTGCCCAGGAACATGCCCAGTCAGATAAAATGGCAGGACTTAGGAGATGATCCTTCTCATAAAAACAAATTAGAACAGATTTACTTAAAGTCTACATTGCATAGTCAGTATCACACCAGTAAGTAATTTCAGTATTTAAGTTTTACGTGGCTGTCTTTTAATATTATTTCCATGACCCTTAAATAAAGGTATCAATGCAGCCTGCTGAAATTGCTATTCAATGAGAACAGTAATTCTCATCTATCTTTAGCAACCTCTCATTAGCACAGAGCTAATGAGGGCTAGATGCTGCCATGAGGAAAGTTGACAAAGCTGTAGAAACTTCACCAAGAAAATAGAGGATTTTTATGTGGCCTTAGGTTTAGTATCCTTTAAAAAGAGACTGATGAAACTCGAGTCTGATCTGTGCTTCTCCCTCAAGCTGGGAAGCAGTTGGCACTGCTCCTTTTGCTGGATTGCTGGCTCCCTTTCTGCTCCATATAAGCTTGACCAGTGCTCATCCACCAGGAATCTAGACATCTTGCAACACTACCTGCTGTGGCTAATAACTATCCCATGTGATCCTGTGTCTGATCCAGGTGCCGGAGTGGTGTTTCAATTTGTTCAAGTTCTTCCTGAAATATAAACTTAGAAAGAAAAGGAAGGAAGCAGTCAATCAAGCAAACATTTCCTATCCAGAACTTTTTGAGCTGCTAAATTTGCGATTTTTACTTGAGGTTTGATGTGTTCTCTCTGGACTCTTTGCCCCTTTCTACTCAGGAAAACACCAGCAGTGGTGAGAGAGAGAAGAGATCTCCTCATACCTCTCCCCCATGGACACAGGCAGGCTGTGTTCCACCCACTGCTACCCAGACACACTACAGGGCTCACAATTAAATGTTTATTTTTTTATTAATTATTTACTTATAAAAGTATCATGGCATTTAAAAATATGTTTCACTGAAAATCCGTCCTAAACTTTATTCATTCTTGAGATGTGAAAGTGGAAACATAATACATAACCCTTAAAAGATTAAAAAATTTTTGTTAGGTTTCACTCAAGAAGACCCTCTTCCTTGCATCTTAATACTGCAAAGTAGGTTGGCAGAAAAATAGAAAAAGCACTGCACCAGAAAGTTTGTTTCCTAATCCTTTGACAGGCCTTCTATTTTTTTTTTTCTCCAGTGTTCTAGAAAATAGACCAGAAAAAAAATATCTCAAACAATGTAAGTGCTAAACTTAGCACTGTCAGACAGTAAAAGATCAGAGCTGTGTGTTGTAGTCTGGACCTGGAACTGCTGTCAAAGATTTTCTAACTAACTCTGCTTAACACCATGAAAAGATTCAAGGGGAAACTAGGGGGTTTTTTTTCTGTTTGCTTTTAAAAGTTGATTAGTCTAGGGGGCATTAAATCTTTCATTATGAAGTTTCCTTTCAGGATAAAATGTTTATTTTCAACTTGAAAAAAGCCACTTTTAACCTTTAAAAAAAAAAAAAAATCCCTTGACTTTTCTAGATTTGGATTGCATTGGGTATCTTTTAACCATACACAGGAAAGTCCCCTAGGAATTGTAGTGTTGTTTGTCAGTATTCCTTGAGGGATTTACAGGAATGCTCACAGCTATTCCTGCCTCATCAATTATTTTCTTCAGAGATTAAATTTTACTTATCTGTATAGAGATTTGTTCTTCTTTTCATGCTGTTATCCATTTTCTCATTTGTCCTTATTTCCGTGGTTCGTTAAATGATCATGAAGAAAACAACAGCTGTGCTGAAAGCAGCAGGGATAGGGGGAAGAAGTACATTCTTTTCCAGGTTTCGTACTAAAAATGGGAAGTAAGGGAAAAAAGAGGCTGTCAAAAAAAATAAACAGGAATTTTGCATTTCAAAAATGACCTGTTTTATAAAGAAAGACCCAAAATTATTGTCTGCACATATACAGAAGAATTTTAACACAAATGACATCACCTTCTGGATTGCTTTCAAGGGCATGTAGAAGTGCCACACTTCTTTTAATTTCTCCATAGTGCTAGAGTTTTTTTATGATTATTCAGTCTGAGTCTAGCTGAAGTCAACTGACAAAACAGTTTCTTCTCAACAAATGAGAGACTTTTCAGCCTTTCAAATATCCAAATCAAACGATAGCTTGCTAGCAAAGAAGTGCATGTTTCAAGAGAGGCTTAAATGGTGTCTGTAGTCCTGTCAAAATTAACAGAAATCTATAGCTGAAGTGTAAAGGATACTGGATAATGTTTGTTAATCAGTGTTTAATCATTGCATGCATTCACTGATTTATTATTTATGTATAGGGAAAATTTACTTTTCTTCACTATAGGTGGATGCCCTCATTGTTCCAATATCTGCTTTTTTCTTCTTGCTCTGAACCATTCAGAAGAGTCTGTGACCATGTTCTTAACTTCTACCCCTACCAGGTATTTATACTCATGCATAAGATGGCCATGATGTGTTATCTCTCCAGGCTGAACATTGCCATCTCTCTCAATCTCTTTACATAGCTCTCATGCTCCAATCATCTTGTGGCTCTTTGCTGGATTTGTTCCACTATGTCCAAGTTCTGCTTATACCAGGGAGCTCAGGACTGGACTCAGCATTGCCTACGTGACCTGTCTAGTGCTGAGGAGAGGCAAAGGGTCACAGTCCCAGCCTCCAGGCAATGTAATGCTGTTCCTGATGCAGCCCTGGAGGGGCTGTTTGCCCTCCTTGCTACAAGGGCATGTTGCAGGCTCATTGTCCATTCGGGCCATCAAAGCCTTCTCTGCAAAGCTGCTTCCCAACCAGTGGGCAGTTGTGTTCCTTCAGGTTACTGCCATCCTTCTGAATGTCAGCACAACCATGTGGTTCATCAATCATTCCCCTCACTTTTGCATCATCTACAAATTTGCTGAAGGTGCACTCTGTCCTGTGGTCCAGGTCATCAGGGAAGATAATGAAACACAGGGTCCCCAGTATCAACCACTGCAGTATACCATTAGTGCCTGAGCTTCCTCTGGACTTCATGCTCCTGATCAAACTCTTTGAGCCCAACGGTTTTGGCAGTTTTTAAAACTTATTTAGCCTATATTTCATCAGTTTTCCTAGGAGGATTTTGTGGGATACACTGCTGCAAGCCCTTCTCAGGTCAAGACAAATCAACCCCCTCTCTCTCTATGCACCAACCCATTGCAGAAGTATCTCGGGTCCATACTGGCAATTCCCATTCATCCTCTTGTCCTTCATATGTTGGGAGATGGTTTCCTGGATTATTTACTCCATTACTTTTACAGGAATAAAGATGAGGCTAACTGACCTGTAGCTCTGCCAATTGCATTTCTGCACTTCCTAAAGACAGGAGTAACAATTGCTGTCTTCCAGTGTCAGAAGTCTCCAACATTTGCCATGACCTTTCAAAAATTAATGGAAACAATTCTGCAATGACACCAAGAATCCCTCTCACCCTTCCTGGGTGCATCCCCTCAGCTTCTGTAGATTTTACTTTGTTTAAATATTTCCTGAGCAGATTCCCCTCCTCCTCCTTTGCTGTGGATTTCTCCTCTGTTCTTAGGGACTTGGAACTCCTGAAATCTCACCTTTGCTTCAGTAGATACTGAAGAACAGAAGACCTTGAGGTGTTGGACTTTCCCATGTCCTTTGTCAGCCCGAACCATCCAGCAGCTTCTGTGTTTTCTCTAGTCTATTTTTTGCTTCTAGCGTACTTGTAGATGCCACATGATGCTTACTTAATTTTCACTTTTACATTTCTGTCTTTCTTTACCTAAAAATCCTGAAACAGGAAGAAAAAAAAGAGAAAAAAAGAAAAAATAAAAAAGTTCTATATATTAAATAAACTACAAAATGCTGTAGCGAACCTTATATTAGCTATTTTATGTATTGTATAATAATAATGCACTGGCTTTAATGTGGATAATCCCTAATATTTGTTAAAATGTAGTTCTTCACCCTACTATAATTTAGCACTGCATGCAAAGAGTTCATATAGATGTAGAGAGAATTCTGGAATTCCTGAAATTATTTTTAAGTTGTTATCCTACACAACCCCCTTTTTTTTTTTTTATATATTAGTCCAAATAAAATCATTGTTTTGTTTTACTGTAAGCACATAATTTGACTTACTAACATCTAGGATCCCAGATACAGAGTCTCACATAGCTTCTTAAAACAAAACAGGAACTTTACTAACTCTAGTATGACATGTTGTGTGCTTGGATGGTATAATTTAAGCAAGCAAGTCACACATTTTGGTATTTCCACTCAGAACTACAAGGTTCTTTTTAGAAACATTATGAATTTTATCTCAGACACAACTTTCACAGTAAGTACCACATTCCATTCTCATCAGTCTACTTTTCATGTCCCCAACACTGTACACCATTTATCCATTCCCATCTTTTGCCCATATTTCCTACTCAGTATGGTCTCTCTCTCTTTTTTTCAGTATTCACCTTTTTCCTCTTCTTTTTCTGCATTAACCCATCATTTTCAGAGATAACAGCTCAACTCAAATGGAAATACTTTCTTCCCCTATAGAAAAGTAGCTAGACAGATAACTTAGGATTTCAACAGAAATGTTTGCATTTCCATAAAATTAAAGCAGCTTTATCATCCAGTGTTCCATGTGCACAGTCATCAGTTTTCTGATTTCCAAAAGATCCAGCCATATTTTACTTTCTTATACTTCCCTTGAAATCAAGGGAAGGAGGCTGTTGGAGGGCTCTTTTATGTTACCACTTCCTAGAGTTTTCTCTGCCTATAGAGAGAGAAATTTTCGCTGAAGTATAATGGTGTCAATTCAAATGCAATTTCAGCTGGAAATTTGTCCTTACTGAGAGTAGTTTCGCTGGCAAATGGGAGGTTCTGTCTTTTCAGGTCTTTCAGTGATGAAGTTGTTTATGACACAAGCACATGACTTTTTTTTTTCCTTTTAATGGCGACAGATTTTCTCTGTGGCTGACTAAACTACTGAAATATTTGAGTCACATATTGCTAAAGTTTAATGAAATAGCATATTATTTTCTCCCCTGCCTTCTTATACTCCTTGTTGTACCTCATGCAACTGTTGATTGTTATTGTTTTGTCTTATAAAAATTTTGCAATTCATTTTGCTCATAAGTTATTTTCTGCACAAAAAGCAAGAAATGAAAGATGAAGTGTGTCCAGATTATTTGCTCTCAGCAGATGACAGACTTTTCAGAAGGTTTTCAGGAAATGGATGGTAGAATAGAAACAATTATGTCATCTTTCCTAGATTGACTGAAATTGCAGTTACAATACTAAGAAGTTAGGACAGGCTTATGAGCTGGTGTAAATCATTATAAATTCTCCCCAGTCAAAGCTATGCTAAGGTAAGCATCTCACCATTCTGACTGGGTGGAAGCATAATAATGAATTTCTACATCAGATTGCCAGTATTTAAAAAGAAAAAAAAAGAAAAAAAAATCAGCTGGATGAAGAGTTTCAATGGCATTTGAACTAACCAGTACCTTTCAAAAGTCACTATCAAGGTCATATGCCAAACCAGACTATAACAACCCATTTATAAATTAACTTGAATACACAGAGTGTGCCAGGACCAAATAAATTAATATAAGTCGATACATTTTCACCTTGACATAATGCCACAGGAAGGAAATAAAACAAAGTTAATCTTAAAATTAATTCAGGCCAGCCTACCAATTAATCAAGTGTAACATCAAATAGGCTTTTGGCCTCACACAGAGTATCCTGTTTCTTATCTAATTCTAAAAATAAATGTCCAATCACATACCTTCAATATCCAACAAGTGAATTAAAGGCAGATCCTTTAATTTAGATATAGATTAGAACACAAGAGCCTAGAAGAAAGCCCAAGGTATCTGAAGGTCCTTTTTTGTACTTATTTTGCGTCTTTTTTACTGCCCTGTTGCAGTAACCTTAAGTCCTTTTCCTTTTCATTAATTGCTTCATTCCCTCCTCTCTGTCAGTGTAACGAATTAGAGCTGGGCCCAGATTTCACTGTAAAAGAAAAAAAATTATCTTGCTTCTGAACTCCCCACCTTCCAAACTAGGAACCCATTCTTATGTCTCAGTATTCCATCTCCCTGCATACTTCAACTCCCTTAAAGCAAAATCCTAACTCAGTTTCTTGTACCTTTTCTCAAGTGTTCTGGTACACTTTGTTACATTCTCTTTGCTCCCTTTCCCTCTCTTTCCTTGCAATTACCTTAAGCTTCATAAATTAGCTTTTACTTGTATTGTCCAGGGTGATATCTGAGTTTTTCTATGAAGGAGGACAGCATCAGGAAGAAGAAGATGTGAGACACAGGGGTCAAAAGGTGATGCTTAAGCCATCAAACCATAGTTGTTCTTACTGTAAAATCAGTGAGCAGATGCCAACTGGAAATAAGAGGAACAAGTACATTACACATTACAAGAAATTTTCAAGTGTGAGAAAACTGTATGGATCCATTAAAGTCTTAATTTGTCAATGTCGAAACACATTCTTCTGAGGTAATATCTTGCTAATTTTTTAGCAGTCAAAACTGTGTTGCTTAGTATGCATAACTCACTCCCTTCCACAGCACCTTACTTTTGAATGTCTAGTAGAAGTGTGTATTTTTACAGGAAAGAAAAAGTATTACTGTTTTACTAAAGATTGAGTGAAGATAAACTTTGAACTTGGCAGTGCTCTTCACTGTGATGTGTAAGTCTTGTAATATTTCATTAAGAGGATATAGGTGAAAAGTATCATCACACATTATTTGCTTTTACTAAAGAAAAGTACTGTTTTAAGAAAATTATTTCAATATCAATAAAAGAAAAAAAAGTTAAATCATTCATAAAATGTATTCAAAATTCATTCTTTTATTTTCACTTTAATGCCGGGCTTAGAAGTTCTGTCATCCTTATTCAGTCTTTCATCTGCAGCTGGATTTTATGCGAGAAATAAGAGGCTGTTTAAATCAGTTTTACCCGATACCTTAAGTCTTTATTTTTATAGCTAAAACATCCAACCTTTCAATTTTAATTGTTTTTTCAATTTATCAAGCAATTTACAGAATGTCACAGAATCCAGAAGGCTTTCCAGCTGGCCACCTAAGGAGAAACATAGACAGGTAACACTGTTTCTGGAAGTACTATCATACCATGTAATATTTTGAAATATTGTTCATATATCAAGAATCTAAAGAGGGCTTTGGCCAGTGACCAAAAGTGGAAAGGAAAAATGTAGGCCTTATATGTGCATTCAAAAAGAAAGAAACTAAACCCAGAAATAGTTATTTTCTCTACCTAGTAATTATACAAACACATCTTTTATTTATGAAGTGTTCTCTCCTTGACTCCTTGGAGTGCTACATAAATGCTCAGAACAAAAATGTTGGAAAGAGGCCAGATGGAAAAACAAAATGTCCATCAGAGGTAGAACAAACAAGAGTGGTGTACTTTAAACTAACATTGCTCTTCAATTCAAAAACTGAATTTGCACTCAGGAGTACAGTTCTGCTTTATGGGCCTGCTTGGATTTTCACAGTTTCTTTTGCAACAATCTGTCTCATATTTGATCACAGAAGGCTAATTCTCAGGACCAGGTTATTTTACAAAGTTTATATCAACTTGTTATTAAAGGTAAATTGAGTGTAAGTAGGGGTTGGGGATAAACTAAGCCAGGGGTTCCAGACAGGAAATCTTCACTGTTTTGGAAATTCTCATTCATATACATGGGGATTGTTTGTTTTTTAATTAGCTGGGAATAAACATGAAAAAAGTTGGGAGGGCTGGAGGCAGCTTTTTCACCCGAAGTCAAAAACTTACATTCTGTGCTATATAAATCATCAAGATCATGAAATTAGTCTGTACATTTTCATCCATGGCTGATGGCTTACCTAGTGCTTCATCCACTGCACAAGCCCCTTCTCACCTCAGTGTTTTCCTTCAGGATCCTATTTGGCGTGCTCTGCTCAGGACCTTTTGGCTTTACTATTGTCTTCCTGGGACAGGAAGGGCTGAGCCCTGCAAATATTACAAGTTGAGAGTCAAGGACCAAGGGCTGCTGAATACCCACACATGCCAAACAGCTTCAGCTGGCTGTCATGAAATGCAAATGATAATGGTGGAGAGGAAATATGTATGGCCAAGTCAGGTCAGTAATGCTTCCAGCCTCTCAGCAACTTCAGCCATGAGTTGTGTTCCTGACAGGCATCATCCTAACATCTAGAGGAAATGTGCCCTTCCTCTATTTAAAAATCCACAGTAGGAGGAATATCTAAAGGAATGCGGGAGACTTGAGCTCTTTCCCACTGAATGCAGGTGCCTTGGACTACACAAACTGTGGTTTCTTCCTTGGTGGAACTGTTCCTTTTTCTGTAAATATTAAAGTGTGAAGGGCAGGCTAATGCCTCATCTGTAGAGAATTTCCCCAGGGAGTGGCAGCCCAAGTTCAAACCTCTGTGTCAATTGTTAGATAATTACTTAGACAAAACAGAACTGCTCCAGGAAGATAAATCTAAGTACTTCCTAAAGAACAGAAAATCAGAGGGGAGAGAATACACAGAAAAGGGCCGGAAATTGAAGTTCAAGGCTGCAGCAAAGCAGTTCTGCTGGGATTTAAGGTGACTGTGCCTAAGCCAAGCCAAGAGGCATCACTGAGCAGGCAGCCTGCCCCTCCTGCACAGGCAGCAGACCAGATGTGCTGCTGCCCAGCTGTGAGCAGGAAGACCCAGTGCCTGAAGCCCGGCAGCAGGAGGGCACACACCAGGGCTCACCCGTGTGGGATCAGCTCTTACAGCTGCAGTGGAGAGTGGACAAGCTGGGCACACTCCTGAATCCAGCCCTTAAGAGCAGATTTTAGTACAGGCCAGTGGGACTGGTGTTTTAATGACACCGATCTCCAAAGACTCGGGAAGCTCCCCCTGATGTCCTTTAATTTAAGGTAATAGGTTTTCTTATAGAATTCAGGCTCTACCTACTATTCCAGCTAGAGCTGGGATGGCTTTGTCACAACTTTGTTAATGTAGTTTGCTTTTAATTTTTTAGCAGTGTTATATGATTATTAATTTAAAAATGTCAAAACTTTTCAAATGTTATTTTTAGGAAGGAGCAACAAAACAGAAACCATAAAATGCTTTCCAGGATCAGTGATTACAGGTAAATTGCATTTATTTGTAGTAAATTAAAGCTTTGGATTCTTACACTCAAAGACTAAAGCACCATAGACTGTCACAATTTCTCACAGAAAATATACATTTTTTTTCTATCACTTTGTATTTTAGCTAGATGATCAAAATGGATGTAGTTTGGAGTTGTCTTAAAGCTTCCAAAATTCTTTGTTCCCACCTCTTTTCTTTGAAATCACCATTATCAGGTTTAGCTGTCATAACTATATAAGTCTTTAAGCATCAAGGAATGATTAAATATATCTTTCAGCTGGCAATGCTGGTTTAAAGCATTACTAAAACAGAATGTCCATAACAATTTCTTTAAAATATTGGAACTGAATTAATGAAAGGAGATGGGGTTTTTATCTACCTAAAAGATGGCAGAACAGTATTCTGTGTAAGCTAAGATTATTCCCTATATGACGTGTGTAGTTAAATCAAACCTAATGAATTGTGAGCTAACAGTTGAAAATCCAGTTAGGCTTTTTCCCATCAGAAGATTGCTCAAAGTGAATTAAATCATTATATCTCTTTTTTTAAATTGTACGTATTCTGGCATTAATGCTATATATTGGACAAACATTTTGCTGTATTAGAATCAATGCATCATGTTCAGAAATGTGTAAAAAGAGGTGGTTAGATGAGTTCATTTCAGATGAAAATCTGAGGCACTTGTGGGAGGAACAGTTTCTTGTAATAACCTTTCATATTAAATACTTTTGCATCAGTTATATGCTACTGGGTTTTGAAAAATATTTTCAGGCAATGATTACAGTTTTCACTGATTTGTCATTGCTCAATAAGATGGAGAATGGCCTATGAATTTCTTCTGTGTTTTGTACTATGTATATTGCACAGTATTTAAGCAATCCAAGAGTAGTTTAACTGAGTTATTTACTATTTATAATATAAACGTAGGTCATTGATTTTCAAATCCTCTGTCAAGAGAGGCAATTGTTTTTTGTTGTTCCATGTTTCTTTACAGGATATTGATCAGTATGGTTGACCATGGTCTTCATGTGAGTCCAAATCTTCAGATTAGCTCTAAGACATTTGTCTTCATGCAGACAACATGAAGCCGTGAAGCTTTACTCTTTTTCTTCTTACTTTTTCTACATTTTTTCTTTCTTTGCCTTTTTTTTAAAAAAATGTATTTTGCCTGTAAAACAAAGCAATCTACTACACCCACAAATTGTTGAGTAATGTAGACATATGCCATAGTTTACGTATACATAAAATACACATATGTATACACTGCAATGAATTTTTTTTTATAAATTACCTAAGGTAAGACTAGAACTGTGCTGTACTGGTCATGTTTCAGATTGTCAATTTTATTGTAATGGGAGATACATTAAAGATGGAGACAGAATTGGTTGGACTATTTTTCATATTGTCTCAACCACCCAGGGCTGGGTAAGTCTGGGGTACTGAGGTCTTGGGCTGCAAACTGGCTGGTGAAAGTCCACTGAGAGATTCCACAGCTACTCTTTAAAAAAGTGAGAGTTAACTCTGCCTCTGCAATCTTGATGCATGAGTTCACAGAGAGATCACAAAAATGGAGAGTTGAAGAAATTTAGTAGGTTCTACCATAACAACTGATATGAAACAAGAAAGATTACATGAAAGTAGAAACTAAAGAAAGATAAAATCTGTATGCCCAAGTAATTATTTCTACTTTGATACAATATGTTTTCCAAATTACTGTGAGGTCTTCATAGGTCTAGATAATGCAAAGTTGAAAGACTATGAAATTGGCTGGCATGGGACTGGACATGGTTACAGAAAGAGTATCTCCAACATTTTCATCATGTTTCCATAATTTTTACTGTAATAATGCACTTCCCATACTTGGGAAGGTGTTTCTATATAAGGAGAAGGTTTCAGTTTACTGCTTTACTTATTAGGAGATTTGCCTGGAAGGTTCTGTACATGTCCCTCTGTGGTTGGCTGAGTGCCAAGAGAGAAACACCTGTTGGACCTTTCCTCTGTCCATCAAGCCCTGTAAGCTTTCCTATTGGGAATTTTCAAACAGGACCATCCTCATACATTGAGTAGAAAAAGGGACAGAACAATAGAACCGGGGGCATTTTCTAGGTGTTGTATGAGGTGTGGGTCTTCCCCACACTGTGCACGGTTTATATCTTTTGTTTCTGTATTATTTTCCTTCATTTATTAAACTCTTTTGATTTACAAGACACTCTAGATCATGCTGTGTCTCACTATTATTATAGCCACAAATCCAAACAGGCTGGACCCTGCGGATCGTATGGTAAAACCACAATATGTGAAACGCCATATTTTACCTTTATAAAAGTATAACTATTTTAAAAATTATTTTTGCCATAAGATAATAAAAAACCCATCATATTTCTGTATTTATTAATATTCAGCACTGAGTTTTGAAACATGCAGAATCCCAGGGCCAACTACAAAATTACTTAAATTGTAAATCTGCATGCTTTACTTAGAATAATTGTCCCTATAAACTTAAACATTTTATCACAAAAAAACCAGCTTTCTTTAGTACTTATGGTATTTCTGGGTTCATATCAGGGGCTATGATATTTTGCATATCAATTTTACATTGAATTCAAAATCAGATATTTGGTATTTATCGTACACAGAAAATAACATTTGCTTCAGGAAAAACATAAAAATAACATTTAGAGCTCACAATACACTTTAAAAATTCAGTACAACAGTGCTGAAATAATCCAGTGACCTAGCATCTAAACAGAGTGCCAAAAAAACAACCCAAAGTCAATGCCGTAGAAAGACCATAACTTAAAACCAATTAAACTAACCACTGGTTATTCTTTTAAACTCTTTAGCAACTGTAAAATCAGATTTATTTTTCTTTTCATAACTTTCCTGTTCATGACAAAACAAGGAACACAAGAGGCTCCTAAACAGATTAATGAGTCAGTTTCTCTCTGCATTCTCAAGATCAAATCAAGTTTTAGACTTTAATATCCCTAGCAATCTTGAACTAAATTTTCACTTGTCTCAAAATAGAAGAAATTGTGATAGAAGTTTCTATCAAAGCTATGATCATAGAAGCAAGCACAGGTTTGTCAGTAGAACCACATGTGATTCACAGTACCTGAATTTGTACATGATTTATGCCTGTAACTCATTTGAAGTTTGGCTTTTCAGTTCATACATCAGAAATCTATAAAAAGAAATGTAAATAAGCTTAGTAATGTACAATTTCATGGCATACTTAAGAATTTAGCTTCAGGTTTTAGTTTGAGGTTAATCTCAATTAAGATTATAGATGCGGGTGTAGATATTTTACATAAATCATGAAAGTTTTTAATCAATGAAGAAGGGAAAAGGCATCTTATAAGGGTGCATATTGTTTTCATTACCCTCTGGGAGTATCTGTTTCTCTTCCTTGATTATAAAGGGAGCATAGATAACTGACATTTATGAAGTAACTAACTTTAGGATGATTAAAATGGTGTGAAATGGATCCAGCCCTTAGGGTCTGGTAGCCTCCTGCACTAAGGATCAGTAGGCTTATATTGTACTTTGTCCCAAGAAGAACAATAAGAGCTGTCTCACATCATCTTCTTTTCTATATACCGACCAGTACTTTGGCCTTTGTGGATTACTGAGTGTTGAACTTAGGAAAGCACAAGAAATGAAAGCTGTCAAGACAGTAGAAGAAACCAAAATGGGCAGACAGTCAATTTAAATCTAGATTGTTTTAATTTTATTTCAGTGCTCTGAAGAAAAAAAGTCACGAATGCAGGAATCAGACCAGTGTGGCAAAACTTCTTTATTTGTTCATTTGGTTTTTAATGTACATACTATCATGATTTTCTCCAATATGGAAACAGCTACATTTTTGTTTGATATGAAAACATCAGGGCAGGCTTTTCTATTTCAAAGCATTTAAATCCATCAAGAAGGGTTTACTGTACAGTACAGGTCCTTTTAAAATTTTTCTCAGTTTTGTAAAATGCAGAGTTATTACTAATATTGACTATCTTTTCTTTGTATTGCAACATAAAAGTTCTTCTAATAATGGAAAAAAAAAATCTCTGTTGTAGCAGTGTGGTGTGGATGATGAGGTACCACTTCTCCCCAAGAGCATCTCTTCCGAGGAAGCCACTCAGGTGGGCACACCAACAGGCACTCAAGTCCACAAAAACACACACCATGGCTAGATCAGCCAATGAAAGGCAGGAAGGGTCTTCTCTACAGAGTTCCAGTGGATATCATTGCAGCCCCACACCAAAGGGATCCAGGGACAAAAGACAAGGGTTCAATGGAGTGTCCAGGGTTAAGTATGGGGTCAGGAGCCAATGGTCTGAGGGCACAGGGGTGGTATAAAGACAGGGCAAAGGGCACTAACCTATAAAGGAATATGGGAACAGACAGTCAGTGATACAAAAACCAGTGGGGAAACAGGGAAATGAGAACCCTCTAGAAATGGGACATATAGAACAATAGAGGTGGGTAATGCCAACGGGCCAATGAGAAAAGCAAAACTGAGGTAGATTAACATAGTGCTGCAGAGCACCATGGGGGAAGCCTTTTTCTCTCACCATAAGTGATGAGGCATTCTTGAAGCCTATGGTAGATTCCTCCAGGACATTGCCCAGAATTATTTCTGATAGGCTCACGGGCTTCCACACTCTGTCATAATCCTGTCTGTAGCTTCACACCTGAAGGAGTTTGATGTCCTGATTTTGAATAAATCTTATTTAGCTCATAAGTCATATTTCTTATGCTCAGTAAAACCCAGCACATGAACCCATATGTTAGTGTTGCTAAAGGTGACCAGATTGACAATAGGAAAACTACTTCAGTGCTACACAAGCAAGTAACTAATCTGAGCTGCAGTTCAAGGCCAACTATCTTGATAACTCTTCATGGGGCAGAAACACACCATTGTTGTTTACCATCATGGTTCCAAACTCTGTTCAACTACATTCCTGGGTAGCATTCAGCCAAGTACACCTAAAATGGCAGTGTTTGTTAAGATATACAAGTACATTTAGGAATGCTAGAAAAGTTAACTTGCATCCTGAACTAGGCAACTGCATGGGATTGAAATCCATGTCCTGGTAACCATCACATGGATGTATAAAAGTCTATGATCCATTTTAGCATGGATAATTGAATCACTCTTTCCTTTTAAAGCATTGGAGCACAAAAATAAAGGAGACAGTCTATATGCTTTTGACTAATGCTCTAAATTTGGTCATCCAAGGAATAAGGCTTGGACTCCCAGGTTTGAGCACTTTCTCATCCTCTATAACTGGCCTGGCACAGCAGAATAGAGTGTTTCTAAAGCTAAAAAAAGAGTGAATTACAGGAATGTCCATCTTTTGAGACATTATCATATATCATATATCTTTCTGTACAGTGGAATTCAAACCAAATGTTCTTCTTCCTGGACAATGTATATTTTCCCCTCTCAAAGACTGGTGTTAGCTGATTGTTATTTTGATAAACATGGAAAATTAATAATTTTGGCACATTAAAAGGCTTTTTAGAGACTGAAGCTATCATATAATCATAGTTGTAATATTACATTTCTCTGAAGTAAATGGTTCATATGTTCCACTTTAGTCTGTGCAGAAAATTTATGTCAGTTTAAGTGAACAGCTCATTTGTAGCTGAAAGTAAAGTAAAGCTGAAATAAATGGCTAGTAAATTGTTATAGTCACTTATAGAAAGTAAGACAGACTCTTCTAAATGGAAAATATTTAGTTCCAAAAATATTCAGAACATCCAGCACCATAAGGTTAACTGCTTTACCAGGGGCTAAAACAGTCAAGCCATCTCTGTTTCATTGTAAACTGGACCATTGGTAGAGTAATTGACATGTGTGACATGAGATGTAGATTTGACATTTTCTAACAATTTTTATTTCTGGTTAAAGAGTTTTTCTTGAGGTTGTGCTGAGTTTTGCAGAACCCAAGCAGAAGAATACAGGCAAAACTCTTGCTCTGATTACATAAACATGGACTCAAAATGGGTCTGAAGAACACTTACAGTGAAATCTGTCTGATATCCAGAGTATTGACACTTGGGGTTCTAACTTAAGGTGTTATTCTGAAAACTCTGATGTGAAAGCCACACAACAGCAACAGTCCTAGGTATTCATAAATATGCATCTCTGTGGGCAAATAAAGGTGTTAAATAGCTCTGTAAGTATGAGTAACTGGGTATATTTTCCATCACTAATCTGCTATTAGTTTTTTGGGTTTTTTTTCTTTTTATTTTCCTCTCCCACAGGTCATCAGATTTATTCCCCAATATGTCTTACTGCTACAATCATTAATCAAGCGTACA
Organism: Aegithalos caudatus; assembly: GCA_013389925.1. NCBI lineage: Eukaryota > Metazoa > Chordata > Aves > Passeriformes > Aegithalidae > Aegithalos > Aegithalos caudatus. The sequence goes on from WEIU01008660.1 coordinate 19,679, forward strand.
TTCCTGGAAAATATGGGCCTATCAGACCATATTGTTTGTGGATCAGAATTTTGTGCTGACACATGCAGAGCCATGTTGTAGCATGTGAAAGAAATACAGAGTTGGACTGTAGAACAAAACCATCTGCTGTATGTTTACATGTTCTCCCACACACTAAAATCTAACAATACGGTGTGAATCAAATAAATGATAAACTGAAGTTAACAAACACTTAGTTTACTAGTACAACAAAAAAAAATTGAAACCCATAACTTTCTTATTAGTAAAGCACTAAGCTATAAATGCACACTCATTTCAAACACTTGGTCTAGTGATCTAAATAGCAGAAGATATATATATATACATATATATATATGAGCTCTCATTTTAAACACATTAGTGCTTTTTATGGGCATTATTTTTGAATATGAACCAATGTGTATCAGATTGAAATTACATCTTGAATAAAGACATTTTCCCTTAATGAATTAGCAACTCTACAAAGTTAATAATAATTAAATGTGAAATTATATATGCAGTGTTGTTGTTTCTAATTTCTATAACCTCTTTTATGTGTACATACATAACATTTTAATACATGTAATTACAGACAATCTATGTGGTTAACTAACCATGAACTGGATATGGTTCTTCAAACAATCAGTACTTTATAAGTAGCTGGCCTGTGCAGACATATTATCCTGACAGCCCCAAAGTCTAGCTGGACTAAAAACCTGACAGTGGGGAGTCACTGGCTCTCCAACCTCAGACCTGCCACAGGCTTCACCTGCTCCACCTTCAAAATGCCCCTGGCTGCTCAGTGGGTGTGTGCAGGCACCTGGCATCCCACCAGGCTCTGGCTATGCCTGCCACCACAATCATAACATAATTATTGACACTGCAAATCTGCTCTTTCAGAGGGTCTCAAGATTGCCCTCAAAATGCTCTGAAATCAGTGAGAGCACTGTAGCCAATATCTCCCAGCTGTGACATTTTCTGAGGTGTTCCAAAATACGGATGAGGATTTTTCTGTGTCGTTTCTACTATTTCCTCTGTCAGGATGTATGTGTTTTCAGACAATCAAGAAAATATTTTAGGCTTTTAAAAGTGCATAGTGTCTCACCAAAATTTAAAACTGTCAATATATGAAGGGAGAGCTGAAAATATGATTAACATTTGCATAATCTGAGTCTGGCCAGTTTTAAAGGAAAGAAAAAAATGAAGTTATTATTCCCATGTTTCTTAAATTTAATACTTTTGCAAAATATACAGAAAAGAGCTGTGAATAAAATCAATTAAAATAAACCTTATTTCTCCATTATTTTCATGTTTGTTTAAAAAGTACTAGTTTTTATAAACAACAAAATTTCCATTGATGACTTGTTTGTTTTCCAAAGCATGTACACATTCCCTTAATGAGTAGCAAAGACAGAGGTATTCAGGAATACAGTGGATTTTAAGTCAGGCTATTAATGATGAATCAAAATTTAAAGGAACTATGTCATGGCTGAAGGTTATCTCCATTCAACCTTGTCTCTGATAAAGTGATTAAATCTCTGACTTAAACATTTAAATCTCCTTGAAAATTTAGAGTTGGATAAACATCAAGCTACATAAAAAACCCTATTCTTTATTTTCAGACAATTAGTACATATTGAGTTCAGTTAAAAATAACATTCTACCCTTGAATTTTTCACTTTTCACACTAACAAAGTTTATAACCACAAGAAGTGCTTGGCAAAAATTAGTTCCTTTTACTTTATTACCAAAACTGCAAAATGAAAAAAAAAAAAAAAAAAAAAAAGCTCAGCTTTACTGTTTTTATATTACAATATAAACTAATATAAATATAACCTAATATAAAATAAAATAATATAAATATAAAAATATCCAAACTTCTGTCTCATCTTTCTATATTATTGTAAATGCATGAAGAAAACCAACAAGAAAACAAAAACAAAACAAACAAAAAACCAGCAATCTAATCTAAAGAAACTGATGCAGTCCTGCCTATCCAAAGCAGGTGCCTTCCACTAAAAATAGTTTTTTTTCAAGGAGTTATGGTTTAAGCCCTTTGGGCATGAGACAGCCTTATTAGAGAGTTGCTTAAGATCCTTTTCTGTCCTAAATATCTAGATCATGCATGTGCAAAAGACTGCATTGTGTAAACAGATTAATCCAGCTGAACCAATACCCGTGCTATATAGATTTGTTTATTCAAGCTTTACACACTGTTGCTACATTTCAGGATAGGTGAACAGCTGGAAAAGCAGCAGGTTGCCACAGACATGTGAGGAAAGAACAATTTCATATATTATTTTTATTACATACGGGGTTCAGCTCAGATACAATGCTACATGGGACATCTGGACTAGGATCTGTAGGACAGAAAGGGTGCTAGGACTGAGGACTGGCCCCTTGGGGCATGTGCTGTGAGATGTTACTGTCCATTTCACCAGCAAAATCTCACTATTTTCGGTAACCTCGACCAGGCTATTCATGTGAATAATGTGAGAGGCTATCACCCTAACTTGATTAGTTTGCACCTTCAAGGTAATTAGCTCCTTATGTTCCTTTGCTGGAGGCAATCTGTGTTATATTCCAGGAGGCTACGCAGTTGTCTTCCCTTCTGTCCATACACCCTTTTGGGTTACTCAGGAAGGTAAATTGTGCAGTAGAATCATTGCTCCTCTGCTCTGTAGAGAAATAGGTTAATGAAAGTGAACTTCTTGTGGGGGGGAACAAAAGGTATCCGAAGTACAAGTAAGAAAAGCTGTGCATCTGCTTATGGTTGTATTTTTGAGATTTTGGTTGGTTGGTTGGTTTGGTTGGTTTTTGTTTGTCTGTTTGGTTGGTTGGTTGTTGTGTTTGTTTGTTTGTTTTTGTGGGGTTTTGGTGGTTTTTTGTTTTGTTTTGTTTGTTTGTTTTTGTGGAGGGTCTACTTCTCATTTAAATTGGTTGAGAAGCAGTATAAAATTATAGGTTGGTAAATATTAGAACTCAGTTTCAAGAACTAAGGTTTTAGAAAGTTAGGGCATTGTTTCTACTCAGTTTTTGACCTTGTTAAAAAAATTACAAATTTACTTACATAGCTGGATGTTTATTCTGCCCTGCAGAGCTTTCCACTTTATATCCTTCAGGTATGGAATGTTCTAATGTAGTATTGAAGCTACTTAAAATAGTTGTGCTGTGGCGAAGAAGTATAAAATTCTTGTTTACAGTAGAAATTGTTGTAGGAGAGTCAGTTCATTTTGCTCTCAAGAGTAAGCAATGTGAGCAGGTCACCTATAGATGCATAAAGGAAGCTTTACAGCTATTATACCAGTCATTGGGTTACAATATCTCAAAAATTACATTAAGAAGCAAATGAGGGAGTGTCTTCTAAAATGCTGTGATTTAATAAGACATCTCAAAGTGAGGTCATTCACACTGGGAATGATAACACCAGTAAATTAAAGGGAAGGTCACTTTTATGTAATGTTAATCATACAAATTCCTCAAATATGACTGTTATGGTAAGGCATTCTATGGATCTTAGCTTCTATGACCTTTATTTGTGATACAGCATTATAGCATTATAACTAAAAATCCATTCATATATGAGAGCAGAAAAAGGTCATCTTCTATCCTTCTATTTTCTTACTTAGGGTTTGGGGGTTTTACCACATGTATACCATAGACTCACTATAAAACACGTCTTACATGTAAAGTGTCTTACAGGATATTTTCTTCATGAGATTGTCTTTTATAGTACAGTTAGGTTTAAAAATGGAATTTCTACATTTGCTTTTGGAGTAAAAATATTTTTAAGGAATAATATTCAATTCCCTGCCTGATTGTTATCCCATATTATGCCAAGTGGGCATAATGCATCCATTCCTATAAACTGTTTTGAAAAGACCTTAAATCCTTGCAGTGGTATTTCTATAGGTTTTTATTATGTAGCCAGTTATAAAACCAGCATGAAAGTATAATTGTTTTATAAGGAATGATTGGGGAGCATTTATCCCCCTCAAGATTATTTTGTTGATGTGACTACATAAGTGCAGATGTTCTTAAAAATGCTGTAATAACATGGGAAGAACAAAAGAAATTTTAAACTATACTTTTCATGCAAGTTTTCTAGAAGTTTTAAAATATATCTGTATGGATTTTTCACAGAGAACAGAAAGTCCAGAACACCATCAAATGTTTTGACAGTAGACTTTTAAATGGGAAGTCTTCTAGGAAAATTACTGAAGACACACATCTAAACATTGGTAAAGATCAAGTCTAAATTACTGCATGTTTTTCACTGTTTTTCAAGAATGCAAAAATATCTTTTTTATGTTGAGTGGAAAAATAGTATATCTCCATGGTGTATATTTTTTTTCCTCCTGAACTTGTAATGACAGTCATTTTTGTGGTACCCTGCAGAGTGTCAGGCAGTGTATAAAAAACATGACCAGTTATTAGTGGTGTCATCGAAACAGAAGTGCTGTTGGAGTCAAGGCGTTTCCTAAATTTTATGCTATCTGGAAATCTGGCCCTCTATTTTTGTCCTTAGGGAACTCATACTTTCAAACTAAAAAGACCACAACAGATGAGAGGGATAAATATCCCTACATCATAGAGGAAATTAAGGATTATAATAAGGCATCACAATTTACCACATGGCTTATTTAACAGTCCTGCAAGCTCATGCGAAAAAGTCGTGATGGATTTTAAGATGTTTTTCCAAGGGTGCATTTTTCTTATCATGGCAAGACACACTGTTTAAATTGGCTTAAATAATTTTTCTTCAGATGTATGCAGTTCTTTTTTTTTTATTTATTTTCAGTCCTTTCTCTATTGTTCCTTATAGTATCAATTCCTTGTCCTCACTCAATTCCTTGTCCTCCTGTCTCTTCCTGTGCCCACTATTCTGTCTTTCCTCATATTATCTGAGATGAAGTAGAAGGGTGAGTCAGGGCATGGAGCATGCCAAGGCTCTTCATTCACAGCCAGAAGAATCCACCGCTTCTCAAAGAGGGTACTAAGAGCTGGCTGTGTCTAATGTCTGATATGAGCTATTGTAACACTTCATTTTCCTCCTCTTTACATGAGAAAAGATGTGCCAATAGTTTATTACATTATTTAATCATTAGGCATCATGCCAGATGACCATGTCTTTTTTTTTTCCTTCAAAAGTAATCAGCACAACCTTCTGCTGTAAATAGAGGGTATAAATTGGTGATTATAACTATTTTCCTTCACAGCAGACAAATAATAAGGCATAAGTCTTTTCCACCCCTGTCCCCTTATTGGAAGAATAACAAGATGAGCCTTTGGGCTTCTGAGGTTATAAATCATCTAAATAGGAAACAAGACCCATGTTTTTCCTAATTTATCACATTGTCATTTATTATAGATACCCCTTCATCTAAACTCTCCTAGCACTATATCTTGCTCATCTTAAGGCAGCTCTCTCAATTGCTGTTATGCATCTTACAGTTTTGCATTTACTCATGGCTATTCTCACATCTACTTCCCCAACTTTGTCACTCCCACTACCCCTTCTCACCTCCTGCCTACTGCTCCAGTGTTTCCTTTCTGCCAGTCCCACCTCCATATTCTAGTCAAATAATACCTTAGAATACTTTCAGATACTAAAATTGTTATCCTGGAATGCATTTCTCAGCCAAATTCAGCCTTTCTTATCTTACCTAACATTTAAGACAATATTACATTCTTAATAATTGATGCAGATTACCTGTCACAGTTTGAGTTACTCATCTCTGTTCTTTGTAGCTATGTTTTCTTCTAGAGATAATTTTTCTTTTCCTTTTTGCTAGGGAATTTAAATAAATAAATTTAATAAAATTTACTCAAATCATTTGTTTAAAATCTGATTGTGTGAGCAACTGAAGGTTTAAATATAGAAGGTTTTAAGATGATTGCTTAATTTTATTTCAGGTTACTGATAAACTGAGCTCCATTTCTTACTGGAATTTTTCCAGAAAGATACTAAATATCTTATGAATGTAAAATCTTCTATTTTTGATTCTTGAAACAAACTATACCAGGTCATCATCATCCATTTTTAAAATGAAAACTTTCTGACTAAAATCTGATATGTGATAAGGTCAAATAATTTCATAATTAAAAAAAAAAAAAAAAAGCTAAGACAATGGGAAAACTGAGAGATGTTATATTTACCAGATTTTTTTACTAAGGAATATTAAGAATATCTTGAAAATTTCAACTTTTTGAACAGTGGGGGTCATTTCTAGATGCAAGATGGAAACCTGAAAAAAAGAAAAATTAAAGTTCTCTCTTTCTTTGTGAAAATAAACAGCAAAATCCTTAATGTCAAAACTTATTTCCTAAATATGAGATATAGTTAATTCAACTTTTTTAAGTATTTTACAAATTATAATTCTTACCCTATATAATCTAAAACTTTATATTCTCTACCTATCTAGAAATCATTAAAAAGAACTGAAGGTAGCTTAGTATCAAAATATCATTTTAAAAATTCAAATACATTCTCTATGGTGTGTTGTAAATTGAGAGCAAATGTTTTCAGGTTTTAGTGTTTGTTCTAATGTAAGAAAAAAAAATGCATAAATGCTGCAGAACTAGGACAAATATGGGTCTATAAATAGCAATCAGTCTCAGTGAAGCACAGCAACTTAATCTCCATTCGCAGCTATTTTGAGCACAAAGTTAGGTTGAAGGACATGAAAGTTCTTTTGGTTCCCTCTGTCTTCCCATCACTGTTGTCACTCCAAGCATTCCTGTGTTCTCTACTGGTCTTGTACTTCTCTAATCTCTCAAATTTATCTCTCTATATTTTTCTCATCCTTGACATCTCAGATTCTTACTTTGCTTCCTCTGATGCTCAACAGAGTTCTCCTTGAATTTTCATCCTTCTCATCTACTGAGAACCAGATCTGTTATCCTTAGGCTTCTTGAAAGAAGCACAGACAAAGCACTTTTTTAAAGGGTAGGAATATCTTTATACTTGCTGAATCTTTTCAAATAAGATGAAATAGGTTTAGCTAGAAGAACAGATGTTACTTCTTCCTAATCCTGCTAAACCAGGTAAACCTTCTTTATGACATATAGGAACAAAGCATAGGAGTATAATTGAATATAGGACAGAGAGTATAGGAATGTAATATATATAGTTGCACATAGGAGCTTAAATCAAACTATGACTGGGAGCTGTTAGGTAGGCATTTCGCCCTTGATCAATAGAGCTCTCATATGAAGCTTCAGTCTACTACAGTCTTTTGGGGTTGAGTCACATCATTTATCAGAAAAACAGTAGCAAAGAGTGGAAAGAAAAGGGGCCTCCTCAGAGCTGCTTTTTGTGTCATTCCAAACCTTTTTCTTGAAAGGTAGCAGAGCTTATTCTCAAAATAGAATTGGCGAGAGTCCTCAGCTTAGACCTCATAAACACTCTGATATCTCTCAGAGCTTAATACCCCTGAGAATATGATTTAAGTCTTCTCTCTGAGGCAATTGGGCTTACGGTGTATGAACTAGTCTCTGGGGGATTTAGAATGATGCATTATTATTTTCCACAGTCACCTACACACCACCCTGAGGGAAGATGGTGATATGTCTAATGTCATACACGCAAGCAGTGCCAGAGCTAGAATCCAGATTGTTTCCCAGACATATTTCTGATCCCTTCAGGCACAGAGGGCTGTCAGTCTCAGAGACTGTTACTCAAAGTGGTCAGAGCTTCACCAGTCACTAAGCAAGAGATTTCTGTATGCATTCTGTCAGAGGGAGATAAGGAGCCAAGCAGCATTAATGGGATCACTGATACCCCACAGCTCTATGTGCTCTATGGCACTGGTTTCTGCCTGGGATGGCATGGAAAGGAAGGGAGTGGGAGTGGGTTTCTCAGCACTCTGTAGATTCTGTTTGGGAACAATTTCTATGCTACATCTTGAACTGATGTTCTCTTCTGACGTTTTCAAAGTCCAAGCACATGGAAAAGTTTGGTGTGCAAGTGGGCATGACTAGACTGACTGTCTGAAGATTGTCCTTCAGACAGAGCCTGGGCAGTCCACGGAGCATGCAAGGATTTGAGGAACCCCTGCAGTCATCTAACCAGTGAAGGACAGACAAACTAACACTGCAGAAAACCAACTGCTTTTGTTCTAGGGAGCAAACTTGTACTTGGTTCCTGTTATATGCATGTAGAGCAGCAGATGCACGTAACAGGATGAGAAAGATGCATGTAACATGCAAGTAACCAACCTTATCTGCATCATAGAAAAGTCGTGGAGTACAAGATCAGCCTGATTTCTTATCTTGGAGTCCATGCTACTGCACAGAGGGAACAAAAATGATTATGAGAGCAGGAAGGCATTATCCTTTCCAAGACACTACTACTTAATCTGATACTCTCTGTATTGTTGCTTCATGGTTTGCTGGGGATTTTTAGTGCACCTGCTTTAGGACTCAGGGCTGCTGGGTAGCCAGCAGTAGAAGAAAGCAGACCTGCAGGAGGCAAAAGTACCCAGAATTAGAAAGCTGACAGGGAATAAAGACTTCACAGAGGCAAGTGCAGGGTTGGACAGTGAGGAAAAAAGAGCTCATGAGCTAAGAGGTTTATAGAAGAGAAGTGTTGAGGAGACAGTGTCTGAGAACAAGCTGACTGATTCAGATCTGAAAGAAAAATCATTAATTTATAACAGGGGATAAGCTTAGTTCTTAAATTTTCTTCATGTAGGATCCTGGGTAGACACTGCCTTGCCCTAATCAAAGTAAGTTTGTTGCACCCACTATCTCTCACAACCCTTTACCCAGAACCCTTTGTAAGGAGAAGAAATGCACTGAGAATGGGTGTGCCTAATGCACCTCACTAATGTAAGTCTTAATGTTGCCATGTTCTCAGGTTAACAGCATAGTCAAAAATTTTCAAAGCCTTAAGTAGTGCTTTGATAGTAGTAGAATTCATCAAGTTTTTTCTTCTGCATGTATGTTCTTACTCGTTTGTGGTTTTCCTGTAAGGTAGCAGGCTCTAATTTGTATGCTACTTCTGAAGCGTGACCTTGGTGTGTCTTGTGTATTGATTAAGACAGAAAGGATACCTGAGTGTTTTAGCTCTAGCAGATTATTTCAGTATTATATCCACTTTAAACAGCTTTAATTTGGTCTTTATATAAATATCACACCACCAAATAGGGGGTTTTTGTCTGTCATTGGAGTTTAGCCACACAGGACGGTTTGCAATGAGCTCATGTGCTGTTCTGGGGCTCTAAAGGCACAGCTTGCATATGCAAACAACCTTTCTATCCCTGCCTTTGCCTGTTCTGTCTGCCAGAAAAGTTGGCTCTGCGCACAGACCTCATGTTTACTTTGCCACCCTCTCCCCTCCTTCGCTCTCAAGATCTGCTGGTCTGTCAAGGGGGAGCTGTGATTTTGTCTTCTTTCTTGTACACTGTGTAGAAGTGGCAGATGAAAAAAATAATTGTAGATGAAGGTACAAAAGCCCATGAGCTCTTCTCTCTGAAACCTTTTGCTATGGCCCCTTTTCTTTCATTAGTCCAGAACTCTATACTAATCCAAAAAATGACTGCACCTTGTGGATGCAATCAAACTTTTACTAAATAACCTTCAGTCATTTCCACCATGAAGTTAGTTTACTTTTAAGTGTTATCTTTGCTATTATTAAAAAATGCTGTGCTACACTGCTAATGACGGAATGTATTTCTGTTTAAGCAGTTAACCTGAGTTTTGGAACAAAAGGGTTGTATATGATCTGAAACATCACTCTGATGTAGTAAGTTGTCTTTGCCCTTCTTAGAGGCATTAATAGAGTGATTCTAGGGTGAGCACAGTGTCCCTCTAAATGCATGTGGAGGTACACACTAAGATAAGTGACATCTGCAGTAAGGGAGCAGAGTCAGAACTGCTGTCCTTGATGTGCTTTGGTTGCTTGGAGCAGAGATAACTGAATAGAGGATATTGGTTTTGGTGAATTATAAACTTGTGAAAGAAAGTCGAGAGGAGGAACGGGGGAGAAACCTGCTTGTAAATGCCATTGTCCCCCAAATGTCCCAAACGTATAAGGACATCCTAAAAGAACACTAATCCCGTGCCTAGTCTTCAAGATTTTAGTGGGACCACTGATGCTCAAAATTAAACATGCCCTTAGGAGTATGTCTCCATGGAGTAATGCTAAGAAGCAGCATTTCCCATTGGCTGCTGACAGTCATCTCTTTCTCACCCTGTGTGCCTCCTGATCATGCAGAAAAATGCTTTCTGTGAAGCAATGATGTAATTCAGTCTCATAAAAAAACAGCCCTTGAGAAAACAGCCACAACGATTTTACATCACACAAAAGTGATATATAACAACCTCATCAGTCAAAATTTTAACTTTAATCTACACCACCCTTTTGCTGCAAAATTGAGGATTTTAAGCTTTAAAATAAACTAAAAAGATGCTATATCAAATCATTAAAACTGTCAATTGTTGCTAAAATATTGCTTTTATTTGTCTTTTGAAAATACATAATGTAAAAAGGAATTAATAGTAAGTTAATAAAGAGAATAAAGAAAGGAAAAAAAATACAGAAAGGGGAGGGAGGGTTATGTAAGGGAACCCTGTGCACCCCCTGAAATGTCCGTGCATCTGAGATATCAATCTGTCACAGGCACTATAGGCTGACCTTGTTCACTGGGTAAAGCTGAAATGGAAAATTGAACTGCAGCTTTGGGATCATAGGGGCAGCCAAAGGTCATCTGCTACTCAGGGACTGTCAATGCATATTCCCTGCTGACTTTGTCTAATCCACAGCTAGCTGCTTTCAGTCACCTAGATAGGATCTTTGCAGCAACAGGCTCCTTCAGGGGAGCATCTTCCTGAGTAATTTTCTGCAAAATATTGTTTCTTTTGAGCACATATAAGATGTTGTTTAAAATAATGAAAGGAAATAAAGTGTTTTGAACATTGAGAATGTTTTACCAGTTTATAAAGATCATGTATATTTGACTGTGCCCTATTCTGAATTCCTGCTAAGGAGTAAATATACAGTTACAAGCAGACTTGAGCAAAAAAGACACAAGATAAGGGCTTGAACTTTAAGTTTCCTTGTGCTGATCTCATCACATCTCACAGAGCAGTATGGCATCAAAACATCTAGCAGTCCTTTTCACAGAACTACGACAGTCCAGATGTAGATATCTGATACCATTTTTATCAAGATAAAAGGATTTTTAAGAATTTTCCAGTAACTGTCTTATTTCCTCATTAAAGAGGATTCTATCAAAGCAATATTAAATAAGAGAACTGTGAAGTCATATGTCCCCTAACTGTGGGCTGTTTGTCTTGACAAGACACAGATTATATATATACAACCATGCCATTAAAGAAAGCAGAAATACATGGTATCCAGCATTAGACAGAGAGTTCCAGAGTTCCTTCCTCTGAGCACTGCAGCCTGTTAGAGGTTTATCCCCTTGTGCGTCAGAAGGACTTGCATCTTCATAAACTGAAACCACACGCGCACACACATACACACTTCTCTTCCTCTCTTCCTATTTATACCTCTTAGATTCTTTGAAGTAAAAGGTCTGATCTTTTATTATATCAAGCATGAATGTATCTCCTATATTTAGCAACCTGAAAAACACTCTTTGCACAGGTGCATCCTAAACCATTCTGGATTCTAGCTATTGTTATTTATCCTAGTTTTCTTCTAAATTGTATGGCATTGTGTTTCCTAGAGACATTTGAATGTTGTCTGGTTCTTATTTTGTTATTTCAAGTTAATTTTGAGTGTTTCTTTGATATTATATTAAATATGTTGATGCGTCCTACATATCCTGATTAGAATAATTTGTTTTTCATATTCCAATATCTCTAGAGCCCTGCACTTCATGTAATCCTTTACATGTGTCTATTGCAAACGTAATGCTACTATAAAATCAAAATAATAACCATGGATGTTTGCATTAGGTGCTATACACCAGTGAATTGTATTTTCAATTATTCACATCTCCCCAGCATATGGAAGGAAAATGGGAACATCTCTGTACTTGTAGAAGTAATCTACTTTATAGATTTGAAGTCTTTTGAAAGATATTTTTAGGTGAGGGCTCAGTTTCTGTCAGTCACAGGTATAAAAGGAAAGTGACTGTGCATGTGTTGTATGTATGTATGTGCATCTATAAACAAACTTATTTAAGACTTCTTAATTTCCCAGCAATATTGATTGCTGAGATAGTGATTATCAATTAGGATTGTCTGTCATGCAGAGAATATTCATTACTTCACAAAGATGCACAGAGCTTCATGGGTTTGATGCAAAATATCTGAAACTGGTTTGCATAACTTTATGAATTAATAACTCAGGACTGTAGTTTAATTATGATACAGGTATGATTTTAGAGTACACATCACTCAAAATGAAAATTCTCCAGCATAGTAATGATTCTCAAGAAGAAGAATAAAAGCAGTTCAATAAGTATTTCTGTTCTGAGGAAAAAGCTAAATGCTCTTGTGACAGCACAGGATAAGGAAAAGCATTTTCTGCTTCAGTTGAAACTAGAGGTTAAACAGAAGCTACTGAAGTTAAACAATTTCAAGTTACCATCCATAGTTACCTTTCTTCTAAGAGCCTGGAAATCAAGGATCTCTCTGGATTATTGCTAGTGATTTTTTATTTTCCTTGGAACAAGTAGAGTAATTCTATAAGCCTGGAAGATAATTGGTGTTATATCATTATCTAAGGAGAGTAAATAAGCCAACCTGGGAATTATAAACTTACAGAAAAAGTGATACAACAATAAATGGACCTCAATTAAAAAAAAGTATTAGCCAAGGTTTGTATAAAAAAAGACAAACAGAAAGAGAAAAGAAAAATTATTCCCTTCAAACACAGTTTCATTTTAATAATAAGAAAATCTTTTTTGATAAATATTGTTCCTATTTTATATCAAAAATAACGTAAGACAAAGATTTGACATTGCTATTTATTTTTACATGAAGAATTTACTAATAAATCAAAATGCCTAAGTACTAGCTAGGTAACAAAATCATGATCTACATTTCATACAAAAATGTAGAAGGAATCTTCTGCTATTCTGAGGAGGTCAGTCTCCTTTTAGCTAGTATATTGAATAAATATATATAGAAAAATACGTATATAAAAAAAGTTTTTATTTTACACAGAAATTAGTGTACTGTTAAATGTTGAAATAAACTGTACATTTTGTAGCAAGTGAAGTGGCAAAATCAAAATAAGGTCCTCAGACATAATGCACAGACCTGTATCAATCCATAGGAAAAGTCCTTCCATTGCTTCAGTCTTTAGTGTTGATAAAATTCCCCAGTGATCTTGTACCCATTTGTAAACTACATGAAGAATATTGATACAGAAAGAGAACAGAGGAATTTCATAAAGTGCTTAAGAAAGTGAAAAGCAAAATATGTGTTAAAAGACTGAGGAAGCTCTATGTACTCTCTTTATAAAATAAACCCTAAAGTAAAATTGTTCATGACAGCACTTAGGTTGTGGGTAACAATAATTTATTCTGAACCACATTTGGACAAGAACTAACCTCAGAGAAGCCCTGAAATCTGTATTATGTAAGCAATAATGATTGCTGAGATTGTTTTGGGTTTATGAACTAGGAATTTATGAAAACCTGTATCTTGGCCAAGATACCATCACAGAAAATAATTTCTAAAGCTAATATCTGAAAAACCTAGAAGACAATGCTGAAGACCAGATGGAGTGAACTGTTCATTTTGCTGGACGTCATTAAGGAAAGAAAAAAATATTCAACGTGGTTTAATTCCTTGATGCTGAAATCTGATCATGTTTTGAGAAATCATCATGTTTTGTACATCTTAAATACTTTACAAGAAAAAAAAATCTGATTTAATTTTTTTTAAAGTTTTCCTGAGAAATAGGAGACACAGAGTGTCTTCTCAGGGTGAATGGTGAGATATTAACAGAGTCTAGAGGGTGACACTTTGCAGAAAGTATTCAAATTGGCATTTCTTATAAACATCCACACAGAATATAAATACATGTATAAATGTACAACACAGAAACCAGATACAACCTTTGTCTTAGGTTAAACCTTTATCAAATTCTGCAACCAAGATGTCTGAAACTTCTCTCTGTGTTCTGGTATACAATAAAACATTTTTAGAACTTTACATAAATGGATCTCAGAATATTTTACAAAAATATTCTCCTGACATTAAAGAGATATATATTAATATAAACTCACTTTACATAAGGGGATGCCAAGTGTGAGAGAAGATCTTTAATGTCTGGAGGAAGGCAATGACAAATATGGGACTAAATAGCAGTGCCTGTGATACTGATATGAACTACTGCTGCTGGCTGAAAATCCTATGTATTTGGCCAGCACAACAAGGAAATTATGGTTCATCCTCCTCACAGATTTATTTTCTTCGATTTCCTCTGCTTAGTCAGAATTACAACTCATTTTTTTCTTAAATCAGTACAAAATTGCACACACCATTCATGGACCTGCATCTTATTGCATTTATTATTTTCTCTTTCAAGAGGATTCAGCCCAATTCAAAGGTTACACTCTTTTTAGACAAATCTTCCAAATCAAATGGTTTTATATATGCCCTCTGATTTAGTTTAAGAGGTCCTTTGGCAACAGTGCCTCAATATTGAATTGAAAGCCACTTTAAAATTGATAATCTCAATTGAACTCAAATAATAGGGTACTGTCCTGAAATTCTAGGACTAATGTAGAAATAATTTGACTTTAAAACACATGGCAAGGTTGTTTGTAGTTTCTGTGTCTTCCGTTTAAACGGCATTCTTGCCTTGAAAATATATGTTGAAAGACATGGTAAGGTTTGTTTGTTAAGCAATTGAAATTGCTGAACAGCAGAAAGCAATAATTAACTTAGGGTAAATGTTTCAGTTTTAAAAGAAATCATTGTAAGTAGAGTAAATCATACAGTGGAATTAAAAATATTTTTAAGGATAAAAATATATATTACTCTTACTATCAAAATACTGTTTGCATTATAAATAGTAATATGAGCTGTAGAATAAAAAATTTAAAATGGTCACTAATGTTGATGGTGAAAGATAAGGACTGCAATGATACTGTTAGAATAAGAAAAAGGTGTACATCCTTTTTTGCAATTGTTTTACTTTAAAAATCTCATTTCATGTTCATAATTAAACTATCCATTTTAACATTAATAATAATTTTGAGACACAGCACAGAAATTAAAAATGCTGGGAAATGTTGTCTGGCCAGTGTTTTATTTGTCTTTCTGGCAGTTGTAATGGCAGATGCCTGGTATCAGCTGTAGCTGGATCTTCTCTTACTGTACCTGCCAGCAGGAAGTGAGCTGTTCCAAAATTTACTAACAGCAATATGATCAACGTGACATCATAATGAAACTTGGGAGAGTATTAGAATAATATGTCAGATGTCACACCAGGATCCATCATTTATGCAATGGCTTTAAGCAGAATATGGCATTTTTCTAACTGAGAGTACAGCAGGGCGCTTTGTTCCTCCAAGGATTGCTCATGTAACAGTGCAATCTTCTGATTTAAACCCTCACAAGCATGGCTGGAACAGCTTGTGGAATAAAGCACGTTGATTAAATAATTCAAAGTACTGTAGAGGGAAATGATGTGTAATCCCTGTTCTTGTAATAACTCTGCTTGAGATCAGGCAAGGTGGAGCATGGCAGCAGACAGAAATGCTCAGTCTATTAAGGCCCAGTGCTGGGAGGTGCAGAGCTTCTCTTGAAGCCCTCACTGGAGTTGCAGTACGTGAGCAACTCCCTGGAACGAGCTTTCACTTGCCAAATATAGACATAGAGCATTTTTGTTCAGGACATTTATATTAGTCTTCTCTGCATTCTATACATAGCTACTGTTCCCTTTTATGGCTTGTTCTCTGAGGGGGGTATTCACACCATCTAACTTCTGGCATCTAACTTGGGGGCCTAAACTAAGATTGTGGGCTCCACACTTAGTGTTGCTTCAACAGGAAATTCAGAGCTAGTTATCCCTAAATATCTGCTATTTAAAAAATGTGGTGAGCAACTAGAGTAAGTTGTAGTAGACAGTCTTTATTATTGTAGCAGAGATTTTATCATCATGCCGTTCCTGGATGAACATACACATGTTAAGCAAGGTATAAAATCATAAATAGCAGTTGTCAAATACCGGAGACAGCTCACATTATAGAGTGATGGAAACATATATGTGTAAATAAGTTTATTAATATGTGGTATGTCTGTGATAAAGATTTACACACCCACTGCTTAACTTCAAAACACAAGTTTTATTTCAGAAAATGAAGTTTAAATCACTTGTAATATTATAATTATTTCTAGTTATTTTGCTGTGTTTTTTAAGACTACTCATCTTTTTAAATGCTCTCTTGTGTGGTTGGCTTTAAAGTGTGTTCTGTACACCTTTTAAAAAAAAGCCATCACTGAAGTCAATGAGAGCTGCTGAACTGCAGTGTCTCTAAAAATTGCTCCACCTTTATGCAAACCTTTAGGTTATGGGGTTTCTCATTACAAGTCTACATGCAGATCTACAGTTTATAATAAGCAGTGATAGTGAGCTCATGGCACGTGGGACAGAATTAGGATCTGGGATTGTCCTCAACAACAGACAAACAGAGCCCTGGGGTCTACCTACTTTTTTTGTCTGCCAGGTGACAAGTGGCCCCAAGGGGCTGGGGAGCAGCTGGGGGCATGAGGGATGAGAGGGAATTCAGAGGCCAAATGGGCAAGGTAATGCACAAGAAATCAAAACAAACAAATAGGGAAACCAAACAAACAAAAACCCAACCCAAGGAAAGCAAACATCCCCACCCCTGATATTTAGTAATTCCTATAAATTGGGAATATAAAGCATATTTTATAAATATTAAGGTCAAAAGTTCTTCTAACTCTGATTTCAACCTTCTTGTATGAACAGAAGAGGGTCACATATAGGTGATCAGTAGTTACTAAGGGAAATTCCAGGTCAGACTGGAAGAGATCTGGTGAATTTAAGTGATCTGGAACCCATCCTTGCTACTGACATTTTTAAATGCAGAAAAGAGAAACATTATGAGGTACTATTCTCACACAGAGTCACAGATAGTTGAGGTCAGAAAGGACCTTTGGAACTCACTTGGTGTAAGCCCCTTTTTAAAAAAAGAACAGTTGCCCAGAACCTTTCCAGATGGCTTTCTAATTTCTCTGTGGATAAAGATGCCACTATCTCTCTGAGCAAACTCTGCTGGCACTTGGTCACCCTCAGTCTTTGCTGATGTTCAAATGGAGCTTCCTGTGTTTTAGTTTGTGCCCATTGCCTTTTTCCCTGTCACTGGTCACCACTGGAAAGAGCCTGGCTCCATCTTCTTTACATCCTTTCCTTGGATATTTCTACATATTTGTGAGACCCTCACCAAGACTTCTTTTCTCCAAGCTAAACAGCTCCAGGTCCCTCAGCCTTTCCTCATATGAGCAGTGCTGCAGGCATCCTTGTGGCCCTTTAGAGGACTTTCTTTAGTAGCTCCATGTCTCCTGTCTTGGAGAGCTCAGAAGTGGACACAGCCACTGGTGTGGCCCTGCCAGTGCTGAGTAGCAGTTCATAAGAATTCTGTGAAGATAGGAATCTGAAAGATTGTGAAGATATCCAGTACCCAAATGGTAAACACCATTGACCTGAAAAACAAAATCGATCACACAAATAAATGCAGAAATAATCTGAGGTAATACAGTAAGTTCAATCTTAATCATGTTGTTACAGAAGCCTTGTGTACTTGACTTTCAGAAGAGAATAACAGTCCTTTAAAGCAGCATAAGTTTCTTCAGTCTTAGATTTCACAAGTTTAAAAAGTAAAGTAGAGTTTTAAAAAATCCTATGATGCAGAGTAACGTTGGCACACCCATGATTTATTCAGTAGGTTTTCAAGGTGTTCAAGAACACGGGAAAGATGTAATTAGGATTTCTTTTTTCTCTTAGGAATGCCAAAAGAGGAATCATGCCTCACTGTTGTATTCCCTTACACTAAAAGGGATACTGTTGTATTCCATTACACTAAAAGCCCTGCAATCACTGCTCCTCCTTTGTGTTGCTGTCCTGGACTGCTTCAGCTGTTCAAACCAGCTGTGTATTTTCCCTCTCAAGCTATTTCTCTTGATGCAAGCAATCAGATGCTGCACCCATTGTTGTCTTTCCACATATCTGCTCTCCACCTTACATCCCAAGGAACTGCTTGAGTTCCCCTCTCCAGCCAACACTGGATCTCTCAAACCACCTCTCCCTCTTATTCTTCATTCCTTGTTCCTTCCCTCTTGTTCTTTCATTAACAGTCATTATGAAACAAACATGCAGCATGAAAACTGTTGACCAGTATTTTGGCCTCAAATTTTGCAAAAAACACTAGAATGTTAGAAAACTCACTATTGTCATTGTACCAGAAATATATTTCTGCATGTAGCCATATAAATTTCACATGTAAAATATATACTATGATATAATAAATTCTAAAATATTCAGAGTATCTGGACAAACTAGGTCACAAATGAAGAGAGCAATGTAAAATCATCTGAATTTCATCAGACAGTTACAAAAATGAGTTGCCATTTTATGGATATATTCTCTTTCTAGAGTCAGATCATGACATATACATTAAATAGCAAATGGAAATAGAATTTGCAGTATATTGTCATGGTAAAATTTTAAATTTAAAGAAACAACCTCATGGAAAATACTATTTGATACAAGGATTAAAAGTAATTCAGTCTTAACTGGTTATTTTCCAGGCTTTGTAGATATTGACTTGGGGTTCAAAGAGGGCCCGTGTATTTGCTTTTGGGTTTTTGGTTTTTTTTTTCATTTTTTACTCACATATGTTCATTTGGGTACATTTGTCTTCTAAAATACAAAAGATTTTGTCACATCTGGCATGCCCAAAAAAGAACATCCCTAAGTGATAAAAAGAAGAGTAAAAGTCATAATGTGATTTAATACCAATTTATTTATTTTAAATTTATTCAAGAATGTAAATTCAGGAACTACTATAAAGTGCTAAAATGAGTGTAGCTGACCAAAATCTGTCTCAGCCATTGTGCAATACCGTCTTGCACAGATCTTCGTTATTTAAAATATACTTAAATGAGGATTGATCAAATACTTAGTAGTTCATAGATCTATGTGGTCATCTGACTTTTAAAATTTAAATTAAACAGAGTTCTGTCCTTGCTACTAAAAGAAAGGATTTCATTTATAGATTTGTGGATGAAAGTGGCTACCTGAATTATCATGGATGATGTGATATCAAAATGAGGGAAAAACATCTGCCTAGAAATTTATGAATCCAAAGTCTGATAATTAAGGTACAATATGCTTTCAATGGGAAAATGTATTTTCCTTTCTATGTTATGTCAGTATTTTTTGATACATTGGGGCAAAGAGGGTCCATATCGTCATTTAATGGAATTGACAAAGTGAATTATTTCTTCTTCTTTTCTTCCTCAGTGCAACGTTCTCTTTTCTGTACTAGTGGCATGGTGGTCTAGTGATCATTGAGAGAAAAATGACAGTGAAGTGTTCAGCTCTACATTTACATATGTTAAGAATTTTCATTGCCCAAATTTTTCTCAGTGATATTTATTTCTAGGGAGAAGCTTCCCACTCAGTAGCTATTATGTAAATCTTCCTGGTTAATCATCACCTGACGTTTTGGCTTGACTGATGGGCTGATGCCTTTGCTCAGCTGATGTCTGTAACTTGCCTTCTCAGTGTTGTGTTTGGACAACTTTTACCATGAACTAAGATACTGCAGGAAAGATGTACAGATTGGAAGAGTATAAACCAGTTATTTTTGGTTATTATACACAACAGAAAATGTGGACAAAAAATAAAAAAATTAAAAATAAAAAGAGAATAAGTATTACTATTCTTACAGCCCCCTGCATATCATGCAGCAAGTCTGTGCTGGCCAGAAAGCCTCCACTGTTAGTCCTCAATGATGCTGACAGGCCATCGTTATGCCTTCTTATGTCAGTGTTTTTGTCTTGCAATCATAAATATGCCAACAATCCCTCTCAGCAAATGTACCTCTGCCTGTCATTTTACCCTTCTTTTCTAGCTTTTTCACAGCTCTTTCTCAGAACTTAGCATTTTTCTCAGAAGTTTGAGATAAGATTATACAACCATCTTTTGTCAAAAGCAGTGCTTGATGAGAGGAACCCTAAGAGAGAGGTTATGCACCAGTGACATTGGGAGATGGACACTATTTACTGAGCAAAGCTTCTGTGATTTTAAGGAGGAAGAATGAAGTGCTATTCATCCTGGACATACAATAGTCAGGTTTATGTGAAGTTAAAATGGCCAAAGGTTCACCTTGCAATGGCTAAATTTTAGAGTGAAGCGCCAAAGAAAGTAAAAGTATCTCCTCATCTTCCTCTCGAAATACTGCCCTTAGTGCACCATGTATTTCAGAACCCTCCATTTTTCTACAAATTCACCTCAAAGAATTTAACTATCACACATTTGAGTCTCCCCTTCTTAGGAGATTGGAAGACCATCTGCTCAGGTTTAGACAACACAGTAGTTAAAATGCTGGCACCCTTCTTTCTCTAGCACTTCCATGGCTGCTGCAATCCAAGGAGGCGAATAAGAGATAACACCTCCACGTGTGTGAGGTGAGGGAGGAATGCTGAACACCAACAGCATGGTAATGAGTAGGAGAATGTGTAGATGGAGAAAGCAAAGAATTAGTTGCTGTAGCAGAATATCAAGTGAGTGGCAAATGAAAATGGTCTGTCCAAAAATGAAAGAAAAGGAATTCAAATTCCATCAAGAAAATAAGAAAGTGGAAAAATGGAATAAGTCAAAAAGAAATGGACTGAATGCTGTAACTGTGCCAAGGACTCTTCTGAGAGGGTCCAGAGGGATGAGAGGTGTTCACCTTGAACAACTGAAATGTCCTAAGAGGTCATAAATTCTGCCTAGAAATTAAATGAAAAAAAAAAAAAAAAAAAAAAAAAAATTCCTAATATAAAATATTTGCACTATCCCATCATTATGCCAGAAGAGTATGTTTTTTACATGAAGTATAATTCAAGATAAGAATAGATTAGGCTAAGATATGTGTGTAGGAACACATAGAGATGTGTATCAGAGATTTAAACCATAAGTGAATATACAGCAGGTAAAATTCACATCAGGCAGGCTGGGTGCCATCTGTCACAGTTAGCTTTCCATGAGATGATTGGAAATAGATGTCAACAGCTTCCTGGTTAAAACTATCTGTTTGAATATTCAAGAAAAATGTTTCTCTACTATTATAATCACCATTTCAGTTTATATTTTTTGCATGTAGACAATAGAAATACATCAGTATATCCTTAAGAAGCTTTGCGGCACAACAATAAAGGGTTCTGCTTCATTCTCAATACTGATTTATTGAGTTTCAAATCCTTCCTAAGGCAATTTTCTTTTTCTGACTAAAGAGTATGTTAATCTACTAGTCTCAAGCTCTGTTTCTTTCTCTGTGCACTAAACCTAATATTCCAGCAATCATTCTCCTTTAGTTCCAGGAGGAACAAAAATTTAAAATAAAGAGGGTTTTTTAGATAAATTCCTCAACCTTTATGCAGGAATAAAAATAAGATAAATACTGGAGAGCACTTTAGTGGACTAATATCACAAATGTTTTATTAAAGTCATTAAGCATTTAGACAAAATATTTTATTGTTCCTAGCTTTGTGTAGTCAAAAAATATAAATTCAAAACAGCTGTGTTGCTGTTTCTATCCAGAATAGGTTTCTATCCAGAAAACATGAACAAACAGTTCTTTGATAGATCTATGAATGAGGTGTTCTGGTATGATGCATGAATTAAATAATAAAATACTGCATTATTTTTGTGACAATATTTTGTTTTATCCTGTGCTATATATTTCAATATGAAGAGTGCACACAATTTCAAATAGAATAGAGCAAATAAAAATTAAGAAAAGGTTATTTATGATGCCTATGTATTTTTACATTAAATATCAGCCAATTCATAAGCCACACATCCTGCATTTTTTTTGGTTTCCTGCCAACAACAAAAGTTACTAGAGCTTTAAGTTTACTCTTTTAGTTAAACAATATACTACAGGATACTTTCTTCAATACAATAAACTCAGAACTCCCCACTGGTTGCAGCTATCATAAGACAGAAGCTGTGGATTGTTTAAAATTTCATGTTTCATTAAAAAGGAAAAAAAAATTCTACAAACCATTACTACCAGGATAGCAGTGTATATTGCAAAAAAGACTGTTCCATGTAACTTTTTGTGTCTTTTTACTGTTAGTCTGACACTATAATTTATTTTGATAACCATAAATATACGCTCATGCCTAAAGATGGCACATCTTACATATTCTGGCTGACCACACAATGTTTTGGCTAATCTATTTGTATATGAGGGTATATTTTGTATGTATATAATTATTTATACACTATGTATTCATTAGGTCTAGTGGGAGGTGTCTCTGTCCATGGCAGAAGTGTTGGGACAAGGTGATCTTTAAGGTCCCTTCTGAAGCTTAATGTTCTATGATTCTCTGTAAGCATAACACTTAGTGCTGTACTTGGATTCCACATAACCACTGTAGGATGAACTCTCCAAAACCATGGAAAACTCAAGGTCTTCTGCAGTTATAGTCCAGACGTTTTTAGGATCTAGCAAGCAAACTTTAAAGAAGCAAAAGCTGGGCTGTGGCATAATTGCTTAAATGATAGCTGTAAGTGCAGTTTTATTCCTGTTTGGACAGTAGTGTTATGTTCAAAATAGAGGCTCAGTATTCTCCATGGGAAGATGGATGATATTTTGACTGATATCACTGCACTGGTACAAGAACTTGTGTGCTCTTGACTGTCTTGGAAGGTACAAAATGTAAAAAACAAAGACTAAAATTAAAGTGTGTGTATATATATATATATATATATATATGTATGTATATGTATGTATGTATGTATGTATGTAATTTTTAAATCTAAAATTTACCAACTAAATTCAGAGCAGCTATAACACAAAAATACACAGAAATTACAGGGTAGGAGGTGGTTCCTGTAATAGTACAATATTATAAAATGGGACTATAAGACAAAGGAGAACGTTAGCACATCACAGTACTCAGTAAATTCATAAAAGTAGCAGTCAACACACATCTAAATGGAAGAAAATTAAGACTACATGTCTTGATTGACTACAAGATAAACACAAATCAAATGGTTAATAATTAGTATTACATTTAATGGGAGAAATTAAAAGTAGCTTTAAATTTCACCCCATTTAATACAGTTTAGTACCCAGAAAAATAAGTAACAGCTATTAATAAGAAAACACTTTAAGCTAGTGATACACATGGAAGTTTTAGAAAACATATATACATTTTATTTTGTGTGGTCAGGTTCCTGCATGATAAGATCTATTTGATCTGCTGGAAGATAACTGCTGTAAAAAGAAAAAAGAATTTTTAAAAAATTTTCTTGATGAACAGAATCACAGAATCACTAGGTTGGAAGAGACCTTCAATATCACTGAGTCCAACCCATGCCATAACACCTCAACTAAACTATGGAACCGAGTGACACATCCAATCTCTTTTAAAATCTAGTGATGGTGACTCCACCACCTCCCCAGGCAGATCATTCCAATACTTTATCACTCTTTCCATGAAAAACTTTTTTCTAATATCCAACCTATTTTTCCTTTGGCACAGCCTGAGACTGTGTCCTCTCGTTCTCTCAGTTGCTGCCTGGAGAAAGAGACCAACCCCCAGCTGACCACAACCACCTTTAAGGAAGTTGTAGAGAGGGGTAAGGTTACGTCTGTGTCTCCTTTTCTCCAGGATAAACAACCCCAGCTCCCCCTGTTCCTCGCAGGGTTTGTGTTCCATGCCCCTTTCCAGCCTCATTCCTCCTCTGGATGGGCTCCAGCATCTCCATGTTTATCCTAAACTGAGGGGCCCAGAACTGGACACAGCACTCAAGGTGTGGCCTCACCAGTGCCCAGTACAGGGGAAGAATGACCTCCCTGCTCCTGCTGGCCACACCATTCCTGATCCAGGCCAGGTGCCACCAGGGCACACTGCTGGCTCATGTTCAGCTGCTGTCACCAGTGGCCCCAGGTCCCTTTCTGCCTGGGCACTGTCCAGCCACACCATCACCAGCCTGTGACATTGCCGGGGGTTATTGTGGCCAAAATGCAGGACTCAGCCCTTGGATTTATTAAATTTCATCCTATTGGACTCTTCCCATCCATCCAAGCATTCCAGGTCTCTCTGCAGAGCCCTCCTACCTTCCAACAGGTCAGCACATTCTCCCAGCTTAGTGTGGTCTGCAAATTTACTGATGAAAGACTCAATAGCCTCATCCATCTCATCAATAAAAATATTCAACTTTAATGTTGACTTTTAATAGAATCATAGGAAGGCTTGAGTTGGACGGGACCTTAAAGATAATTTTGTTCCTACTCCCCTCCACTCCCCCCACTATCATGTGCAGGGATGACTCCCACTGGACCAGGTTGTTCAGGACCCCATCCACTCTGGCCTTGAACCCTTCAAAAGAGGGAGCAGCTACAAGTCCTCTTCTCGTCCAGCTTTTCATCCACAAAAACCCCAAAGTCCTTCTCTGCAGGGCTGCTCTCAATGAGTTCTTCTCCCAGTCTATACTCATGTCTGGGATTAGCATGAGTACATCACTTGTCGTCAGGTTCTTGTAGGCCCACTTCTCAAGTGTGTCCATGTTCCTCTGGGTGGCATCTTATACTTCTGTTCTGTCAAATGCACTTCTCAGCTTCATGTCAACTACATGTCTATGTGATTGATGAAGATATTAAAGAACATCATTCCCAAGAATGACCCCAAGGGACACCACTTATGAATGGCCTCCATCTGGATATAGAGCCATCGACCACAAATCTCTGGCTGCATCCATCCAGCACATTCCTTATCTACTGAGTAGTTCACCCTTCAAATCCATGTCTCTGCAGTTTGGTGATAAGGATGTCATGGGGCACCATGTTGAAGGTAGATGACATCTGTTGGTATTACTTTTTCAGTTGACTTTTAACCACTTCACACAGATTTTTCTTTAGGGTTCTGGCAAAGTTTGAACAGAAAATGGTGGGATAGACTCTCTAAACATGATTATTGGTTTCCACCTCCAGTACATTAGCCTGGTGATGTGCCAGGTGATTTCTTGATGTCACATAAATATTAATGTTTATGCTGTTATGGAACCATTGTGTACTTTTGATAGTTTGGATCATAAAACTCATCATACATGTGAGCATGGCCAAGGTCATCCTATGTTTCCCTCATTCTTTCTCCTCTGACTGAGTGAAATTAGTGTTGAATTATTTCTTCACACTAAAGAAGATTCAAGATTCTGTCATCTTTTTTAAATCTAAGGGTATATTAGATTGCTAGGATTTGGTGTGGACATGTCAGTTGAAATATGAGTAGCATCTTGATGATGCACAGTTTTACATCTGTTCTGTTATATTAAATATTCTACTGACATCAGTAAGGACACTGATGAAAGAAAATTGCTTTTTCATGTCTGAAGGAGATAAAAAGTGAGGAGATAATGATGGCATGTGGGTATTTTGGCAGTCTTCCTAATCTAGAACATTTGCCAGGCACTTGGACAATAAAAGAAAATAAATTATGCTTTCTTATATTTTCAGGTGTTTTGAGAAAATCTAATGGAAACTTTCCCAAATAAAAAAGATAAAGTCTAAAGTTCTTCTTGTGAAATACCATGCTCGTTCCATATCTTTTCAGATATGAAACTTAATAGCAGAGCCCATGCTTTTGCTATCTTTAGACAAGACAAGTTAAATTTGTGGATTAGACTGAAGAGATATTTGGTGGAAAAACCCAGTGACAACTTGCTATTGAGAATATTAGACAGAAAAACTCCACAATCCACATATTGAATGATAATGTTGCCTTAAGTGACTAAAGAACTAAATCTCTCCTACTTGGAAGAAAACTTCCTACTCTCGGCAATTGCCCTCTCATATTTAATTTCTTGTTCCTTTCTGCCTTACAGGATACAGACAGGTTCCATAGTTTAGGGAATTCTCTAATACGTAAATAATTGCCTATTACAGTGGTTTTCTTTAAATCCTTTTTAATAAAACAAGCATACAGAGAAACAGTCTAAAAAACAATGTCAACCATAAACCCTGTAAAACATCATCTCCTTAAACTTCATCTACATTCAGGAAAATATTTTTTCCATATAAGCATATAATTGTTTTCAGTTGCAAAATAGTATATAATAAAGAATAGGGCAAGAGGCTCTGACCCATACAAAGGTCTTCCACAGCTCTTAGCATTCATGTGAGTTTTTTTTTCCCCATTGTCATAGTTTAACCCCAGACAGCAATTCCAGGAATTCATCAAAGGAATTTCCAGCTGTGATCCAGTAAGATGTGTTTGTATGAAATGATCAATGGAGCCTAGCTACTTCATTAGGACATGTCCACATGTACAGCAATAACCTAGGGAGGAGTCAGTATTAAATGTAGAAAGCCCACTGAAGACACTTACAGATAGAAATTGTGTGAACACAAATATTCTTTCTCCTGAACTAAAATATCATATGCTAGACAGTCCCATGATAATATCTGCTCTAAATTCATGCTATTTCTTTGAACTAAAAACAAGCTGAAGTAAACTAAAAATACCTAGACACCTCTAGACTCATAACTGAAGAGGAAAATGGCCACATTCCTGGAGTACTGAACCACACAACTCTGACCTTGTTCATTACTAGAAATAAAATAGTTTAAGTCAAATCCTGACAAACTAAAGCTGTTAAGCAATTTCATCCTGCTTCATACTGCAGTTCAATTGTACCATAAAATCACAGCCACCACTTGCCAAGTCATTTCCCCCTATCATAACGGCGCAGCACGGGAGAACTGCAATTTCCAGCAATGGGCTGTCATCTGCTGCACTCCACCAAGCACACTCTGCTATACCATGTCCCTGGCTGGCTGCCAGACTGCTTCAGCACTCCACAACACTCCATGTCCAGCTCATAACTCAGCCTGCTAGTATCAGGACACCATAATGGACGTCATTGTGTAAAAAAGGATTTAGCACAGCTGTAACATGATGCAGTTGACACTCTCTTTGTGATACATTACCTTATAAAACTAGGAACATCCAGAAGAGGAGAAATAGAATTGGCTGGTCAGATGAGAGTGCAGCCCTACTGTTCTCCAAACCTCTGTATCATATTAAGATATCAGATTTCTAACAGGGTTTTGGAAGCTGAAAAATGCAATACAACATTTCACATATATAAAAACACCATAAGATTCCTAGACCAAAGTCTGTCATGTCTTATACCTGTACAGTACTATTGAATTTACTCTGTGTGGTTAATGCCCAGCAGGTGAGCTAATTTCAGCAAAATGTTCTGTGTCAGGTTATGCAGCCCTCTGCATGGGCTACAATGTCACACTGCATGGAGGAGACAAAATCCACAATGCACTGAGAAGTCTGTCTTGGTTCTCAATTCAGTCTGATGATTTAATGAACTCAAAAAAGACACACACCAGAAAATAAACAAAACCCAACAAAACAAATACTTTTAAAATCTGGTACATGTGAAGAATGAAAACAGAGTTATCAGCTGAATAAAGCTAAAGACTACCTGAGTGAGTTTATGGGCAATGTGGCTTAACAAAGCAATTGGCATGCAGACAACTAGATGAAGTTTTACAGTCTAATATATCCAGAATCATTACTAGCAGATGAGCAGCTCCAGTCTCCCTTTGGCATGAGGGTGGGTTTTACACTCTGCTTAATCTATCACTCTGGTTGGCCTCTGAAGGACAGGACTAGGTTTTTACTTTTGTCATCAGTGGAGGAGGGGTAGGATTTTCTACCTAAGAGTAAGGCTGCAACCTTCATGAGGTAGGTTGTTTTAAGGTGATGTCTGTGTTTCATACATATCATTGTTTCTGGGTATCCAGAGATGGAAGTAGAGATAGGGGAGTCATCCTCCCAAAGGGTGGGAAAAGGTGAAAAATGTTATGATTAATGCATTTCTGCAAAGATTAAGAGAAACCTGGTGAAGGCTGTGATGTTCCTAGCTGGAAATAAAGATGAGAAACAAATGGGGTGTGCCTCTCTTCTTGAGGAAGGACTGTGCAGACATATATTTATTGTATCTGTTGAGAGGATAAACTTCACTGGATTGAATGAATGTGGGAAGGAAGAAGACATTCTGCACATTCCCCTGAGGACCCTCAATGAATCTTTACTTGGAGCAGACATGGCAGCCTCCTATCTTTCTTCTCAGACATTAAGGACAATTCTTACCTTTATTTGACATTTGGTCTCCTAATAATCTTCAGCTGCTCCCAGTTCAGCGTGTGACTAAAAACTAGACTCTTATCTGGATGAGCAGCAGCATATTCAAGTCCACCCCCTTTAACAAGTATATATTAGAAAGCTTATAGAGCACTCAGGAGCCAGATAGTCTATACAAAAGTAAAAAACATTTTTATTAAGTCAACAAGTGTTCATTTAAAGCAAATGAGTTTTGGCTCCAGGAAAGCTCCAAATTTTGATTCAAGGAGATACTGGAAAAGGATGCTTAACTCAAGTCTAGGCTTACATCCCATTGGAAAATAGAGAGAGTCTTTAATAAGCAAAGAAATTATATTATATAATTCTCTCCTTTAAATAACATACATATTGAATTCGGTCACAAACTGGGTTTTCCAGAATGTTAACAATATCTGTTCTAAAATTGTGCTCTTCTACTAACACAGGGCCTCCTAAATTTAATGTGTGACTATCATTTCTTGCAGTATCTGTCAATTTGTGAGGATTTTAGGAAGTTTATTAATACTCTCAATGAAGAAAATGTCCAACTAAAAATTCTAGATTGTATCTTAAAATAGTGGTTTCTAAAAATACCCAGCTCACCTTTTTCCCTTCTGACTCCTCCCAATACCTTCTACATGTTTTACGTTTAGACAGCTTAATCTCCCCTTTCAAAATGCAAGTATGAATTTGTAGAAGCTTAGATCTAATGCCTATTTCACATACAAACTGAAAGTTAGACTGAATAGTGTAATTATAGCTGTGTCTGTATATTTTTTAAGCAGTTTAACATTTGGCTAAGATAATTGAAATCTAGAGAAAGAAGGAAATAATCCTCCAAGAAATGTTTATCATCCAGGTGATACATACTTAGCCAGATCTGCAGTGTATCTTTGGATTTGCAACTGTTAAAAAATAGTAAAAAAAAGGTAATAAAGTCTGGCTCTTTTGTTGCTGCTGCTTACACTTTCAAACAGTATTTAAACAGCTTAAATAACATGACATTACATCCCTTCAATGGTCTGGGTAATTACTCTTCTTTATGTGGTCAGAGTTACTTATGCTAACGTAACGGCTATAACTGCATTTTCCAACCAGGATAAGGAAAGACAGGAAAGAGAAAATGTCTTTGTAAAGGATGGCTGAAAAGGGTTGTTTTGAAATAAAAGCATTGTATTTGGATGGCAGTTATTCCTGACATTTCACCATAATGGCCCCGGGATATGGAAATCTAAAGCCGCTAGGAAAATAAATCCTCAGTTCTGTCAGGTGACAAGGAAGTCATGCGGATAGATGAGGAGTTGGCAGTTTCCACTAAACAAATGATTGTGGAAAAATCATGAACAATCCAATCCTTTAGATATTTGCTGTAAAGCTGAAGAGATCTTGATAGCAAGAGTCATTGGACATACAGTTCAATTCCCTTCTTTGGTAAGCACAGAGGCACGTTTGTGCAAGGGAGATCTTTGTCAAGGACAAGTAGGAACAGAAAGAGACAACTTAAAACAACAACAGCAAACCAAGAGAAATATCAAGTGGAAATTTTATTAATCATCCTGTGTCCTTTCATAGATGTGATATCTGATTATATAATATAACATAATATATTTAATCTTGTATTTTATATTATATATTTTATATAATAATTTACAATAATCCCTGTCATACTCATGCAATGTTTATATATCAGAACATAGGAAATATTGGTAGATAAAATTGTTCATCCTTAAATAAATGGAAAAATCATTTGATTTTCAAACATATAAATGAATATTCATTATTATGTTATGTTATGAATATTAGGAAAATCTAAATAGCTGCAGCTCTTGCTTCTTGCATGCAGTTGATTTTACTTTAATCTCAGGAAATTCAGTTTG
This sequence comes from Aegithalos caudatus, assembly GCA_013389925.1. NCBI lineage: Eukaryota > Metazoa > Chordata > Aves > Passeriformes > Aegithalidae > Aegithalos > Aegithalos caudatus. Next base: position 49,912 of record WEIU01008660.1, read on the forward strand.
TAATACTGAATATGCATTTTTGTAGAGAGTGTATGACAGCAGCATCTGAAAACAGCCATTTAAGTTGCACACAGTATTAACATGAGGGAAATCTTAGAACAAAAAAAAAAATCTGAAATATCTTCTTAATCTTCTTAATGAAAATGTGCACAAAAGTTAAAAATACTATAGCAATATGAATAATAATCATTCTATCCCCAGACTATTGTTTGATTTCAACAATTGGTGTCATTTAAATAGATTTTCCTCTGTATGTGCCATAGGGATTTTTGCCAGTACCATGATATTTAACACAAAAATAAATGAGCGGAAAAAAAGAGAAGGCAAAAGAGTAATAGGGAGGTCTCGGCACTTTCAACTACCCAAGGTAGCTAAAATGACAACTTTGGAATTGCAGAGGAATTCCAGTGACTGAGTGACTAGACAATAAAAACAAAGATTTGATTAAATGATTATAAATGCAAAGTGATGTAAACAGAAAACTGTCCCTAAACATCTAAGAGCAGTTACATAGTGAAGTGATTTAAATGAACGTTTGCCACTCCAAAGAGTCATCAGAAGAAATTTCTAAAAATATAACTCAGTGATTAGAAGTTGACAAAACCAAAGTAGCATCATGTATTCATGTAGGTGTAATGCTATGTATTTAGGTAGAATTTGAGAAGAAATACATAACATACCTGTAGTGAATCTTTATTATGAATACTGCAAGTACCTATATATCTCCAAAAGATTGGCACAGAAAAATTAGCATATAATTTAACTTGAAATCATTAGAACAGTTCATAAAAGATATCATTAACTTAGTGCAACATTTTGAGCTGGACAAAGAAAAGTTTTGGAGTTCTGGGACTTTACTATAAAGAGGGCAGTTCAAAACTACCTGGGAGGTCAACAAGTTTTATCAGAGACTAGGAAAATATTTTGAATAGGCAAAGTGAAAAGATTGTGACTATTCATCTTGGAAAGGGGACACAATAGTGATCTTGAAAATTGCAATTGGCATGATGGTGAGGTAGAAAGATTTCCCTAAGTTTTTGCATTAGAGCAGTTAGGGAAAAATGGTTAAAATATTAGGCAACAGATCTATATTGATCATAGAAAAAGTGTTGCTTTCATCCAGTACGTGACATTAGGAGATTGTTGATATACATAAGTTGAAACAAAAATTAATGAAGAATATGTCTTAGGTTGAGTATTAATGCTTTTGATGCAATTTCTGACTCAGGCTACTTATTGCAGGAATCTGAAAGGATACACCAGAAGGAACACACTATTCATGTTCAACACTAAGCTGTTCCTACTGTGTATCTGTTCTTTTACTTAAGCCTGTATTCTTGGCAGTTATCTGAGACAGGCTAATGGGCTAAGAGGGACTTCATGACAATTTGTATGCACATCTAAGACCAGGTCTCCTTAGAGTGGCTTATTTCAAAGTACTTGAAAGGTGCAACTGTTAATTTATGTTTAATACTCTAGGTTTCCAAATTCTAGCATAGCAGAAGAACAGATACACAGACAATAAATTAAGGAACTGTTTAGTAATTGCAACACATGACTTGTTGCAGGGCTGTTCAAGATGAAAAATTTTCGATTTACAGAAGAAAAGACTTCTTGTTTTTCCAAAGAACCCATTGGCCACCAGTCTTGATGTCATGTAAATATTCAGACATGGCATAAAAAGCTGCATTTTAATGCAGTTTGAGTTGAGTAAAAAATACTTATGTTCTTACATGAAAACGGTTCTTAACCTTTTCTTGATTCAGTGCAAATATCCCTTGCAGTTTTATCAGAAGAAGCCTTTCACTTTCTTAGCAAACCTCTATAATTTCAAAACCCTACTTCTCAACCATGCCTGCTTTAGCAGACGTTCTCTCAGTAAAGTGCTTACATTCTAATTAGTCAAATTCTGTTCAATCCACTGCTAATTCAGAATATTAGAGTCTTAGTCATCTCAGCTGATCAGTCTCTAATTACCAGGATGTTTGTGCTTCTAGTCTTCTGACAAATAGCAGCATTGCTTTTTGTCAACCATCATGCTTGTTAGGAGGACTTTAACTCCATTTCTAACACAAGCACAAACATTAAGCAAGCAATTGTGAGGGGTTGATAATCCACGGTTTATTGATAACCTCCACATATTTGCATGCTGGGCATCCTGCCCATGCTGTAGCCAGAAGTCTGGCAACCGAGGATCCCTAGACCTTGCTGTACTCCCTGGGTAGAAGAGCAAATGGATTATCATATTAGGCCAGGAAGTGTTGACACTTTGTTTCCAAACCAAACCATTATTGGAAAACCATGCTTTGACAGAAAATGGAGTTTGTGAGCATTTGTTCCAATGCAGGGAAATGCCATTCCCAAGTGAGTCAAATGAAGTCCTGTTATCACCAAGAGGAACATGAACTGGGCACTCTTCATGGACAAGATAATAAGCCTTCCTCCATTAAGCTGGTTTTCACCTTCCATCTTCAGCTCAGGTTGCACATCTTCTGCACACACTTACACAGCTGTGAATTCTTGACTATAATAATGATCTATTATGCCCTGAGGAGAGGTTACCATTATATTTACCTCTTTCCTTTCACCCTCTTGGAAATTACCCAGCTGTCAAAGAGGAAAAAGAATTCACAAGCTGCAATTTTTTTTCCTAAAGTCGCTTCAACATCTGTCTACTTTATCTTCATTCTGTGTCTAGCTCAGGTAGTTAGGGTGGTGGAGATGTTTTGAAGGGAATTTTCATTTTCAGGCATAGAGAAGACTGGTAAGTATCTCCTCTTTCATCATAGCTCCTTAGTACACATAGCCACCATACCCATGCCCCACATCTCCCCCTCCCCAGCCTGGCCCCAGGATATTTGGTTACTTTCTCCCACCAATTTCATAATGACTTATAGATACAATGTACCTCACCAGTTTTGGTATCCATAACATACATGTTTACATCTAGCTTAGATTGTGGTCATCTAGCTCTTACTTGTGGTCAAGAGAATGTAGTACT
>WEIU01008661.1:10369-23320 GCA_013389925.1 Aegithalos caudatus
CCCAAAAAAAACCTAAGATCAAGTAGACCCTTTTTCATCAAGGCAATATCTTGTCACAGATGGCAGTCATGTTGGTCAAGCATGATTTGCCCTTGGTAAATGCCTGTAGGTTCCCCTCCTAATCTATGTGCTGGGTGTAGTTTCTGGGAGGGATTTTTTGAGTAGTGAGCCTAGGCTGACTGACCCGCTGTTCCTCCAATAATTGTCCTCCTTTTTTCCAAAAGTGGGTAAATTTTCCTGTCATCAGAAACCTACCCTAACCACCCAGACATTTGTAAGACAATAAACAGTGTCTGATGTCCCATACACTTAAATGGTTTGTGTGTCAGTCTTCTACTGGGAATAATGCTTTAATCTCCCAGACACTGGCACAGGCTCAGAGGAGCTGGGAGGTTTGACAGTCATTGCCAGCTAGAAACTGAAGAAAAGAAGACATGTATTACTTCAGATTTTCCATGTTCTTTGCCACAAGGTTCCCTACAGTGTGAGTGACGGTCCCACATTTCCCTTTGTCCTCCTTTTGCTGATAGCATAACTTTTTATGCATAATAGTCCTCAGTAGTATGAACTCTAAGGCAGTATTGGCTTTTGTAATTCACCTGAGCACTATCAGGATTCCCCCATTATCCACACTGACCTTATGTTGTGCCTGTTAGACTTCCTGAGCCTCACACTAGACTTTTCCTGTGCTTTGAAGAAGTTGTCATTGATGATCAGTTGGCTCTCCTGAGCATCTTTATCCTTCAGAGCAGCCCCATTAGACCCCACCAAGCAGATCCCTAACAAGTTTAGATCTACTTTTCTGAAGTCTAGGTTTGTAATTTTTTTTAATTTTTTTTTTTTTTTTTGAGTAATGATTTCAAATCTGTGTATTCTGGTCAGTTTATCAGCCATCAGTACACTTCTTTTAAATAAAACCAATTATTGATGGTGGCCAGAAGTCTTCAAATTTTAGTGTTCCACCATTTTGCCCTTTCAGAAGATATTGGGAGGTTTTTTATAACCTCTGGGAACCTCCTCATGATTGTGAAGTTTCCCCAAATTTTATGAAAGAGGCTTCATTTCCTCTACTCGATCAATCAGCCTTTAGCAGACACTTGTCACTACACCCAACCTGATCTTGATCCATCAGCTCTGTCAGTTAATAACATGCTCCAGACCAAATATCCATGAATTCCAATTATCTATGTCCACAGAGTGCAACCTCTCCTCCTCACTTGTCCTGTGAGGCCTGTATGAATTCCCTGTGATTGTTTTCAACTCCACATGTTTGTGTACAGGCACTTGAGATGAGCTGCTGAGGTAGTCTGTGTTAACAGACATGATCACTGTGTGTTATCCTTGTGCCTGACACATTTTCACTTTCTCCTATCCCTTCCCTTAAGTTTCAGATTCCTTGCTCACCATCTCTAGATGTTTGGAATGCTTTTCACTAGATTTCACTAGTAAGCTTTTCTGCAAGCCTCTTTTCGAGGCTGAGTTTTGGCCCACATCATTAAATATATCATGACAGAAATATTTGACATATATGTTTAATGAATGCATACAGAATATCTATGCACATATTTAGTGTCTATCTGTTGTGTTCCCCTGCTCTTTTCAGGCCTGACTAGTAGCTGCAGGGGCTGGAGGGCAATATACCTCTGGGTTCAGGAGCAAAGGGGAGGTACAAGAGCCTTACTGGAGCTTTTGGGAAGAAGGCTCTTGGTTGTGCAACAGCTAAGAGCAGCAGGTTGGATGCAACATGCAACACAGCTTCTGAGGGTGTGGATTAGATGGGTTTATTCGGGGGTCCCACACCAGGAGGGAGCACGGCTCCCACAGGAGAGAGCAAGAGGCAGGCAGAACAAAGAGAGAGAGGCCAGAGAGAGGGAGACTTAATCCCTGGTGAATCCACTTAAGAGAGTTCCAGTGAGGGGGGCATATCCAAGGCTTGGACCAATGGGATACTGAAGGTAGGAGGGGTTATTGGCAAACCAGTAAGGCATCCAGGATAGGGTGATGGGCAGGGGTTACAATGAATGACAACTTTAGGGGTGGGTTACAACTTAGTAATGAACTATGCATTTTTTGAGGGTGAGCAGAACAATCATTTAAGAAAAAATGAATCACCACATCTATCCATCCTTAAATACTGTATGAAAGTCCATGAAGAGAATAGACACTTTGTGTATATTGTTCTGCATTTGTGTACAGCAGGAGAAAGAGGAGAGTGTAAGAAACTTCCTACAGTACTGAATAATTATCTTTTGATTTGATGCATTACCTTCAGCTTTTTATCTGCTACATGACTTACTGGCAGTATTATCTTTCAATCTGATTTTTCAAATAGTACAATGTGTTTTTGGCTTTTTGAATATCATTGAGATGAGAAACAGAAAACAGTCATACATATGCTTGGCTAATTTGATGGTGATGATTTATTCTCCTTTGTAAAGAAAGTGTTGAAATGTTTTGGAAAGGCTGGTCCTGTATAAGGATTCAAAACACAGGAGTTAAACAGACTCAATGTTCATATTCTTTTCTTCTAGAAGTATAATCATATATAAAATAAAATATAAAAATTATCATCATGTAGCATTCTAAACACATTTGACATGTAGTACTGAATTCTGTTATCAAAAATGACATTTTTACATACACCCACAGATTCATTTCTTTAAAAGCTGGTTTTCTTGGTGGAAAAAAAGAAAAAATAAAAGATAATTTTTATGCATTTGAAATTTTTAAGGAAGATATATCTATTATTTAATATTACTAAGATGTCTATCTTTTCTGGTAAAGGTTATCTTTAGAGGTTATCTTTAGAGGTTATCTAAGTGGGTGTTTTTAATAGTATATTAGTGTGAGAAGTCTCTTGCTCATTCCTGGGTTTATTCTATTCTTTAGGCTATTTTATTTTCTTAAACCAATAATTAACATTGTAGGTTGGAGAGATGAGGAAATATTCATGAGAACAGTTCTTCACAAGTTTTCTTCACCTGTCCAATGCCTAATAAAGTAAAATTACTTTCCATGCTGGAGGAAAGTTTTTCAGTTACATTTTTCCTTGGAGGAGGAGAGAATTAAAAAGAACATTATGTTCCAGAATTCAAAGATTTTATGACCTAGCGTTAAGTGCAAAGGTGAAGTAGGACAAAAATAGACTACAAATGTGATTCACGATAATAATTTTAATTTTTTAGTGGGGGGAGGGAGGGATGTTTCCTTTGATTGAAGATTATGAGTCAGAATTTTTTTTCTGTTGATGTTCAACTGAGATGTTGCTTCTTAAATTCTTCTAAATATTGACTGTATTAGAGACCACACAACATGCTTTATAGTATATTAAATGTTAGCACAATCTGTGATTAGGCAGTGGATTGAAGTGTTAGTACTTCACTGCCTGAAGCTGAAGTTTAAATACCATTGTGGATACTTAAGTTTGGGTGTCTTAGCCTAGAGTTACAACACAGCCTTTGTTGAATTCCCCTGCTCTTTTCTGGTCTGGCTAGTGGCCGCAGGGGCTGAAGGCAACATACCTCTGGGTTCAGGAGCGAAGGGGAGGTACAAGAGCCTTACTGGAGCATGTTGGGAGCAGCACGTTGGCAGGCAAGACACGACACAGCTTCTGAGGGTGTGTGGATTGGATGGGTTTATTCGGGGGTCCCACACCAGGAGGGAGCACGGCTCCCACAGGAGAGAGCAAGAGGCAGGCAGAACAAAGAGAGAGAGGCCAGAGAGAGGGAGACTTAATCCCTGGTGAATCCACTTAAGAGAGTTCCAGTGAGGGGAGCATACCCAAGGCTTGGACCAATGGGATACTGAAGGTAGGAGGGGTTATTGGCAAACCAATCAGGCATCCAGGATGAGGTGATGGGCAGGGGTTACAATGAATGACAACTTTAGGGGTGGGTTACAACTTGGTACTGAACTATATATTTTTGAGGGTGAGCAGAACAATCATTTAAGAAGATGAATCACCGCAGGCATTCAAGTGCATACTGGTTTTGTTTGTTTGGGGGTTTTTAGGGTGTTTGTTTCAGTTGGTGTTTTTTGTTGTTTTGTTTGTTTTGTTGTTGTTGTTGTTGTATCTTTTTGTGTGTGTGTGGTTTGGGAGTTGCTGTTGGGTTTTTTTCCAAATCATATCCAAGAATTTATTAAAGAAGATTGTTAAAACTCTGCTCACAGAAGCTGAAGTGGTGGATGGGTGCCTATAACTTTTGTCCTCTTTTTTGTGCCATGTGACATCAGATTATGTCCTCAGCAAGACCTGTGAAAAACAGCCCACATGGTTGTCATTAAGGTCAGAACTGGGTAAGTTTTCAAATCTAGAAATTGAATAAGGACATGAAATGTCAGTATAGACTAGCAGGAGTGTTTTGTGAGGATAAACAGAGGTGATACAGAAAATGTAATTCTGCACCATCTTTGTCCATGATTGAAGTAGCACAGATAAGGATAACTTTATCCTGATTAAAGTCAGCAGACATTTGCCATTGACCTTCATAATGTTTCTAGATTTTACCCACTCTATGTGACTAAACTGGAAGTTGGCCAAGTAGGTGGCAGAGATGGTTCTCATCAAAAGAAATTTAGTCCATTCTGGGTAAAACCTTTGTTACTCTTCCTGTCATCAGAGTGAGATACATAGACATTAGTTAAGACCTTTAAAAAGTTTTCCTCATTTGTGATCATTCACCTGATTTGAGCAGAGAGGGATAAAACACTTGTAGTGACTTTAGTAGCCTCTAAGGACTGAAAATAGGCATAAGAAAGCAGTTTAATTTTTTTTTTTCATGCAATACGTATCTGATTAATTGTTTCTGCTTTAGGATTAATGAGGCTTCATGGATAGGGATAAAGTGGATAAGTAGTCACTGATCTTTGTAGGAAAGAAACGGAAAGTATTTTATCTTGAAATGTTTCAACAGTGCTGAGTCTTTGAAATCAATTTTCTGGGTTTAATACAGTACTGTTTCGAGCTGTCATATTTCTAATATATTGCAGCACTGTAAACCCTCACATCCTGAACCTTCCTTTTGAGGATTGGGTATATATGCCTGGGTATGTGAATGTAGCAATCAGGAAATAGCACAAAGTGAAATGGCTGTTACTGCATGTTTTTCAGCTTTGCAATGTATTGCAGATCACAAGGGTTTATTACAAGAGAGGGTTGTTGATTTTAGTTTGGAGTGTTTTTTTATTATTATTTTTGTTTGTTTTTCTTTGTTTTCTACTTAGATGATCTTCATCATGCTTTATTTTTCACTATACTCTTCCATTGTCAGAAACAATGCATCCATTAATAACTACCCCTCCCTCACTAAATAATTCCTTATAATATAGTAAAAGAAATAATTAGTTTTTTTCATACTCTCTCTGTTTCTTCTCTTCCCAAAACCCAACCTGACCTCTACTAACTTCTGTAAGTTTCAGAAGCAGAGGCTTTAAAAAGATGAAAACTGCCAAGTGTTTTGGCTAGCAATTCATTTGTACACTTTTCAATTTATAGAAACATCCTTCAGCCTCAGTTTTTAATTTGGTGCTTTAGATGAAATCCTATTTGGGGAAATGAATGAGAAGTTAACCAAAGCCTAGGCAGCTGCAGTGGTTAGAAGTCGACAGCTTTGATTGCATGCCAAACTGACATCTAGGTTTAGTTTTTCTCTGTTACTTATTCCTCATTCTCCGACCTTTTGCCATACTACATGATGTTATCCTATCAAGGTTTGATACTGGTAGGGGAGAATTTGTGTGCTGAATGGAGCATTGCTTGTTACCTTATACAAAAATTTTACAGTGACAAAAATATAAAATGAAAGAAAATATACATCAGAAATATATATTTAACATGATTTCTGACAATGTTCCTGCAGCTATGTCTGTTGTTCTGATGCCCTTCACTGCTGATGATTTAAAATAGGCTACTGATTAAATTGTATCATTGGTTGAAGGTAAAAAACCAAAGATGAATTTATACAACATAAAAGGATACAGACAAAAATATATTATTCATACTTATTGCATACAAAATTAGTGTGGGTCAGTTCATGTTTTCCACAAAATTTCTTTTCCCTTTTTGTGTTTTGAAATATTTAAAATGTTCTTGATGAGTTAATGTCTGTTAAACTTAATGATAAAAATGAAATTAGGACAGATAAAATAACATGATATGAATTTCCCTCTCCATCTTAGCAATGGATTTAAACACATAAATATACATTTAAATGAATATGTAAAATATATATAAATATATAAAACACAAAAATCGCTGAGGAACACATTGACTGCAGGTAGCTTGGGGTGCAGGCGCAGTGGGAGCTGCAGTTTGAGGTCTGGGTGGGAGCCCAAGTCAAGAGGCCTTGAATTGCCCACCCTCTGCACAACAAAGGGCACGGTCTCATGAGGGAGGCACAGCCGGGTGACCGGGCACTCGGTGATGTGGCAGGAACCAAGGACTCCAGACTTTGTCAAGCTTGATAAGTGAGGGGATAAAAGCCCAGAGGTTCCTTTGTTCAGGGTCCCTCCTGGGAGACACCAGCTTTGGCTATTTCTGTGTTAGTCCACCAAGAATAAATGGCTTTGTGGAACAAGACATCTGAGACTGCCCTGGGAAACCTGGGGTTGAGCCTGTGAGGAAACCTGGTCCAGCTGTCCAGCTGGCTGTGTGGGGAGTTAAAAGAGACCTATTGAGTCACTGTATCTGAAAAGGGGCTTTGGTCCCAGCAGGGTCAGTCTGAGGTGGTGGCTGTGTGACAGAAGCAGAGCCTCCCAAATAGTCAAACTGGGATGTTTCCTTAACAAAACCAAATAAAGACAGCTCTCAGCTATAATGTTGTTTACCTATAGCCACGTGTGTGAGCTATTAATATACATATCATTACTTGTGTAATAGGTAGTATGCACAGGTCAGTTAGCAAAGTGAGTTGTCTCAAGAAGTCAACAGACTTGATAAAAGAACAGATATTTTTTGTGAGCCTTATAGTGCCCATAGCCATTTTATCATGTAAATCCAACCTCCAGATGTACATGCTACTGAAAACCAGGCACTGTAAACAGCGTGTAATAGAACAGCTTTTAATAGTATTACAGTGACAGATATCAAAGGCTAGAGGGGAAAAAAAAATAGAGACCATGATGCAGAGAAGTGAGAGTGATGGGTGCCTGCCTATTTGTATAAGGTCACTCATGTCAGAAAGTGCAAAGTGGGAAAAAGCAACGAGCTTTTGATAATGCTATTTCATTGGAGGTACGGCTAACATTGAAAGCTCTTTCAGGGAACCTCTTATGTCATGCTTTTATTTTATTCTAGTTGGCTGAACCAGTCCTGCTGAAAGTAGGTCTGAAGGAAGAGTAGGTATTTGATCTTACTCTGAATAAAGTCAATACAAAATTGGTTTTGACTTTAGTGGCACAAGTAATGTCCATAGAGAAAAACAATTTAAGCCCTTCAAGCATATTTAGAATATTTCCAATGTAAAATGGGAACTCAGAAACTGAAAGCTTACAGTTTTTAACCTAAACTTACTTTTTTGCTGGATATTTGTTAGGCAAACAAATATTACTTTGGTGTGCTATTATTCACTGTAAGGTTGGAGTTTCATAAAAAGTCAGGAGGAGTAAATTAGATAATCTTTCTGTATCTCTTACTGTACTTTAAATACTACCTCAATATTAATTCCAGAACATAAGGCCAGAGAATGATTTTCAAATGGTGGCCTATAAACTGCTAGTGACCTACTGTTTCAAAAATTATGCCAAGCTAACTAAGGAAATCCCAAGAGGTCAAGATAATTATATTAATATTAAAATGATTCATCGTTGTCTGTGATTACAGCTGGCCATGTCTTTTCCATATTGCTGTTAAAGAAGGTAACTGAAATCAAATACAGTATCAGCAAGAAGTGTTTCTTTGAATTTTGGAGTTGTTTATTGTTTTTTTCCTCATTAAAATAACAAATCTCAAGTTGACTCATGGGATTACTTTCCTCAATTTCCTCTGCAGTGTCTTTTTCAGGTAGTTGGGGTAATTTCTTTTTAAAATCACCCTGTTATCGTCTTCCATTTTTTACTTTTTGTATGATAGTAGAATTCTTGTATGCAGAAAACTATTTATATTTATCAAAGTAATATGTATTTTGAATGAGAAATTGTCTTTTGTATAAGGTTGGAAGTACACCTAAAAATAGAAGTTGTGGGAGAGCAACTACTAGTACAGGTTATGCTGCATAATCTGCAAAGATTCTGTTGTCTTTGCTTCTGTGAGGAAAATATAAATTAGATTATTGTGAAAGCAAAATAGAGCTCGGCACCCCACATGACATGAATTTTGCATTGCAAGCATTAGTGATGTTAGGTTTGCAAATTCTGGCAAAGTATATTGAAAGATGGACTGCTGCCTGGGCTCTCTGAAACAAGATATTGAGCCCCAGAATGCTAGCATGAAATCCATGGAAGCTGTACCATGATTTTGTAAAATGTCAAATTATGCCTGAAGAAAGATGGACAGCTGTAACTCATAAGCACAGTAGGAACAGATGAATTGCAAGGTCAAACCTCATTCTGGACTACAGCATGAAGATTGATTTTTATTTTATTTTTAACTCCACCAGAAGATTAAAAAATAATGAAATTATGTTTTCAAGCTTATGCATGAGTGTCCATAGAGTGGAAACGTTTACTCAGAATACTCAGAAGTCTCTTTCTCTTTTTTTTTTTTTTTTTTNCTGAGTATAGATTTTTTATTTTTTTATGGATATATGAATGAGGATGACTTAAGAGAGTAAAACTTTTGGGTGAAAATCTGTAATTTTGAACAAAGGGAATTAATGACCAATTTTCATGCAAGTTTTCATGTGCAAGATTTAAAGTCATACCTCAGCTGCACAAAATGAATTGACAACAGATCTATCAACCTGCTCTCTCTTGAAGAAAAAAAATCTAAAAATTATATGGGCTACATATGTGGTGTCACAGAAAAAAACACATTACATTTAACACTTCAATGTAGGGGTAGGTAACAAATTAACTAGTCAGCAACAGAGACTTCTGGAAGTTTAGGCTAAATGAGCTGATTTCCATTTAGGTCCCACAAAATATAATATTCTTACTGGTCTTTTGTTTGCTTTTGGTCACCCCTGCCACATTAAATGAATGAATTCAGGGACTCAATTATTCCTTCATCCTTTGATTCCATTTCAGGTGTGCTGAATCTGTTTCATTAATTTGTTTGGGACTTGGTATATGGATAAAGAATAAGGTTCAAGGACAGCTTTTCAATTCACTTTATCTCAAATCTGATTTTGGACTAAAAGCATTTAAAGGAGTTGGTTTGAAACTGGAGTATGTCTGAGCATGGAAGAAGATTGCTTGTGGTTTCAGGTGTTGTACTCTTCTGTGGGACTAATTCCTCATCCACTGCATTTTGGAAATTAAGATTGACTTTCTCTTTATTACCTTTGTCTACCTTTTGTACATCAGCCCGAGCTGGTAACTAAGCCCCACACGGTTACTCACTCCCTTTCCCTGTAGTGGGATAGGGAAGGGAATGAGAAGAATAAAAGTGAGAAAACCCATGGGCTGAGATAAAGACAGTTTAATAGATAAAGCAAAAGCTGCATATGCAAGGAAAGCAATATAAGGCATTCGTTCACTACATCTATGGGCAAAGAGGAATTCAGTCATCTCCAGGAAAGCAGGGTTCTATGGTGTGATGGTCGTTTGTGAAAACAGTTGTCCTATAGACCCATTGAATACATATCTCCAATTCAGAGAGAAAGATGTTGTGGGGAACCATGTCAAAGGCCTTACACAAGTCCAAACAAAAAATTCATAGCTTTTCCCTTGTCCACTAATGTAGTCACTCCATCACAGAAGGCGGCTAGGTTTGTTAGGCAGGACTTGCCCTTGGTGAAGCCACTCTGGCTGTCCTGAATCACTACCCTGTTCTCCATGTGCCTTAGCAGAGCTTCTATGAGGATCTGTTCTGTGACCCTCACAGGCACAAAGGTCAGGCTGACAGGCTGGTTGTTTTCAGGGTTCTTTCTGCTTGGTAACATTTTTAAACGTTGGTGTAATGTTTTCCCTTTTTCCAGATACAAGAGACTTAGTCTGATTGCCATGACATTTCTAATATCATGGAGAGTGACTTGGCAACTGCATCAGTCAATTCCCTTAGGACTCTGGGATGCATCTCATCAGGTCCCATACACTTTTGTTTGTTCGGGTTCCTGAGGAAGTTTATCTTCTCTTACAGAGTCTTTGCTTTCCCAGTCCCCATCTGTAGGAGAGGGGAATACAAGTGACCTTGCCCCTGATAAGTAACACCTGTTAGTTACCCAATTCAGCCTCCCCTGGTGAGTCACAGCTTTATCCAATAAAGATAAGTGTGATAAAAGGGATGGGTTAGTTGGTGATGGGAGGATCCTGGGGAGAGAGAATCCCTTCTGTGAGGTCAGACTGGGTCTGCAGTAGAGCCTGTTCTTCTAACCTGCAGCCATAGTCTAGCTGGGTAAAAGCCTGCATTCAGAGTCTGCAAACCAATACATGCAGTCATAGTTTAGTAGGAAATAACCAGCAGTCAGAGGCTGCAAGGGAAATCTACAGTAGGAGCTTGCTGCAGCCAGAGTCAGCAAACAGTTGTAGTCAGGATGGCTGAGGTGTAAAGAGGAATAAGCCAGGGCTCTTTTCATGCTGTCATAAACTAGAAGTCTGTGTTTTGGTTCATTTCTACCCTCTCACAAGAGGGCTGCTGTAATACCCATCCTGCTTTCCATTCACTTGAGTTGAGGGGAAGAGAGGTTACCAGGAACACGTAGGCAAAATGGTTGTCAAGTAGCTCAGCCTTGTCTGTAGTTTCTGATATGCCAGTCATATTCATTGGTGGCAAAAATGCTTCCTTTAACCTTTTTTCTGGCTGAAATACCAGTAGGAGCCCTTAGGTTTTTTTGCATCCCTTGACAAATTCAGCTCCATTTTCACTTTCTATCCCCTTCCACACACAACTGGGCAACATCTATATTATTTTCCCAGGGTACCTGTCCCTGCTTCCACTGCCTGTGGAAGTGTCTGTGTCACTGAATGGCAATTTGTTGAAAGTCTCTTTGTCCTTTTGTGCTGGTAAGTGACATCATGTGTATTCTTTTTTGTTGTTTGACCAAATGTAGGTTACATTCACATCTGTAAGACAAATTCATGTCTTAAACCCTGTCTAAATAACTTTTTTTTTCTGACTGTGATTTTTTTGGAGTAATGTTTGGACTGTTTCAAAGAGGTAGTTATACTTTTGAAACTGTTGTCATGCTGTCACTTATATGATAAAACAAACTTTGTGAAGTTACCTCTGTAGAGTCTTTATACATCCTGGCTTTTCTGGCTGTGACTCAAGATCCCATTAATAAGAGTCCTTCTGATCATTCTTGCTGCATTTGGCAAAAAGAAGGAGATACCTCCTTAGGAAGATAAGATCTAAGCCATAAAGGCCCTCAAAGATTAAAAGAACTTTAATTATTCTTCCCACTGGTCCAGATTTAAGTATAGTTTAATCCTTTTAACCACCTCTACTTAACAAGTGAGTCACATACTTTCTATCACATGAAAGCTGTGAATATTTTTAAGTGTAGTGTGAGATGGAAGCCAACACATAAATTTTGTGTAGATGGACAACAACATGACTAATTTTTTCTTCGAATTAGTGAATAATACTTTTGCATGATTTCATGGCAAAGAAGAAGTTTTGTTTAGTAAAAATAAATTATTTGGTTTGGTATTCTTTTACTTTAGAAGTATTTTTTAACATACTGACCATACTTGTAATGTTATATGAAAGTCTTTATGCCATGGTAAGTTGTCCAGCTCTGACACTGCATGGTTCAAGTCAAAACCAATCAATTCTACAGACTTTTGTGTTAGATTTCCTTAAAGAGTGATTGTTGAAACTGTCTGGGATAGAATCAAAAGTTAACATAGCAAGGTAAATGATCAGGGATCTACCATTGGAGGCTGCATTTGGTTAGCAAATGTGTTTATTTCATGATACACAAATATATTACTATGACCTGATAAACTCATGAATATAACTCTATTGAAATATAGTTCAGTATTAATAAATAATTGAAAAATTAAACATAGGTCAAACATTTGATAATTTACATTTGGCAGGGTTTGTTTGTTTTTAATATCTTGTTATCACAGGTAGGAAGGTAATACTCAGACAAGGTGCATATATTTCAATTTTCAAGTTCAGCCTTCCAAAAGTACTTCTTGACAACACAGGAAAAGTAACTTTTACAGAAGCTAGAGGTGGGATGACTCTCACGCCCTAGTATGTTCAGCACCTTAAAAGAAAACCTTTCACAGGCATACTAATTACCAAACAGATCATGTAAATATATTTGTCTGGTTCTCTCACTATAGCTGCAAAATGTAGCTCCCTCTCTAAGCAGTTATGTTGGCAGATGGCATGCTGGTCCTTTTCCAGTAGACTTTGCCAGCTCACAGGGCTACCACCCACTCCCTTCCTCTTTCCCCAACCTTGCACCTCCTGTATCTTTTTAATACCCTTGGATCTCCCCAGAGCTCTTGGAAGGTGGTGTATTTAGAGAAAAGGACAGTTTCATGTTCCAGGAGATTTCAAAACATGCCAACTAAGGTTTAGCTGGCATGCTAAAGTTTGCAAGAGCATCTGTCTATAAAATATTCTGACTCTACTTCTTACTGATCTCTGTTGGAGGCTTTGAGGGGAAGCTTGCAGTTCTTGTTCTACAAACTGAAAAAAAGAGAAAAGTCCTTAAAAAAACCCTTTACAATAATTGAAACTTAATAGAAAATATATGTTGCTGGTACCAAAAAAACGACATCATCAAGCCTACTGCTCTGTCTTCTCTTTCCTGCTCACCATGATTTATTCTAAGAACCTGTGCCCTCAATGGAAAATTTGAAATACACTTTTTTTTTTTTTTTTTTTTTTTT
>WEIU01008662.1:9654-14654 GCA_013389925.1 Aegithalos caudatus
AAAAAAAAAAAAAAAAAAAGACATACTATGAACCTTAATTTGTCTTCCTGCACATCAAGCTACTGACATTTCTAAAAGAATAAAAAACCAAAACCTCAGGAAATGTTTAGTGATAAGAGAAGAAACATGATTATTTTTCTTTATATTAAATTGAAGTAAAAAAAAAAACAACTATGAATTATACCTCAGCCTCAATTTTGAAGTTTGAGATGTAGAGGAATTATAGAACATACATTTTCAGAGTTTTATTTTTACTAGATCCACAGAAGCCTCTGAGAGATGAAGAATCGAAGGACTCAGCCATGAAATATCCTGTAACATTTACCATGGACTCTGGTTGATACCTTAAGAGGCAGAGAAGTGTAGGGATGGTTGGATCTGAGAAGCAGATGTGGCTTGAAAGTGAGGGTTTGGCTCTTTAGTTTGACAGGAGAAAGAGGTCCATAGCTAAAATAGTGAGGAGAGTCACATCTGAGCACTGAATTAGTGCAAGGACTGCCTTTGCACCCAGAAGCATACTACTGAAGATGTGCTTGTACTTTTCTGTGATAGGCAGTGTTCAAGTGATTAATTTTCACTTGTCTCTTGTTTTTTGAGGTCTTTGCATCTGGACAACAAAGAATTGATTTAGGCCATTTTGAAAGTTATTTTAAAAGAAAGAATAATCAGTACTTCCTTTTTTTTTTTTTTTTTTTTTTTTTTTTTTAAAGATTTNTTCTTTCTCAAAGCATTTCTTTTTCTTATCTTTCAGTTTTTATTTTTTTTCTCTTTCCACATTACACTTACTATGGTTAGAAACATCTTTTATTTTCCAGCCTATATGTATTTATAACTAGTTTATTCTCAATTGTTACAGTACATTAATAATTATGTAGATTTTTTTTTTTCCTTCTCAGTGTTTACTTTTCTGTTGCATTAATCCTGAAGGAGCAGAAGTGTCCTTTGTTTGCCATCCAAGATCTTAGTTTACTTCTTACAAAGACTTTAATATTCCTTTATCCTTTCTGGAAATAATTTTCTCCCAATTCTATCACACCCTTTTCTGGTAACCATTTTGATCATAGTGACAGATCTGTGTTTCTTTTGTTTTTATCAACTGATGATCTCCAATTTTATTTGCAGATTTTCTTATTGGTCCCAAATTGCTGGATCATGCTTTTGAACTAGAAAGTTTCAGTTCTATCATTCTACTGATCAGAATTTTCCACCTCTCATAAATAATAAATAAATAAATGATTTTCCATTGTCTGTGTTTTGGCATCCCAATTTCCTTTCCTACTAATCCTAGCCATTTCTGTCTTTTAATGTTTTCACTTTAAAATGTCATCTGAAGCTGTGCTTGCTCTGCAGTATTTACACCAAAAGAGCTTTTGAATGTTTGAATGATTTTTCATTCCTCAGTCCAGGCAGTATGTTTGTGGTTCTAGACTCCAAGAACAGCATTTGCGGTTCTCTACAGGTTTGTGACTGCTTGAGAAAGCACTTCTGTGGTTCATTCCCTCTCCCCTAGTATGGGTGCAATGAGTTCTTTTTCAGAATTGTAGAAATTAGTTTTTGATGACATTTGTCTCAGTTTTTAAAGAAATGGTATTGAAGGGATCTGCTTTCATTTTATGAACATGCTGAATGATGGGGAGCAATTTCAGTTCTGAGGAAACTGAAATTAGTAAGTCTCAAAGGAGGAGTCATTTTAGCAGTATTTTAATGAAATTTAAATTATTTGGGAACCTTTGTAAGAGCAACCTTGGTCAGTTAACTCCCTAAACCACACGGAGAATATGATGATTATATAAGGTCATTGTTCTGCACATTTCTGGAGAAAATTATTTTAAGTACACTTTTGAGGAAATAGTTCACAAAGTAGAATAGTTTAGATTTTTTATTAGTAAGACCAAATATTAAAATTTTTTTTGTAGCTCAGTTAAGTAATGGAAACTGAAAAGCCATAAAACTGCATCTTAAGAAGATGTAACTAAATTTTACCATTTCTGAATAAATATATCCATATATTACAAAATTTAGAACTTACATTTATTTGAACTTATTCCCCTTAAGTATTCACTCAGTATAAACAATGGTGTTTTAAAGTATCTAATCTTCAGCTAATAAATGAAAAATATAGTTCTGTTCTTTTCTGTGAGTTTTTAAAATCTATTAATATTTGATTTACTGACTAAATTAACAAGGTTTTGCATTTGTTATACTTTTTAGCTACTGGTGACATTACTTCCCATCCTTTTGTTCAGTATAGAAGGTCAACAAGATGGTTTCACAAATCATGTTTGAGAACTGGAGATCTGCTCCCACAGTACAAAATTATAATCTAGTAGAATGTTAGTAGTTTGAGGAGCTATTTCTGTCAAAGGCATACTAATTACAGCACCCCAGTTTTAAGAATAATAGGTCTTTGAATGTCAAAATAGAAAAGTTATCTGATGACCCACAAAATAAAGGTGATAAAGCTTTGCATAAATTAATTTCCTAATTAGTTTCTTAATGAAAGTAGTATTCTAAATTTGAATTGGATGTGTACTCTGTAATAATAATAATAAAATAAATTTTAGATATAAGAAGAAAGTTATCCCAATATATTGTCATTATATGGGGAATAATTAATACTTATTATCTATATTAATAGATATCTGTCTATTAATAGATATTATCTATATTAATACTTACAATTTTAAAAGCTTATATAATAAATTTTATACTGGTTTTGATATTATTTTCATAGTCAAAATTCCAAGTGGTGACATGATACATAAAATAAAAAAAGTGTCACTTCCTGGGACATTTTTGTATTACTGTATTGTTGTAGATGTCTTAAATAAGGGGACAAAGAATGTTCATTATGAATATTAGAGACTTATGCTGCCATGTTGGTGTTGACTGCAATACCAATTTCCATACTATTGCATTTTTGTAGTCATTATGGCAGTCTAGAATGGTTCTGTTATTTGTATGCATGGTAGCAAGTGTGGAAGTCCAACTTGCACACAGGCATCTTGTGAGTACACTGAATTCTAGATGGCCTCTTAGGACTGGCATATTCTACATCTACAGCTGTGCCTTTCAAATAAATACAGATTCTGAAAATAATGAAGGAAATAAAACGGCACCCTTCCGAAAACACAATGTAGTACTAAATATATTGTGTAGCAATATAAAAAATAATCTGGAAGTCACCCACATTCCCTACAGAGTGGCTTGCTGCTCTTAATTTTTAGGAATCTAGACAAGGCTGAGGACTAGGTAGGGATCCAGACTCAGAACAGTATGAATTCCAGCATGAAGTTTTTCAGTGTTCCTGGCTATAGAGGACTGCACGGTCATGGCCAACCCTGAGTGTCATTATCTGGTGATGTTCTCACAGAATGTCTTACAGATTTTCATTTTCATGATTTTGCTGGGTCAGATATTCCTACCTTCATCCATACAGCAAGGACCTTGTGAGCCATCTAGTGGGAGGTTTCTTCTTAACACTTGACCCTTTGTGAAACCTGTTCTTTGCAACCTTTTCCTGTTCAGCTGCCCAGCTGATAGTACACAGTGATGGTTCACTTTCTGAACAGGCTCTTCAGGAATGGTGCAATAAATATTTTAGGATTGTTCTGGTTTTTAGGATTATATGTTTGGGGATTTTTGGGGTGGAAAAAAGCAATGTGTATGCAATATGGTAGATATTCCAAGAATCTGAGAAGCTCACTGTGCCTTCAGCACACAGTTATTTTTCTGTCATTCTGTTATGCTGAGTATATCCAAGTCTTTTGGTATATATGGATATACTGAGTATTTATAGATCAACACATTAGAATGTGCAGAAACTGCTCTGCAAGAGAACTTGAAAAAAGCTAACTGTACCAGTATATATATATATATACACACACAATGTATTTGTAGATTCTGGTAATATTTAGAAAATTTAGATATTAGAAAACTTTTTGTGGTTCTTGGTACTGCCAGAACATTTTATATTAATTGACATATTGAGACCATGGAGAAATCTGAGCCTCAAAATCTTCCTAGACTACATTTCCGGACGTGAAGATCAGGGTAAGTCTGAGAAAGTGCTAATGCTGTACCACAAGAACAGTGAAGCCTTGGAAGATTACTGGGGGCATTATTGATGCTTGTATACTTAATTTATTAATTTTTAACATGGTGTCATTATAGATGTTAGAGCAGAATTGCAGTTTTGAAGTGTATGTTATAAGATGGTTTTAGATTAGAAGTGGATTTTATAATTGTATAGTTTTGGTATATTAGCACCTAAAATAACATCAGTAATATCTGACCTTGACTTGTCATGTATCCTGTTGTACCTGCTGTTTCTTTGATAGCATTGCTTTCTTTCTGCTGGCATCTAGGTGGCAAACTGTTTTCCTCTATTTTTTCCAGGTTAAAAAATAACAATCAGTTGGTAGTTAAAACTGCCTATTATAGTTATAACTACCAATTGGTTAAAGCAAAAGAAACATACTTCAAGTAAAAATATTTCTGAAGGAAAACCCTGACCATTTGAGTTTAGTTAGAGAGGCACATGAAGTATTAGAGCAACCTTGAACCAGGTGCCTATTATGTTCCCTTTGGCTTTCACAGCAATTTTAGTTTCCTCTGTGGAGCAATCTGAAGTTTTCTAGTGCCACTGACACATTTCAGCTCACATCTTCTTTGCATAATGCACAGCTGCAGAGCTGCAAAAAAGATCATCTTGTTTGAGTGGGAACTCCTGAATAACATTTTGCTAAACTTTGAACAAAGACCTTTTAATCTAGCACACCTCTTATAAAGCAGAAGTAGCATTGTCTGTTTCAAATCTTTAACATATATGTAAAAAATACAAGAAAAAATACAGTGACAGCATAATAATAGAAAGAAGAATGTTGGTGCTGCTGTCTTTCAACGTTGGATAACAAACTTGTCTAAAAAATCAATGACATAATCATATTTTCCCAGGTGTGCTTTTGCTGTCCACATAAAGATTAGTTAATTAGGCTTCA
>WEIU01008662.1:19654-61489 GCA_013389925.1 Aegithalos caudatus
ATATTCTTTGCTAGCTAAAGTTGCCATACTTTTTAATTGTGTGTATTTAAAAACAATAACTACTTAAAAAGCAAAAAGGAATCCTAGGAGGGGTGCAATAATATTAATTTAAATGCTAATGCAAATCAAAGTAACATCGTGTTTCTCTAGCTTTCCCTGTAGATACAATTCTGTACATTTGGTTGAAAAGCTTACATTTTTCTGCATTGTGGATACATTGCCTCATGCAGTATCGGTAAATCGCTTTTATTTTGGAATTAAATAAAAATTTAAATATGACTTGCAGTTTTAGTTGGAATCCATTTCTTAGACTCAAGTATAATGTTTGCTGAGCATTGGAAAAGGCAGAGCATTTATCAGAAATTCGAAGTCCCTTCTTGTGGTACAAACTCTGAGCCTGTTTCTGCAAGCATGTGAACACAGTGTATACTCTCAGTGTGGTCAACAAAAGGGGTGTATACAGTGTTTTCATTGTCTGTCTTACCAGTATTTCCCCCTAATTAAATTAATCCTTTCTTGACGCATCTGTAATTCATAGGTGTTCTGTGCATTACTCCTCATCAGGAATGTTGGGGAATGCATTTGGATTTTTAATGTTCAATGCTAGAATGACCAAACTAAAATAATATTCATATGGTAATATAATTTTTTTAAAAAGTAGAAATGCATTACTGTATACAGTGGAAAGCTACTTATTGTACCTCTGGGCTTATTCCTCTGAAAATCATAGCATAAAAAAAAATCTTTGTCAAGCCTGAACTGATGTATATAACTGAAACAATGTAAAGTTATATTTTCATGTTTTTATACTTAACAACATGATGGGAATACATAATGTATGAGTATTTCAATTCAGATAATATTGATTGGATAATACACATCTCAGTTAAAAAACAGTAATGATAGTTTAATATCCATGTTAACAGTACATCAGTATATTGCTATATAAATATGTCTGTGTGCATTCAAGTGAAAAGTAGTCAAGAGTGATGAAAGCTGTCCAAGGGTTTTTTATTCCTTTTTTTATGAAAACTGTTATGGAGCAACCAAAATGTTTATGAACTCAAACTTGTGTAAATTTCAAAATGTCCTTTTACTGTAGCTTTTTGTTTACAGTACAGTATCTTATTTTCTGCTTTGTTAAATGAGTAACAGTACAAAGCTGGACATACACTTTCTAAGACATTAACTTTCTCGTTTTTTCATGTATACTTATATGACAGAAAATGCTTCTGATTTTATTTTTCAATCTAACACATGGCTTTTCTGGAGTGTTGTATAAACTTCAATCATACATAAAAAATCTTCTCAAAAAAGGTAAAAGACCTTTAATGTCTGCTTAGTATTATTGAAATCTGGTTTCTTATTTACTATAAATGTATTTTTCTAAGATTGTACATAGAGCAAACCTGTTTGTCCCCACAGACATGTAATTTCCTTGAAGAGTTTATGAAGTTTCTTCTTTTCTTGAATGAAGTTTCAATGAAGAGTATAAATCTTCTCCCAGATCATCTTGTCACTCAAGGATAGATCTACTGTAGTTTTCATCCTTAAATGAAGTGATGAAACTTTTTTTCCACAATATAATTGTATCTCTGGACTGTAACCTTCCTGATCATAGTTACAATGGGAGTGTGATAGGTTCATAAAGATAGGAGGTTAAGTATCTATTCAGTAGCACTATCTAATTTTTTTGAGTTTAAACTGGTACATTTTTAATTGATCAGATTGTTGATGTGTCCAAAGCAGAGAAAGAACCTGAGAAATGGAAAGTACTTCAGGGGTCACTTGAAGAGATTTAGTACAGCAGAAAGTTTAATGTAATGGAAAACAGAGTGTGAAGAGGCTCACAATGTGAAAGATTCAACATTTTCATGTGAACATGTATTGCACCTGTTAACAGAGTGTGTTTCTGCAGTGACATCCTCCTCTTTGGCTGATAGATGTAGGCAATGTCTTTACGTGAAACCTTGCACAAATTGTATTTTAAAATTCAAATAGTTTCAGCTATCATTTGGTGCAGTTAGTTATAAGAATACAGTGGTCACCAGCAAAATAGAATTAACAGCAGCTGTTCGGCATGATATTGCTGGAGGCTACTCAGATCTGTTTTCACAGCATCAAAGCTTATTATTTATTAAATCTTTTCATTTAAGCTGTCAAGGGATCACAAAAATTTTCTGAGAGAAAAATTTTTGAGAGATGCAACAGGTCTAAATTATCTTAGAAATTTATATTAAGCACTTAGAATGAAATTAAGCAAGTGACTTAGCTGTGGACTTAATTTGGAACACTTTCCCTTGCATCAATTTCTGTAGGTAGTAGAGAACACTGTACACCTGTGTGAGACATAAGAGAGAATTGAATAAAATAATTATTTATTTTTTGTAAACAAGTGGCAAAAAATGGAACAAAGATAAAATACAAAAATTCTGAGAATTATAGCTCTAACTGCCCTGCAGCTTTTATGTGTCATGAGGCCAGCCCCTAATCTTATTGTTAGGGAATATTGGATGATGTGTTTTCTTTCTTCCTTTTCCTCTTGCCCCACTACATGCAGTTAATTCTAATGCATACTTTCTTAGCTTGGTAGGCTGCTAGAAAATTTAATTACCACATATAATACTTGCTATAACTGAGTTGGCAGTCCTTAAAAATATTTATTATAGGTCATGTCATAAGTCTCTGTTTTACAGCAACAGTGATGATAAAGATAGGAAAGGTTATCTAAGCTAAACCCTTTATCCAAGTGGCATCCACTGAACTAGTTCTTCTGTCAGTCTTCTTTATATATCTCTTACTGCTATTGAAAATTTAGCTACCTCTGTAAACAGCTCAGTGCTTTACTTACCTCAGTGTTGAGAATATTCTTTATACATAGAAGAAAAGCACTTAATTTCATGAAGTTGTCCGGTGAATGACTTTGTAGCATTTGCCCAAAGTTCTTCCTCCCTTTACACTTGCAACTCCCACTCAACAAGGAAGGACCATTATTACATGTTGGGCATAGAGAAAAAGTTTACATGTAATTTGTCATAATTTTTAACAAATGCTAACTTTTCAAAGCTGACTCATCTATGATAAATAAAGTGTTTAATCCCACTAGTCTTCCAATTGCAAAATGAAATTTAAAATACATGTTTAAATTAAAATGAGTTTTATTTATTTGCTTTAAATATCCCAAACCTGATTTTGAAAATGTATCTTATTATACAATAGGAAAGGCCTACTAAACTAGTGCCTAGACCATCCCCTTGGTATTTTCTTCAGCTAGTTCCTATATGGAGGTGTGAGAACCACAAATAAAGGGGTTCCAGTGGATCCCATGAGTTGTGCAGGACTATGCTGCTTCCTTTACATCTTTCCATGCACATAAGGCAAGCAGGTGGAAAAAGCTGAAATAAGACTTATGAGAGGTAGATTTATGCCATTCTTCTGTCCTCCCTCAATCCTTTATTGTGAAGGTCTCTTCAAAAGAGACACTAAAGAGGATCTATAGCTGTTTTCTAAGGATAGGAAATAAGAAATAGAATTTTGTTTTCTAAAAACTCACTGCTTGTGCAGTTTTGAAATTATAGTGGCATGTTTCAGTTTATGGTAAATACATCTTAAAATTGGGGAATAAAATCTCCTTCAGAGCCTTTACTGTTAGTAATCATAGAATCATAGAAGACTGTGGGTTGGAAGGACTTTAAAGATCACCTTAAAATTCCAACCTCCCTTCTGTGGGCAGGAACACCTTCCCCTAGGCTGGGTTTCAAGCTTCTTGGAAGGAGACAGCCGAGAGTACTTCTGACATGTTGATGCTTTACTGAAGCATCAAGAGCATCTTGTTAAAAATGTACTGGAGGCAATTATATAACCACTTTTAACCCAATTTTTAAGTTTTGTTGTTACTGCCTACCCTTCAGCACCATATTCTGTGAGTTTAGAGAAAAATGTAATTAGGGAGGTCAAGCTATAGTTCTTTCAATTAATAGTATGCTTTACAAATAACATAGTATTTTTCAGTAGTTGCTTTCGAGTTTCACTATGAAAGGCAAACACATTTTGGGTTACCTCATACTCATAAACAGCAGAATACCTTCTGAAATTTTTTTAATGGTTTTAAGTGAGAAGATTTTTTTTTTACTGCCACAATGACTAAAGATACAATACAAACAACATGATTTTTACTTAGGTGTTTTCCTTTGTATTGCTTACTGTTGTTTTTAATAATTTCACACAATTGTTAGATGACTATTTCCATAAATTTGGAACAAAGTGTCTTGGCAGCTTATCCAAGTTACCTGTAGGTGGAATTCTTAATTCAGCTTCAGCTACTTTGTGTGAATAGGCAGAGATACTAATGTATGACAATGAAGATTGTGGGTGTTCCAGTGTATATGTATGTATACATATCCCTACACAACGCAATAGTAAAGCTAGTGCTGATTTTGATAAGGCCATAGTCAAGAGCAATGATAACCACAGCAATAATTCATATTAGGGCCAGTAGCAACAGGAAGGTTCATAAGCAAGTGCCTTACCACCTCTTGTTTGAATAAATATGGAATTTTGTATTTCCATAGAACAATATGAGTCCCCATGGGACTCAATCAACAGTGAATCCTATAACTTTGAAATCTGGGGTAACTCCATGTAATCCATCTCACTGATGGGATTAAGTTCTACTGGAACTCCTGTGAAACAAACAGGCTCTTCCACACTACCTTTGGCCTACACAGAAAGGTCAAATGACAGCTATTGCATGTGTCATTGCCTCTCACTTCCACAGCAATCTTGGTGGGTTTATGTATATGCATGTATATACTTAGTTTCTAAAACTGCAGTCTTTGCTATTTAAAAATCCAAATGTTGAATCCAAGAGGCTCAGGTTTAGTTAAATCTGACTTTACATGGACAAACAAAACTGCTCTTTGCACCTATTACTTGATTTTCTAAACCAAAACTTCTATAAGACTTAATGCCTCGAAAACAAAATGCTGGGCATTGACAGGGCTGGATACTATGCTACCTACTTTGAACATTGTGCAATAAAATATTGCTATGGTGCTGTGGCAGAATTCTGTCCACATTTTATATTGTTTTGTTGGGTTTTTTTTCTTTTTACTTGCATAGACGGGTGAGTATTATAAGCTGTAGGAAATAACTCATGGTATAGGCTTGACAGACAATTTATAGGCAATTTCTTTTGATTGGTTTTACCTGTGGCATTACCACATTTTAAATCTGCACCTTCTGAATATAATAGAAAAAAGTGATTAAGTGTTTTTATAAAACCATTATTCTTAGTGAGAGCAGGATTCTGCTTGACATATTTTCTTTATCCTGATGGGTATATTTGCCTAAAGTACTTGATTATACTAGGAGACTTAAAAATATGTAAGGGTGTTTTTTTTAATCCTTTTAGATCCAAAATTATATTGGGACATGTTCATCAGTTCTGCTTAGTCCACCTTATAAGCTGCTTTCTATAGATCTTTGTCCTTTTATACTTGTAATTTACTTTTTGATCTTTTGTCATTGGAGAGATTTTAGCACATTGAGGAAAAAAAAGTAACATTGCATACCGTGCTTGCTGATGTAAGATGCTGCCCAAGTCCTTCAAAGTGATTCAGCTGATAAGTATGTCCCGTGACTCACACCTCTTAAAGAATCTTTCTCAAACAACAGGGACAAAGACTACTCTGAGAGACCAAAGTAATTCATACACTTCGGTCAGAGCCTTCCTCACTGGAGTTCAGGGAATATGGGGGTCAGGACCAAGCCTGAACCTCCCCCCTGTCTGTGTGCAGTCACGCAGTGATGTCCCCAGGCATCACCACACTTGGCAGTCATGCTAGCAAAACAGAATTGTTAGCATGGTCAAGATGCAAAAACTATTTCTCTGCTCTTAACATGATGCCAGAGTGGGGAGAAGAGAGCTCTTCCCCCTCCTTCCCGTATCTGAAAAGTTTTTTTCCTTCCCTGAAATATAACCATCCATATTCAGCAAATTCAGGATGTAACTTCAGAAAAAAACTGCTTTAATATAAGATAATCATGTACTTTTTAGCATAGAGGAAACTTGGCATTTACCCTCAAGAGAAATAAGCACAGCCATCTGGGCTGGCTGAACAATTTCATGGAGATTTTCTCACGGGGAAAAAAAAAGTCATTGCTTTATGAATTATTACATCATACATTGCCATAAAACATGGGCTTTCCAATAGAGAGGATCGTGAGATTGGTTTGGTGGGGTGTTTTTTGTTTGTTTAGGTTTTGGGGGTTTTTTTCTTTGCTTGTTTTTTGTAAGATGCTAGCTAAGATTATATTACGTGGACAGCCTTTCTTATGCATGTTGTAATATACTGTGTAAATATGGGTTTGCCAAGTGATTTTCCTGTGGTGTCATCCTGTATATATATATATATATATATATATGTGCACACATACAAATAGTATAATTAAATGGGTTTTTTACTTTTTTAAAAGGTATCCTTTCATCACTTTCATAAACCTGAGTTAGGAGCAATAGAAATTGTTGAAGTGTGAAGCAAAATTGCTCAATGTGACCATATAACCTGATCTATACTACATTATTTTTTCTCTTTTTTAAATATCTGCAGAAAAAAAACAAAACAGTGTTTTCCTAGAAGGAATAGGCAAAAAAAGAGTTGGTGAGAGAATGCAAACCAAGCCTCCATAGGACTACAGGACCAGATTTTGAAGCCATGACTTAAAACAACAATGCTGAATTAGAACTTTAGTTCTAATTTAAGTTAGAAAATTAGAAGAGGTTCGGTAGATTTTTGTGGTGTAGTTGAACCAGGAATGTGTCATAATGAATGTAGACACTGGCTATAGTCTTTGGCATTTAAAACAGACCTAACCAAATTCCAGGTATTCCCTATTTTAGACTACTGTGTGAAATTTTTACAGGCAGACCTAATGCTTTGCTAAATCTAGATCACATTCTGGCTACTGGCATCAATTCAGATTTTGCGATATCAAATCTGAGGGTAAACTATTTTTCTTTCCAAATGAGGTGTCTGTGTTTATTTTCAACTTCCTTGCTTTTATGTTTTAGTGGCAGTATTTCAGGGTTTGGGGTTTTTTAAAGCTTTTAATTAAAACTGGTTTAAAAAGTGTTGGCAGGTGTTTCCTTCCCTTACACTGAAGTGGAATGTGAATTATCAGTCAGGCCAGTATTTTTTTAAGACACTGGCTATTTTATACTGAAAATACTGTAAGACTTCATGCAGTAGCAGAGTAGAAAAATACAAGGAATTTTTGCTAGAGGATTTAGGTGAGATCTTGTTTGGTTTAGTTTTTTCTGAAAAAAAATCTATTTGCTTGTTTTCCTTTCACTACAGATTTTGTAAAAAAAAAAAAAAAAAGTTTTCTCTATAATTTCTCTGCTATTACATGCTCTGATGACACTAGTTGGCAACCTGGATGCCTTGGAAAATATTCTCATGTTCTTGTAGATAGATGGTAGAGCTGCCCGATGTAGTAATAGATGTCTTCTGTCTGACTTCATTTCATTGTGGATGTTATTGTTCACTTGTTTTGTACAGTTTTGTTTTGGTGCAGCTACAGATAC
The DNA here is from genome assembly GCA_013389925.1 of Aegithalos caudatus. Taxonomy (NCBI): domain Eukaryota; kingdom Metazoa; phylum Chordata; class Aves; order Passeriformes; family Aegithalidae; genus Aegithalos; species Aegithalos caudatus. Next base: position 27,243 of record WEIU01008662.1, read on the forward strand.
AGAGATCAGTAGATTTAAAAAAAAATACATATACTTACTCTTCTTAAAAGAGTAGTGCAGAATGACAGAGCACTCCTGAAAACTGCAGAAAGATGTTTGAGAAAAAAGTTATTTTTAAAAAGCTAACTTGCCTCTGAGCATCCCTTAATAAGGGAGAAAACTAAGTGGCTTCTGTGTCCTGCAACTATATTCCCGTGAGTAGAAAATCCTGTTCTAAAGGTCAAGAGTGTACAGTGGTATTTTTTTGCAGAAGCAACTCTAAGGGACTGAATTCTATTTAAACATGTCAGGATTGGTATTGAGAATGCAATGAAATGCACAAAGGATTTTTTTTTTTTAAAGTAATTGTCATGATTTCTTTTTCTTTCAGTTACATCTTCAAACCTAGCACTGTCAGGGGTTTTTTTGGATCAGTATAAAATGCACATGAGTTAAGGTACCATGTCCTCCTCCTGTAGAATTCCATCACCATTACATACCTTTTGTGATTTCTAGTATGAACAGATGGTCTACAGTATATGTCCTCATCAAAGGCTGCCCCTTAAAGAGCTTAACTCGTGTTTTATGTCAGATTCTGAAGAATTACTCATAAACCTAAGTCCTATCATCAAAGTGCCTGAAAAAGGATTGGTTTTGATGATTGACTGTGTGATAGAGTATGACATGTCTCATCACAAAGAAGTGTCACCAAATCATGTAGAGTCCTTTCCCTGCCTGGTCACTGGAAATAGTATGCTGATACTACTTTATTTTAATGTGACTTTTCATCCATTGTTGTCTTTCTGTCTGAAACATCCTCCATGCTGTTTTTCTCCCTCTTAGGAACCAAATGGTGATGAATATGATACCCCAGGTATATTTCTGAAACACTCTGCAGATACTGTCATTTTTATTTATAGGTGCTTGGCTGTTTCTTGTCTTAATTCCTCTGAGATCTTTATGACTAATAATATTTAAATCTTCCAGATTTTGTATATGTCTTTTTGTTGGAAACCTGTTTTGTAACCTTCTAGCATTTCCTCAGTGGTCATTAACTACTGATTTAATGATGCCATTCAGGTGCAACATTTAATTTATATAAAACCTTGAGGCATATCCAGTGTTTTATAAATAATTTATTGTTTATGGTACTCTAAAGTGAAGATTTAAGCATGCAAGTTAGGATGCTGAGGATGATAAATGAAGAAATGTATAGGAAAAATAAAGTGTGAGACATGGCAGGCCAGTTGTGTGGATGTGAACATATATTCTGCTTCATTTTTAATACTAAGTCTTTAAAATTTGATTCTAATTTGTCTTAATGAAAAATGGAGTAAGGTATAGAAAAACATACACATATTGTGACTTCCATTTGGAGATCCTTATTCCAACTAAATGACTTTTGATTCTAATTGTGATAACTGGGGAAAAGAAAACCTTTTCCTCTGAGCATCTTATGCTACTGATTTTATTTAGCATAACATTGCTGCTGCCTGGAATATTTCCTTCTTTTTTATTTTGGAAGCTCATGCTTCAGAGACACATGCAGCTGCAGACATAAAATGCTTATTTTGCAAGTGCCTGGAACTTGCTGAATCATTCTGTCTTTGCCAAATAAGAATTTTTATGTTTCTACTCTGAACTTGAGGAGGTTCTGATAGCATTTGAGTTCTGAAATCAAGCTATGATACCTAGATGCATGAAATTTAACTCTTAAATTAGTTTCTTGCCATGACTTAGCTTAGAAGTTCTATGTTGTTTGCAATATGGATTGCCCTTTGTGTTGTTTTACATGTTAGTGATTGTTATAAATGATAGTAGGAGCCACAAAATTTAAACTTTCTGTGTTAAAAAAACTTTCCAGTCCCATTTGTCTGTGTGCTCATGTTCAATCAGCCATGTGACTTGTCTTATTTCAGATACATTCAATTGTAGTCAGGCCTGTAATTTCCATGCTTATTTGGAGATTTTATTGAATAAATTATGTAGCATTCACTAAACATGGAGTTAATCTGTCTGTTGTTCGTTCAAGTTGATTCAGACTTGAAACCTGCTTTAATCATGGTATTCTTTAGAGGAGTTGTTGATAGAAATTATGGATAACATATTGCTATTCCTCTTGGAGGACAGCCATTTAGGTGTCTATCTAACCTAAGTGTCGCTTTGGGAAAAATAAGCTGACATAAGCAAAAAGGTGTTTTACAAGCTCAAAAACTTGTGTCTTCTACTGCTTCATAATCTGCATCACATTCACCTTAAAACTACTTCTAACCTGATCTCTAATAAAATAATAATCGTTGTATTAAGAAGAATAAATTCTATTTATGGCTTACAGTATGTAGAGCTGCAGAAAAGGCCTATTGTTCTTTACTTAGAATGCCGGCATTCACAATTTGAAGGAAAATGTACTTTTGCACAGGTAAGCACAATTAAGTACGTAATAATACAGGGCTGGATGACTGTCACTTTTCATATAAAGGACCTCAATGAACACAAGTCCTTTTTGGAGCAGAAAATGTCCTGGCACAGAGTTCAAGAGATTTTCTGCTTCCAGACACCAGATTTAAAGGCAGAGTGACCCATGTATGAAATAATAGATTATAAAGACAGTACAAGAACTGGGGCTGGGCCATTACTTTTCCCAAAGTATACTCACTCATATGTAGGAGTGATAACAGTAACCCATTGGAAACTGTAGCTTTTCCTGTACCATCCTATCTATCCATTTCTCCATTTCACTCTTTTCCAGAAAAAAAAAAAAAAAAAGACAATCATCCATTTTCCATTTTCTTATGCTGGAAAACAAATTTTAAAAAAACACTTTCACTTCAGACACCAGACATAGCCTACAAAAGCAGGTCAGGTTGCTGAAAGCATTCTGCATAGTTTTTACTATGAATGGTCTTTTTTTTTTTTTTTTCTTGAATGTTTGATGTGCCTAGTATTAAATGGGAAAAATTTCTTGTAGGGCGTTTATCAGATTTTTACTCCATGTGCCTTTGTCAATTAAGATTTCCCTGGTGATTTCCAAGTCTCATCAAAAGATTTTTACAAAGGAAGATATTAAACTGGCATAAAGATGTTCAAGATATCCTACTTACAGGACAATCTATGCCACTAATGACTTGCAGCATACCCCAAATAGCAGTCTTCTGGGACAGCTGCAGAGTTTATTTTTCACAGTAACTGTGAAATGAGACAGGATGAGACATAAGAAAAAGGCTTCAAATGCACAAAGGCTAAAATATGTCTAGGATACAAAAATGCTATCCTAGCAAACAAAAAATTATCAGATTAGCATTAAAACACCTTAAACCTGTGGGGCATTTCCAGGATCATTTGATCACTGTTAGATGACGATTGCTGTGCAAAGATTCCTGTAATGAAAGCTCTGAAAATTCTAGCTTGTAGGAGTGACCTTGTACTGGATGATGGTGAGTTGATTCAGTACATATTTAGGGTAAGAATAACCAGAAGTAGCCTTATAGTTAAGGGTCCCCCTTTCAAACTGTGACACAGCTAGGCTGGCTCTATACTCATACATAATCAGCAGTGCCTGGCATGTTCCCAAGCACCAGACTCATCATCTATCCCATTAAGCTGCTACAGCCATCCCTGGTGTGCTGTTGGCTGATGCCAACCAAAGATGTTCCCAGGCAGTTCCTAGGGAGGGCTTAGGGATGTCCCAGTGATGATTCCCAGCGTTTGGCATTTAGTAAGTTGTCACAACATTTTGGTGTCTAGGAAAGTTCTCTGTAATAAGCAGGGAATATTGCACACTCATTAGCTTGAGTACACAGGATTATTTGAGGGAATTTTGTTACAGTGTGGAATGTCACCTGTGGGAACTAATTAGAGTTGCAGGAATGAAGTCTTGAATTTGGAGGAGTTCACAAGACATCTTTGGGTAAAGAAGTTATATCTGGCAGAGATTTTTGTTAAAAAGTTTTGCTTCAGTCCCCACTGCTGGAATACTCACACTAGGAAAGATACCTGAAATTAGTGAAGAGATTACCAGAAACACCTGAAGTAAGTAGACTGCTTATCTGAAGTTTCAAGAAAGGTCAGAAAGAGACAGTAGAAACTGCAGTAGATTTTCCAAAAGATATTAAAGACCAATTTTTTCATGTATAAATATATAAACACCAAGCATAAAGATGTGGGATTGTTCATAAATGTTGGTTTAGTTGTAACTCATGAAGTCAATGCATATTTTAGTTCTTTTTTGACAAGAAGTCAGGTGAATAAATTGCAGAAGGTTTCCCCCCTAAAGCAAAGGAGCTGTTTGGTAAGCAGGAATTTGGATAAAGGACATGGCATTACCTAAGGAAATTTTACACTGGAAGAGTTAGCCCAAAACTGCATTTTTCAGTGATCAGTATTAGGGTCAGTTCTATTTTTATAGACAAATAGTGAACCTGACACAAGGAATAGAAAGTGCCTGGTGAAATTAACTTGATGATTTGAGGTTAAGATAAAAATGAGACAGTGAAAGAACTGGATGTGCTTCTGGATTGGGAATAAGTCTGAATAGCATAAAAAGAAAGGCACTTAGAAGAAAAATTTAGGACAGCAGCTGATCAAAGCCATTGTTTTTCTTCGAACACTGTCCAACAATGAATGCCCTGCAAAGCCTGAAGATTTCATCTACAGTGGGTTTTGCTGGGGTGGTGGTGTGACCTCCAGCAGTTTGTGGATCAGGGACTCCCTCAGACACAGATGATATCTTTGTATTCCATATCCTTTCAAGCAATTTATCTAATCACTTTGAACTCATCTCAGCTTTGGCAGCCATAATATCCTGTGGCAGGAATTGTCATGGCTGAACTCAACACTGTGTTAAGTGTCACCTTTTTTTATTTTTTTTGCATTAAGCCTGTTATCTCTTAATTTCCTTTGCTGTCTCTTCATTCTTACACTATGAAACGTAGGTGGAGGTTGGTCATTAATTCCTTTTTCTGAACTGAGAGGCTCATAATCTACCATGTGGGAGAAAACTTAAAAAAATGCAGCAAAACGAAAGTTGATATAGTATGTGACTGTTGTTAATAAATGCAAGTGGGAGAAGAATGTCTTCCCAAGGAGAAAAACTACTTACATTTTAAAAATGCTGGCAGCAAAACAAGTTGAGAAAATTGTCAAGGCATAAATTTATGGTGAACTGTGAACTTTTCTAGCTTCAGGGCAGCAGATCCTTTTGGCAGTCAAGTCAGAAGGCTGCACCTTGCACAGGCATTGCCTTGGTCAGAGTGGTTTTGAAACCCAATTTTTACAGGAAACAACCACTCAGAGGACCACTAGTTCCTCATTTATAGATGATCACCTAAAGCAAGTGTTCCAGCATTCAGAAACATGCCTTTACATCATACTATTAGCAAAACCATGAAAATGCATTTTTATGTGAGAAAGATGATGAGGGAGTCAGCAGTCCAGGAGGTCCCTTTGCACTGAACACTCCTACATGATCTGGCTGCAGAGATGCTCTTTTTTCTCATCCAGATTCATAGTCCCATGTGATCTGGATTTAGGTGTCTATATCAGACTTTTTGCAAAAAGATAAAAATGCACATGATGCCCTTTTATCCCCCAGCTCAGTGATTGGAAGTGATTTAATTAAACCAAAACAAACCAAAAAGGAAAAAGTGACAACAAACAAAAAAAAAATTCTTGTCCAAACTAGATTTTTTGTGAAAAATCCCTTTTCCATCCTGCAGTTGAAACTTTCATCACTAGTGTTTACTGCACATTACTAGTAGTTTCAGAAATTAAATGTCTCCTGGAAAACCAGCTCTGTTTTGCAAGAAACAGTTAAACAGCTATTGGGTAAGTGTAGGAGGGTTGGTGACTAACACTGAAACAAAGCTAGGCTCACTCCTGTTCCAATGGCTCCAAGGACAGGACAGAAAACTAATGTAGTCAGCAAAAGAAGAACTGGAATCCAAGTCTGCTTCTCTCCTTTTGTCATCTTGAACAGTCAGGCTTCAGCTTTTCCCACTAGAGTTGACTCCATGGGAATTGGAGCAGCTGTATTTGGAGCACATATCCAGTCGATTTGGACTATCGTCTGGTCAGCTCTGGAGCTCTTTTTATCTCATTGCCCAACCCCTACACAACTTTCTGACTTTTGTCCACAAGTCAAGGATCTCCCTCTGAAACAAAACCTAGGCGTTGTTCAGAAGGTATCTTGGACAGTTCCTTCCTGACAGACAGTAGAGATGCAGCATGACCAGACTTGCTTTGGTTCCTTATTTAGGTGGCTCTGAAAGGTGGTGGCTTTGAAGAGTTTAAATGTGGATCAGGCCTTGATTTCTAAGAAAAGCTGTCAGGATGGGATAGGTGTGCACCAAAGTGCCATAGTCATGCAGAAGGCATAACCTAAGAAAGGGTTCCCCAGGGGAGAGAAATGTGATTCAGGTCTTCCACTATCTCTGTGCCTATGGGGACAAAACCACACTGCTTGTGCCAATATTTCTTAAGTGGCTGGTGATGGTAATCTGAGAAGGGTACTCAGACTCACACTGAGAGGATGTAAATGATTACAGACAGATTCATACTCCCCATTTTGAAGCTCAGCCTAATTCAGGTTTACATGTTTTGTGCTGTGTTCCAAGCCAGGTGTTCCCAGTGAAAGACACTTCACTAACCTGAACAGCTCCTAGGAGTGGGTGATAGTGAGTGCTAAGTGCTGAAAAGTGCTGAAGCGTTTTATCTCAGATGTAGACAGCTTTTACAGATCTAGCTGAGAGGTTTTCTTGATAAGTTCCTTCAAATTACCTTGAGTTGACTGGATAAGTTACAAATGAGGTGTGAGTAACCTCTGCCTTAGTACTGATGTCTATGAGGATAACCTTAGTAGCGAGTCACAATCTGGCTTTCTTAGTTTCTCCAAAGTCAATGCACTTGATGTGGTGAAGTATAAAACTTGCAGAATAGGAAGGTCTAAGGGAAATGATCTTAAATAGAATAGCCTGTGCCAAGACATGTGAGCTGGCATTGGAGAAATTTTTAAGGTCTCTGATCATTAGCTTCTGATTTATTTTTTTAATAGGAAGAGGGGAAATGTGTAAAAATCCAAGCTGCTCAACCTTGATTACTGGTATTTTATGCTAGATATGGTTGTTCCTGCCAAAAATATTAAGCTGGCAAAGAGAAGCTTAGATGTCTCATTATACTATTGCCAAGAAAGACATGATTTTGAAAGCTCTGCAGGGCGGACCCAGAGGCTCTTGCTGCCAATCTGTTCTGCTATTCACTGCAGAATGAACAGAATCAGTGCTTTTTTGAAGAAATGATGCTTCAGGCTACTCTGGATGTGCACTGAATAGATTTTGACAATGATTTTTTTTACATAATGACTCTGTGGATTTTCATTTTGTTTTATGGCACACGCTGGACTAGATTTTAAACAAACCAATAGAGTTCAGGATATGGGTTTGTATCTAAAAGCATATGTATGAAAAATCGTCAAGTAGTGCTTCTAGTCCATGAAGTAAAAAATGAAGACCTGAAATCCTGTAGTACTCTACAAGAGAATGCACTAGTTTTTCTAGAGGAATCAGCCAGCTATTTTAGATTTAATAATCATCTTTGTCCTGAGGGCATGTTTAGTGAGAGGCATAAAATTATATCAAGTACTTTGGCAAAGATTATACCCAGTGCATGTATTTAATTTTGTGAGTCATAATCAAGTCAGAAAAGTATAGAAATAGACCACTGAATGTCAGAATATTGACATTTAGCAAAATAATATATATTGTAAGGTTTTTTTCCATAGTGGACTATGAATCAGTGTAGAATGAGAGAAAGTAGAAAAAGTTCTAATTGGTGAGAGAATTTACTCACCCAACCAAACAGGAATGACCTTACCGTTCCTGGAGTCAGAAAGAAAAAAAAAAAAAAAAGAAACAACAAAACAACAACAGCAGCAAAAACATCCACCCACCCACCTCCCTAGCCTTCCCAAACAAAAGTAAAAGGAAATAAAAGTGCTTGTTGAGATGAATGTTTCCTCCACATTTCCCAGTGTACCTCATGAGATATATTTTTCAAGAGAGTCCATAACCAGAAAGAAACTGTCCTCTATACTTGTACTAAAAAGATATATCTCTCAGTCCAGAAGGATAGATAGATTATAGGATCATAGATCTCAAGTGAAAAGGAACTTTTGATTACTTACTCCTGACCTTAATGTCAGGAAACCATCTTTAGGGTTTCTGTATTGAGCCAACTCAGCAGAAATTTAGCACATTCCTTCATAATCTATTCTGTCAGTTTGTTAATTTAATTTCAAAAACATAATCTTAAAAAATGCAACCTAATCCTTACTCAAGCACTCAAGTGCCTCTTAGATTTCTCAAATTGGCTAGATTGAAAGGTCTGCTGAAGTGAGATATATTTCTTTCATATGGAACAAATGGATCATGACTCAATTGCCTCTTAAGCCTCTTCACTTGAGGTGCCTTAGTTTTATTTAGGCTTTCACTGGACAGAACAAGGTCATTTTCAAGGTCAGTCTTGCACTTCTATTGTATGTTATACGCAATATACATTAGTTTGTCATAATTGTTTCCAAAACAGTGTCGGATTTTTACACAGATTGTGCCATTTCTCCATTCTTGTTCGATAATAATAAAAACAACCTCATTTCTTAGCTCTTCATAGATCTTCAGGTAATGAAACTCCAGTGAACAAATTTAATATGTGTGGGATACCTCATATTTCTCCATATTTTTACATGGATGCAAAGCAAAGCAAAAGAAAGAAAAGAAAAGAAACCTCAGTGTCTTCCATTTCTCCATCTCTTTCAATATTATTTCACTAGAAGTCTGCTGAAGACAGCAAGGTTGCATGGATTCACTGGGAACCTCCATGTTCCCATTCTGCCATTTGGAGACAGCACCTTTAGTAGACCTTATACATTTGGGTTCTGTGGGAAAGACAAATGAGTGCACAAATTGCAGCTGTAGTAGAATGCTCATTGCACATCATCAGAGTAAATTCTGAGAGGAGCATTTTATATCAGAGGGACCCTGCAGGAGCTGTGCATACTGAGAATATTGCTGATAAACACTGGGGAAATAGTGCACCTTGGAATTTCTAGCTATGATGAAGTCTGATTCCTAGGCCAGAAAATACACATTTTTTACTCACTCTTAAGGGCTTGGGATAGGAAAGTGACACGTCTGCTGGCTGTTATGTCGGAAGCTGTGGGAGAGGATAATTTGGGTGTGGTTCTTAAGGCAATATATTTTTCTGTGCAGAAATTGTAGGCCTTTGATGACAAACTACTGGGAAGTTAGAGGAGCCCTACCTGGCCTTTCCAATTTGCATTTTTCTCTCTGACAGTTCGGATCTGAGATCCCATAATCAGGACATTATAAAGTCCACCAAGTGGAACAAATAACTCAGAATAGTGAGCATGTCAAAGCGAAGAGTCCTTAAAACACCTTAGTTCATTTGTTTGCCACTGATGTCATCCCATTCCTTAATAAAGTGCTGTTCTAAATCCTCCTCTGTAATATTGTGGAGAATATTGTGCCTTTCAGAAGTGTGAATGTCAACTGAAAAAGAGGAGTCATGTTTTCCTTGAGAACCTCTTTTGGCTTTGCGAGACTGGTAGTTCTTTGCAGACGTACCATTCATGTGACAATTGTCAAAGCCAGCAAAATTTGATTCTAACTCTGTGTACTCACAGTGGGGCAGTCAAAGCTGAGATACTTTGTCAGTTTAAATATCAGCCAGCTAAAGTCTACTAAGCAGCCAACTACACATCTCTTTAGGAGTATTCTAATTCATGTACTGTAATTAGGCTTGAATACAAAATATTGATTTAGTAGTAATTACATTTGTGCAAGCATTAAGATAATGTTTCGGGAAATCTGCCTAGGTTCAGCATGAGGTTCCACATAATGAAATATTCAGTCTATTGCTGTGTAAAAGAGCTTTTAAATAAAACTTAGTCTATACTCCAACTAATACAAATTTATTAGATTCCACTCTCTGACGTTTTTGGCTTGAGACACTCCTCCAAAATTGAAATATCTTCCAGCGGTTGATTCTAACTAATCAGAATATACCAGCTTTTTGAATGTGTTCTGAGATGATTCAGGGAAAGGATGTGTGAGACCTGTTAGAAATAAGGCAGCATTTAAATAGCAATGATTTATACCCATAAATCTAATTCATTGTAATGCTAAATATACTGCAGATTTGTTTCTACTTTGTTAGCTTTAAATATTGTCCAAGCAACACATTCACTCTGAGAGAGCATGAAATCTTGTGATTCCTAGGTAACAACTTATTTTCCTCTTTCACTCTTCTTACAGTATTTTTAGAATTTTTCATCTCAAGATGTACATAAACACATAATTTATACATTTACATTTATACACACTAAGAGGCAGACTTATTTATGGCATGTACAAGTATATACATGTGTAAATTCTGGGCATACACATTTAGTCCTAACTTGTTTTTAATCTAAATGCCTGCTCAATAAAATTCACTCCAAAGATCTCTTACTGTAGAAAAGGGGAACCAGTCAGGAAATGGCAAATATCCAGAGCATAGTTTAGTTAAGGATCATTGTGGCAATGAAATTGCCCAGGACTGAAGTAACAACTATATAAATTGGACTTTCAGCAGGAATTCTTGTATTAGCAGTCTAGGTGGTTCTGCATGCAATTCATACCTGGATATGTTTCATATCAGGGTAGACAACCTGTCTCTTCCAGGGGGAAATAAAATCTTATTTGATTTTTAATTTGAAACATGGTATTTGAATGCTCATACTAGGAACAGCTATTTAACAGATCCCTCTCTCTGCTTGTTATACTGCAGGGGAAGAGGAATTCAGGAGGAGAAATATGAATGGATGGATAGATAGATAGATGATAGACAAATACACAAATATATATACATATATATATATATATGCATCTATCTATATTGGTGTAGACAAATATATAGATATAGATACAAATACGTAAAATATATCTGGTTTATATAAAACCCACTTGTATTCAAGGCAAAAAAGATCTGAAGCCTGGGCTATGCCATATCTGCTTCTTTGTCAGGCTGGGAATATTCCAAAACAAGGGAATTTGTTTGACTGAGCTTTGTAAAATACAGAGATGGTTGATTCTCCTGCTCTCTGTGCCCCTTCACACAAAAGAACAGTTATAGGCAACCAATAGTGAAAATCCAGGCCTGGCTCTATCCTGCTGTATGTTGGGAAAGCTGGAGAAGTAATGCAAATATGCAGATGAGCCAATAACTCAATTCACCTGGGAAACTCCTCTTGCAAGATTTATGGCAGGTTTCTATTTTAATTATGCTTTTCAAGGCAGGATCAAATTGAGGAACTGTTAACCTCTGGCTGGTGCCACAGCTCTCTTACACAGTAATACAGAATCTGCTGTGCCTAATCGTATCTAACATCCACCAATGAGTCTCCCATGTTGGATGGTGGTCAGGTCTAGAGCTCTCAGAGGAGAAAACTAATTCCTGTACTTGGCATACTTAAGCTGACCTGCCCAGTCCCTGTAACAAGTTTCATTTTCATGGCTATCAGCATAATTCTTAATACTTGAAGCATCAGGTGAAACATTTCTTTAAAATAAGGACTACAGCTTCATACAATATCTCTGAATTGCCTTGAAATATAGAGGATTTTTTTTTTTTTTTTTTTTTTTTTTTTACTGAGATAAATATTAAATGTGCTAAGCATATTTCCAGAAATAGCATTGAACTAGGAAATCACATATTCAAATAAATATCTCTTTGGAGATTCTTTGTGAATGTGACTAATAGACAGAACTAGATAACTTCATTGCAAAAGGGAATATGTATTTTAAAGGTGCTCCTACATTCAAAAAGCCCTGGTGAAAAACACATTTATCTCTCTACATTATATCTCCATCTGAAACTTTCCTTTATCATGAATACCATCTTCAATCCTCCTGAACAGCAATAACAAAGAAGATAGATTAAACTTCCTAAATTCAGTTTGAGAAACCCCAAAGAGCCCACTTCTGTGCATATCTCTGTGCCAGGTTCTGCTGTCCTGCCCTCCTTTGCCTTCATAGTCCTGCTGCATTAACAGTGGCCATTTTGATTTATTCACAGTGAGACATCATTAATTTTTCTACAGAAAAAGCCTTGGCTAGAATACCTCTTGCAATATGCCAGGTTTGTTTTATAAAAGTTAGTGCTTAGAGAGTTTCTCACTGTTATCATTAATCCCAAAACACTGATAATCCCTACTTTGGGATAAGGCTCTGGAGAGGTGCATAAGAGCTCTAGATACAATTCCTCTGAAAAGGCTATTCAGAAAAATGAGAAAGAGGGAAGAATAATTTTTTTGTAAGAGAAAGATTGTATCATCAATTGAAAGTAGCTAAAGGAAACACTTCTAAAATACAATTTACCCCATGACTCACTTTTCAGACATGCCTCTACACATACTGAGGTACAATACCAAGGCTACTACAACAACAATATTGCAGTGTAAGAGCTGGTAAAATATAGTGGGGGAGGTAAGTGTCAAAATCCCCGGCAGGGGATTGTCAGACACCTGTCTAGCTGGGAAGAACAAATGAAATATCCTTCCCAGAGTGTCAGTGCCACAAACAGAAGCAAACCTCAGTTAAAATCAGGTTTTGGACCTTGAGTGTCCCATGGGTGCAATCCTCTGATGTGCTGAACTTATCTGTATTTGATCAAGTCCTCCCACAGCTACTAAAAAGGAAGGGATATCTTCTTGTCCTTGTTTGATACCTGCTGGCCTATGTGGAACACAGCGGTTGTGTGGGAGCAGACCCTGCCAAGACATTGTCCCTTATGCATCCCTTGAGCTGTCCCAGACACCCCAGCTGTGGGAACGAGGGAATAAAGTTCCCTTGGTGGTCAGCTTGGTCTGTCCCATGTAGCTCTCTGTGCTTGGAGAGACACAAAACCAGCAGGCTGCCACTTGCTTTTATGTTAAACTGTAGTGCAGGAGAGCACCAAAGCTATCAGTGTACCCCAGCACCCCAAAAAGATCCAGCCCCCTCAGCATCTGCACAAGCACTTGATTTTCCCAAGCACACCTTCATGGCATTAACTGGCATTAGTTCCAGCGAAAATTGTCCTTGCACATATCCTCTGCATGGGGTGGGGGGTTTCCCTGCCGAGCTTTGAGCTGGGGCAGGTACAGATGCCACCTGAGTCTGGTTGTGCCCATGCCAGGCAGCTGCTGTCCCGCAGTGAAAGGGGATGTGTGGGATGAGTGCTCCCTTGTGGGCCTGGTGGCTCCCGCTGAAGGAGCACAGCACTGCATGGCTGAATCTGAGCCCCTACAACATCCCTAACTGCAGCCTCCACACAGCAGGATGAAGCACCTAAAATTTTATCTGTCCCTGTGAGTCTCTTATGCTCACTTCAAGGCAGAACTGATAATATCTATATCGTTGCTCCCTACCTAATTATCCACTCTCCCTAGCACTGGGGAGCAGTAAAGCTCAAAAGTCTCCGAGTTTTCTCTTGGCTTAACCTAGGAATCACCATCATCAGGTCACCTGTATATGCATCCACCAGCACTCTCATGCTTTGCAGGTGATATCTAGGGGAACCCAACCCTTGCACTGACAGGCTGCAGTTTGCATCAAGCAGACAGAACCAGGGACAACTATTTCGGAAGAATGAGCCTGAGGCTTCATTTGCAGAAGGATTATGCAGCAGCACATTTTGTCAGAGGGTATGATTTTTTCCCTTCTCTATCCAATGACATAAATGCATTCCCTCTGGTGTACACAACTGTATCAGTATGTAAGCACTTATGTCTTTATAGTTTGTGTCTTTCTGTAATTAAGCTAGCAGAGTTTATGTTCCTTAATTAGGAGCAGAATGTCTCCAACTCTCGAGCCAGATATAAGAAAGCACACACATTTCTGGCCCAGCTCTTTGTAGCTAACCCACGAGATTTTCAGCATCTTCTCAGTGCTGATTAGGGAACAGAGGCAATGAGGAAGGACTGTTTCTCGTTATTTTCATGAACAGCCTAGGCATTCAAAAGCATGCCACAAACAAATAGCAAAATGCACAGTAAAATACAAATAAGGGTGGTTGAGAGTACATGGTGCTTGGTAAAACCAGGAGGGAGCTCAGACTGTGGGAAAGGGGGATAAAGCAGGAGTTGCAGGCAGCGCCCAGCCCTCTACCTGGGGGGTTGCCAGAGAGAGAGCGAGTCAGACAAAAAGAGCAATGGGGTGAAACGCAGTGGGAAGAAGACTTAGTTAAGCTGACCCACACAGACTGCTTTCCTTTGATAGCAGTGGTAGGCTACCTGTGGTGACATTCGACTCCCTTTTTTGTAAATTATGACCCCAAATCCATCTCTGAGTCATTATGAGCAGAAGGGGATTGTGCGTTCACCCTCTGTTGTGCTGACAGCTCTTCACACCCAGGCAATTCTCAAAAAATCCCCAGCAGGGATTTTAGAAGGAAGCATCTCTTTTGATGAGCAAGTACCCACTGTTCAGAGTCAGCAGAGGTAAAGGTAGGAGCACAGTTAACACAGGATAATTAACATGGCTTCAGTTTCTGAACCAGAAGACTTGAAAAAAATATGTGATTTTCACCTTTTTAAATTTTCCTTTTTTGCAACTCATTTTCCTTCTACACCATTAACTTGTTAGCCTGAAACTTAAGATGTAATTGCACAGAGAATAATAATGTTATGCATTTGCTGTGATATGAGTACATACCACAGAGCTTTCTCTACTATTGAGAAAACCAGAAGAAAATGTCATTAGGGGGATGGTAGTATAGTTCATATCCCCCATGCAACAAGCTTAATTCTTGCAGCAAGCATTATTCATGAAGCAAATTAAAAGTGTTGGGCTCTCTGACTAATGACTGATCAAATTAAGCACAATGACCTGGTGAGGAGCAGTGGCAGACAGAGGCACTTTATAACCTTATTCAGTGCAAAGGGAGCACAGGGCTGCTCCTTAAACTGCACCCTTGCTGCTGCTGGGATACCCTGATATGACTCCCCACTCAGAGCCTAAGTGTACAAACTGCTCATGGAGTTGAACTTGGGCTGGGATGAACTTGAACTTGAACCTTGGTTTGCAAGGGAAATACTTAAAAAATATCTAGTTGCATATTTTCCATTGCACACTCATTTATAGAGAAAGATTTCTCCTCTTAAAGGGTATGTTATTACAAAAACTTCTGCCAAGTGGAATTTACACAGCATGCTACCAGGACATTTAATCTGTTTTGAAGATAAAATACAACAAAAAAAAAGGGCAACATCTATTACTTAGGAAACTATGTGTGATTTGATTTTATAAACTTCATGTTTTTCAATAGGTTATTTAAAATCTTTTCCATTCCATTTAGACCCAAAATCAGGGGATATTGCCTCGTGATTTCCAGGTAGATAAGATGAAATTATCTTCTTTCATTTCATCTAGAAGAAGGAAACAGAAACAGATCCAGATTACAGATTTTTACACAATAATTCAAATTACCATGATATTAATAGCAGATTGGTAGTATGATATTAATTGCCAGCACATAAACTAGATTGATAGGGTTTTTCCCTGGAACATTAAAATTTTCCAGGACAGATTTTTCAGGAGGTAGGACATTTTGTCTCTCATTTTACAAATGTGGTGTGAAAGGAAAAGAGGAAAAACACTCCCTCCTCCCTCCTCCCCCAGCTCTCTGAGGAGGAGACTCATCATGGCACATACAAGAAAAAACAGCCACCCACACACTGGAGCCCTTCAAGCAGAAAGCACCTGACGGGAATTTAAAAGTAGGTTTTCAATGGTGAAGTTGGCAGAAATCTACATAAAAGCAGTTCTTCAAGGGAGGGTATTATGTGATATGAATTAGATGAATGTATTGAGTTCTTCCTTTTATTTTTTTTTAAGCCGTGAAGTTTAAAATTATTGTTATTCTGATCAAATATTTTCTTTGCAAGAACTCATGCTCGAAGAAAAGGAATAAAAATAAAGAAAATATAAGGGAGCATAATATATTTTAATGAAAGAAAGTTTACTTATCACTCAAAATCCTGAACTTCTATTTTTAGAAATCTGAGTGCTAGCTGCTTGAGTCTTCAAAACCCCCACTACCCAGAGAACTTAGCATTTAAACATGAAATATGTTAAAAGAAATAGCAAGAAAATATGGACATGTCAAGTAATTGATCTGATTTCAAGATCGTTTCATAAGACATTGAAGTGTTTGTACTTATTAATTTAGTAACCAAGCTTAATAATATTTTAAAAATAATTACACCTGATTTTCCAGAAGATTTTCAGAGTCTTCATATGGGCCTCTTTAGGGCATTGCACATCTTGTCCTTAGAAAGTGTATGGCTACATGAAAGACATTTCACTTCTGAGTCAGTTCCTTCCTCTGTAATGAAGGGAGAAGAAAAGAGCTGATGTTGTTTAAGACCTCACTTAAATTTTCATTGCTTATACATGTTTTATATAAACTGAATTTAAGTAGCTTTCTCAGTTTTATTTTTTTCTTCCTGTTTATTTTCAAACGAGAGCCAAACAATTGGAGCTTTTATATCTGGCTTATTTTCTCTGCAGTGCAATGAAATTTTTTAATGTCTTTCTGATTTGCAGGTTATTGATAACTCAGTCTGACAGGTAATTTCAGACCAGCATCATTGCTGGACAGGGTCTAGATCTTCCAAACACCAAGGACATAACCATATCTGTCCTTCTTGATGTGAGTTTCCTCTGATTTACACTATTTGAAAGTAGCAATGTAGGAAAATTATATTTCTACATTGCCCAACCCAGTGTGAAAGCCTTCATCAACAGCCCCAGCTTGGCACATCTTTCCTGGGAAGTGTCTAAGGACAGCTGAGATTTCTTTGTCTACCACCTTGTGTATGAATTAGCCCATAAATCACTGGTGTTAACTCTGAAATTCAAATTGCTATGCACTTCTCCTGGGCCTAGACTGACACGCTGTAACTGGCTGGCAGTAACTGCAGGTGTACTTAGTGTGATGTGACTTCTTAACCATTAACAAGGGATCATAGATTGCTCTATTATTTGCATGAACAGTAACAACCCAATAACATCCTCATCCTGGCATTCATGGAAAATCATTCTTTTTAACTACCCTTTTGGCTCTGCTTTGTGGCTTTCACAGATGAAGAGCACAGTAACAAATGCATATATTTCCTGCTAAGGAAAACTGCATGTCCACTCCTTAATGATGTATTTTGGTGTCAAGACTGTGCAGAAACCTCTGCCTTTAGCTGCAGCAGTCAAGGAACCCACTCAGAGACGTTAAACAGACAGGAAGGACATGTGGTTTGACTGTCTGGAAGTCCTCTCAGTGGTACTGTCATTAAATTGGCACCTGCAGGTGAGTGAAAAAAATGTATGCACAAGTCAAACCCTTATCCTCGGCCACTCTATGCTAAATAACGGCTTCTGCTTTTTCCCCTGCCACTGTGCTGCTGGAACGAGCCTGGGGGAAGGCAAAGAAGATGATCAGAGGGCCTCAGCAGCTCTCCAATGAACACGAGAGAGGTGGGGCTGTTCAACATAGAGAAAAGGCTGTGGGGAGCCCTCATAGTGGCCAGGGGCTTACAAAAGCTGGAGAGAGATCTTTTTTATCTGGAGAGATAGGACACAAAGAGAAGCTTTATACTGAAAGAATGTGATTTTGAGTTAGATATTGAATAGAAACTCTTTACTGTGAGGGTGGTGAGGTACTGGAACAGGCTGCCCAGAGAAGTTGTGGATGTCTTATTGCTAGAAATGTTTAAGGACAGGCTGGATGAGGCTTTGAGAAACCTGGTCTGGTAGAAGGCATCTGTCCATGATGAGATTGCTGGAACTAGGTGACTTTTAAGTTCCCTTCCAACCCAAATGTGATTCTGTAATTCTGTGGTTCTATATCTGTAAGTACATATTTGTAATCCAGCTAAATGTGGAAAGCTGGGGATTTTATAGGGTGTTTTTTCCTCTGTGATTGGCTGATATTTGTAGCCATGTAAGAACATCCAAGATACTCTCACTCATCTCTTTAGTTGTAATGGAGGCTGGGATTTAGACATTTTATTAATAAAATGAAGAGAAGGTGATAGTTGTAAAGTAAGATCATATCCTATGTCTTAACTGAAAACCCAAGTTCCTGCTGTCTCACAAATAAATTTTAGAAGTTCCCTTCCTGCATCAACTGCAAACATCAATGTGTACTCTGCTTCAAAGTAGAATTCAGTGAACTTTCTGTTACCGCAGCTCTGTGCTGTAATTTGACAATATTAATAATATAACAATACCAACAGATTCAATTGAATTCCTCTTCTTAGTTTCAATCCTTGAGAGTGTGTAAAGCCTTCTTTTATCTTTCAAATTTTTTAGTATGGTTCCCAAGATGTAATTGGACCTCAGTGTCAAATGGAGCCTCACTGTGTTACAGACACAGGCACACCAGCCAGGTGCTGTTGCTCTGTATCCAACCCATTCTCTCATGCTGAACAGGTTTGAAAAGTGATTGAAGACCTCATTTGTAGAATTTGTAATAATGATCTCCCCTGCATTTTGTACATGCAACTGCCACTTTTTGAAGATCCTGAAAATTAATTTGTTGCAGCTCTGTCCTCATGAATTTACTGCCAAAGAGTCAGGGTAACTATAAAGGAAATCTATTCCTGCAAGTGGCAGGCCATTTTCTTTGAGAGGTGCCTCTTAAAAGCACAGAAAATCAATTAGCCATCCTTGTATTTCTGGCTTATGTCTTTTTATGTCATTGAACACCAGATTAATGCCACAATTGAAGTCCCACTCTAGCACAGTGCTGCCCCACTAACAAGCATTTATTTTGACAATAAAATCACAACTCTTGTTTCTTGAATGTATGGCATTTTTCATTTCCAATAAATACTATTTCTTCCTGGTGGAGAACATTTTTGGAGGAAGGATTAAAGAATTACTTGAAACATAATGCAAAATAAGAGAATTACTTTAAATAACTATTTTAAATTATGGCTTGTGGGCATTCTAAATATCATCTCTGATGAGTGGCTTGGAAATCTAAATAGCAGTTGGAATATGTACAGTTTAAATTTCTAGTCTCTTAAAACTCTAATCTTAGGAAACTTTCTACTAAGCTGGAGAGATTTTTTTCCTTCTCTCTGCCTGTTCCAGAAGTGAATTATGGATCACACTGCAGCACATTAGCTGTCACAGTGAAGTTTGGCAACCCTACCAGAGTACCCACAGTCTGTTTTATGACTTCATAAAATGCCCTATAAACAAACACTAGAAATATATAACTGGTATCAGAAGACTTAGCCCATAAAGGAATTCCAATATAGCCACAGAGGAAGTCTCAGAGTATTTGATTTCCTGTAGAAGGGCATGAGGTGACTGGCTTTGGTTGGGTACAGGGCAAATTGCCAGAGAAGGATTTGTCATTTTAGTTTTTAAATATCTGCCTTCCATTATTCAATGTGCCAGGATGCAAATATCCAACACATTATAAACTTTATATCTGTGTTTGGGCATTCGGTATTTTCACAACATGGCAATTTAAATGATGTATTGATTTTGAGGGTTACTTCACTTTTTTCCTATTTTTAGAATGTCTATTAACCAGAAAGGGCCTTAGATTTTCTCAATCAGTCTGACTGCAGACCTGAGTATGACATGGACACTACAAAGATATCTCTGATGGATGTCATGCAATGTGAGCTTATTAATTTTATTTCACTTGCACCATGCTCTGATATAGGTGAGATGAAGTAGCTGTGACACTTAGCAGAGGGAATTCGGTACTTCACAAGGGGATTCAGCTCATTTAAGAAGATTCCATTTCCACTTGTGGTCACTCTTCTTTTAAATCCATGTAACTCTATAATGGGAACTAAAATCAGTATTTCAGGTCTCATCTCATCAAGAATGAACTACAAAGCCTGAATTTTCAGGAAATAAGATCTCAGATGAAAACACCCTTACTGAAACTAAATTGAAATTTATTTAGTGTAACTATGTACCTTAGTGCCTGAGAAATGGAGAAAACACACAAAAAAAGAGGAAACAGTTTTTTGGGGGTGAGGATAAATTCATAAGTGACACTTCCATCCCTCAGTGTCCAAGTCTTTTGGAGAAAATGAGATTGAAAAGCATCTATAAAACTTGGCTAAGCTTTTGTCAAGATAAAAAAAAAAGATAAAATTGTATGCAGAATTCCAAGAGTCAGTTAACAAACTTCTAAGAGAGAAAAACAAATATTTAATTAATTCAGCAAGAAAAATTTGGTGGAGTATTTCCCTGTGTAAGTGTACATATGGGGATATTTTAAATGAATTTGTCTTAGGCTTTATAAATAAAAAGCCATGATATTAAGCAAAAGAATAACACTGAAATAAGCATGATAAAGCATGTTCTCTGATAAAACGAGTGTGCAAATAAATTTAAACAGACTCAAGACTGCCAGAGGTCTGCACAGTTGAGAGTCAGCATTGTAAGTCTGATTACCTGAACACAATAAATCTGAGCAAATGCTGAAAAGGTGATGACTGCTTTTTTTAGCAGCATTCCCCTCTATCATGGCCATTCTCCCTCCAGCAGTAACAGTGGGAATGGAATTCTGTCATGGATACATTTGATCCATGGATCTGGCCATGGATCCAAATGCATCTACATATGTGTCTGAAGGAGCAAACTGTAACAATAACAGTAAATCTAGAGAATGCCCTGAACAAAATAAATAAAAGAAAGAAAATTACCTTTGTGCACACAGAGAGGAAAATCATAGAAATGTTACAATTTTTAATATCTGGATCCAACTGCAGTCATTTGTTGTTAAACTCTGCCTGTAAGAATGATATTATAGATGATATTAGGCAATTTAGCTTGTAATTGCTTGCTTGTCCCTATTTAGCCCTATTATTTTGCTTCCCTGTTGCCTATCTTTTTTTTTCTTGTTTGTCTTTTCTTTTTTTTGGGGGGGGGTGGGGCGAGGTGTTGGGTTTTGTTTTGTTTTTATCTTATTCACCTTGGAAAGCTTCATTTAATATTGTGCACATACAAGATTAAGGTAGGATCCCTGCTGAGGTTGGTATAGTTGGGCTGGGGAAAGGGAGCTGATACCAGTTCAGTCCTCTACTCTCAGCTGTTGCTTGTTCTGTTTCTGCATCATCTCCGGGGTCCTCCCTGCACCAGGCACCCATCACCAGTACTGACGGCTCCTCAGGAGCTCTCTGCCTTTCCTGGTGAATTGCCTTATGTTCACTTCTCTTTATCTTTTTGCTTCTCTTGCCCTCTTCCAGTGGTAGCTCTTAATTTCAGGGTTTCCTACCTCAGGGTACAAAACATCTCTGTTGAAATTCTCATGCTGATTTCTCCTGGATCACATCTGTCAACACAGGCTTCACATTCACTGCATTCCCAGCTGAACTTCTCCATGTTAGTTGTATACATGTTTATGATACAGCTTGCTGTTGAACTACTCAAAATGCCTGGCATGTGTAAGAATTCTACATCCTCTTCAGCCTGCAGTGACTTTATCCTCAGTCTCTTGGCCTTCTGCAGCTTTTCCTCCTATATGCAACCATTCCTTCAGAATGTATTACAGCAGCTCCCCATCTAGCTGTTCTGTGGGCTCTCACTCATTTCTGTCCTAGATCTTTTTGTCTCTTTAAAATTTATTTCTCATTCACTGTCCATCTCAATTATTGCCTCTAGGAGCATAAATCACACATCTGCCACTCCCATCTTGTAACTCCACCATCAACCCAAATTCACCCCAGAGGTCTGAATTTTTTTGACCAAAATAATTATTTTTGACTTCTTATTACCACCTTCCTCACTCATTATTTGTGATTCTGCAGACAGTCTGGCACTCTCCTATGCAGTGTAGGTCCTCGCACGTAAATCATCTACAAACTCTGCAGTAGTGTCTCTAGCGAAGTATTCGCATTTCCAGCTAGAACTATCCAAGTCATTTTGATTTTTAGCAACTTCCTTTTCCTTTGTCTTCCATAAATAAAGTTTTATGCTGCTCATACTTATTCAGAATTTGTAGAAAAAACCTGATTACTTTAAATGTATGAAACTTGTATTATCATTCAAGTCCCCAGAAGTGATCTGCTCTCCTCTAGTTATGTATCTATTGCCCTTCATCAAAGAACTAGAATATTTTAAGTTGTTCATTTTTAAGTTTCTACATTTTCCTACCTCTCCTAGGCTGTACCTCCCATGTGAGGGGGAAAAAAGCACCTTGTTACCATTCATCAGATTACTGTGGCTCAAACATAGTTCTGCTTCTTGATGTAAAGTGAAAAATAACACATTAGTTATTTAACCAACATGTCGAGTTCACTGCCTCTTGCGATTGCCCTAAGTGCATTCTGTGCATCATGTTTCACCTTCTACCTACACGATAAGTTGATTAAGAGGAATATCAGTGTACTTCTGGTTTTGATGAACAGCTGCTCCTGCAGTTGGGTCTTGGTCCACACCTAGAGTCTTTAGAGTATACAAATAAAAGAGCTGCCAAAAAAAAAAAGGTTTTTGTCTGTCATTCCTCGTGGTCTAGATCATAGTGAAGGATTAAATTGTGTTTGTCCTTCAAGACAAACTGCAAGAGTGTGCTGTTTTGATCCATGTTACAAGGCATTCCATTTCATTCCTCATTCTCCTGAAGCATCTCAGAGCTTCCAACACAGAAAATGCATATAACACAGAAATCTGTTACCATTAAATTTTAATTAAGTGTTCCTGGTTCGGGTAGTAAATTTGGATTTATACCAGGATGAATATATAATTTACAGAATTTAAAAAATATACATAGTCAATTAGTTACTCCTAGCATACAATAATAACTAGTTGATTTCCAGCTGACACGGCACTTTCTCTGAGTCATTAAGGTTGACATCAATTTTCATTCTCTTATCCATTAAATCTTCCTCAGCTACATAATGCAATCTAGTTACCTATTATTAAAAATGACCTCAAATTTTTTCCAGTATTCTTTTATTCATGGGTGACTCTTGAAAATCCTTAAAGATGACTAAGATCAGACATTTTAGGAAAAAAAACCCCATTCCTATAAAGATTGCAAGGACTTTTTTCCTTCCCATTTGAAAGAGCTACTTAAGGAAATAGCTTCACCCTTTTTAAACTAATATGCTTTTTCTGAGCCCACTCACTGAATTGTCTCACTTTAAAAATCTGGACATTAACAGATTCAACAACATTTCAATTGTGTCATTTAAGAAGTTCATAGGAAGTAAGTTGTTTTACTTAGAAGCCTTGGACAGAAGAAAACATAAAAAATATTGTTTAAAAAGCTAAAGGTTCTTTAAAAAAATTCAGTTTGTGGATTTGTCTCAGTTCATACAAAGGGAAAATAGATATTCTAACCAAGAGCTTCTTCTTTTGGTGTTGTGCTTTTCATTTTCTAGCTGGAAATTATAGTTCTGGAGTAATGAGTCAGGCACAATGGTGGGCTTAACTGCTTCTCTTGTATCTGAAGACATATTAATTACATTCTCCATTCAGTTGTGCTTAGACTTGAATGGGAAAAAAAATCTTATACAGAGTTAGGAGACTGGGCCCAAGTCAGTGGAAGAGGAAGTACAGGTTACCCCTCCTGTAGTGCACTCCCAAGAGAAATGAAAATCACAATATTCTCAGCTTGCTGATAATCCTCATTTTGCAGCCTCAGATATCTTAAATATAGTAAACTCTTTGAAACTTTCTGCTCATGACCAGTGGGGACTTACATACTATATACTATATTTATTTGATGTGAGTTTAATTATTGGGGTTTTTACTGAGGAAGATAATGAGAAACAGAATTTTACTGAGCGTTTTTGTTTTTGGACAGTATTTTTCCAGGATTTATTCTTGATGGCTGTGGAACTAAGAAACTTTTTAATCTTGGGAAATTACTTTTACATAGTTTTGCATTTGAGATATTTTTCTGTCCCTTCTATTTGTTGTTGAGATGACAGGAAGCCATTTATTACTGGAATCTTGGGTTCAGAAGTAAGTGGATATTTTATTTTTGTTGTATACCTACATCTGTGTGTATTGTGTGAGTTTCTGCTAGGAGATGGCCAACATCACAGGATAACTTGATGTTTTTTGAACTTCATAAAAAATTTAACATCTTTAACATAGTATTTTTTTAAAAATGTAATATAAAAATTTAGAAGCAAGTACCATTTTAAGAAAGAGCCTAAAACTTTGCCTTAAATGACTTAAATTTTTATTTAGTGTAGTATTAGAGCAGCAGTTTAAAATGAAAGGACGAGTGATAAAAGTTCTTAATATAACTCCATCTGCTATTCTAAAGCCTATGTTTGGTTTTACCCTCTCATCTGTACAAGGATAATTAATACATGTTTCTAATCACTCATTCCTTCTGTTCCAAAGGAATAAAAGAGGTAGCACTTAAACAGGTGTTGAGCTGCATGAAAGAAGTATTTTTGGTGATTAGAAATGGTAGAGAAAAAAGAATCTAATAACAAAAAATGAACATTAGCAGATTGACATTTTCAAGTGTCTGAATGACACAAAGAACAAGAGCACCATTATACAAACTTGTTTCCTAGAACAGAAAATGGATTGAAGAAAATTGCTTAGAATGAATTGCTATCAAGTTGAGTTGCAGGGGAAAATTAAAAGAGGGTTTATAGAGCAGTCACTGAATGAGGTAGTATATCAAGGCTCCTAACCAACTATTTATCTTAAGGTTAGTGTGTTGTAATGAGAGTTGGGTCATTTACCAATGAATAATATATATATATATATATTTACCTAAGGGTCATAAACATAATTAAACAAACCTTTTTCTTGAATTATCTCCCAAAGGCAATTTGCTATATCCTGCAGAAGAACTGTTGGCACAAAAGATCAGCTCTGTACATCAGAAGCAGCTCTGTTCCCTCAGGATCCTTTTCCCAGCTGTAGTGTTAACTCCTCGGATCTGCTCTGTGTGTACATCTTTAGCCAGAGTAGCTACATGACAGATTAAAATGAGATTTTGGTCAGCTAAAAATTGACAAAAGATAAATGTATTTCCAATAAAGTCTCTGCTATGGTGTGTTTTTCTATACTTGGAAATATGACTAATCTACAAAGATAATTATTCCTTTTTTTCTAGTAGGACAGTCAGTAACCAGAGTGTAGCTGCAATAAGATCAAGGTGAGGTTGCTGCACTGATGTAATGGTACATCATGAACATCTGACCTCATTAATAGTGAAATTTAACTATTCTTCTATGTCTATTTTAAGTGCAGGAAAAAAAATTTAAAATTTATTTTTATCCTTAGTATTCCAAAAATTATGCAATTAATATATTCTCAAGTGATAGGCAGAACTGCAGAACTGCAAGTTTTTTGAAGCAGGTTCCAAACCCAGAGGAAGTTAGAAAAAGAGGGAAAACCAGAAGCTCTTTCAGTTAAATGAATAATTGACCTGGTTGCTGACAGATTCTTTTCTATTTAATCAAGTGCTTTCATTTCTTAATAGGAGATATCTGGAAGTAGAGTCCCAGTGTTGCAGCAATGTCCCCCCTGTATCAAAGATTAGTAAAATCCAGCAATAAATTAATATACAAAATATAGGACACTGCATGTTTTACTAAAGAACATTATGACCTGAAGTCTGGGAGCTGGGATATTCACTAGATGGATATTTTCTAGCAGAAAATAAGGAGTTCCTTATTTGAGCATTCAGTGGCACATGAAGAAATAATTACAGAAACTGTCATTTGTTTTACCAGGACAAATGTTTGTTGTTTTAAAATGTGTGTTCTGTAAAAGGCATCCCGCAATTAAATGCTCCCCCACTCATGTTCAGGGATCAAAACCATGAAAAGGCTCTCCCCATGCAAACAACAACAATAGCTACCACATTGTGTGCATTTATTTTCAGATGAAAAACGCTCTTGTCTCTTTAGTTAATAATCTCTGCCAATTTGGCCTGATGGATTTACTGCACATCATTTACTGCTGCTGTCCAAATAATCTCTATTCATGCCAATAAAAAACAGTGTCAACAACTGTAATAATAGTGCACTTGTTTTTTCACCACTCCAAAAAGAAGAGACATCCTGAGTTCAGAGGGATTCTGAAAGAAACAGTGTTAATGAATAGCCTTCCCAGCTGTATGCACTATGGCAAGTGAAAAAACTCCCCAAGCATTGCATAACCAAGCATCGACATCGCTGTCTTCCCAAGCAGGCACCTTGCTTGGTCTTTTTAGCATCAGTGCAATTGCACAGGATACAGGTTAGCACAGAACTGGCCTCAATATCTCTACTGAAGCCTAAAGGTTTTATCCCCATGGACCAACATATGCTGAAGAAACAAGATAATATCCATCTACTTCAGCTCTAGTTCATCTAATCCAATGGGAGTAAGTAGTTACACAAACTTTGAGAAACAAGAGCAAAGAGAAAATTAACTGCTGTAACCCTTTACTGATGTTTTTATTCTCCAGACTAGAATAGTAACTCTCCACCTGAAAAAAAAATCTGTGTCCTTCACAAGGGTGTTCCACATTTTCAGAGGAGACCGAATTTTCTTTCATGCTTTCCTCAGCCCTGGACCTCTTGCAACAGAATCTGATTTGGCATCATCCTCTGGTAGGCCACCCACACCATCTGGAGAAGAGACTTTCTGCAGAGTGAATGAAGCAGCTGTATGAGTGTTTTTAGGGAGGGAAATGAATAATGTGGCAATAGAGGATTTGCAGGCATTAGAGATGTTCTCCCAGTACCAAGGCACTGATTTCACTCCCTGTTGAACTGAGGCAACTCTGCTCATTACACAGACTGCTTTTTATACCATAGGGTGTTGGAATCACTGGACTTTTCAACTACTGCCAGAGGCTTCATGCCACTATATTTCCATGGCTTTGTAAGATCTGCAAAGTATTATTGTTTAAAGCTTCCTTCACAATGCAGACACCAATCAAGATATGAGCTCCACTTAGTTTTGTCATGGCTTACATAATTTTTCTTGAACAACAATTATTGAAGGAAATAAAGAAGAGCTTTTTCCAAAAGGATTATAAACACAGGAATATTTTTCAATTAACAGGAGATTTAATTATTTTTAAAAATCCCTTACTAATTGTTTCTTAGCTTTAATTATGAAGAAGCAAGAAGTACCATTTTGGTACTCAGTAAAACAAACTATGAATTTCAAGCTTTTGATGAAACTCCTACTACTTCACTGAGGTAAAAATCCCTGCTCCAATTGGTCTAGAAGTGAAATAAAAACATACACATTGAGAGAAATCTTGATTTGCAGATCTTATGGCTACAAATAGGAAACTTCATTTGGTAAATATTAGACTATTCCTGAGTCCTGAAGATAACTAGGCTTTTTTCATTGCTTTGTTACTTTCATTCAGGAACAGTTTGTCCTTAGGAACAGCCTTTATTTTTCAGCTCTTTTCTGTTTTACTTTCCAGCATGAATTTTTCTTTTTATTTCTTTCCTTTCTGATAGGAAAAATAAATAATCAACATGGATACATACCTGCTTTCTATTGCAACCATATAATTTTAAAATAAGCTCTACATACATATATTTACAAACAGCAATAATTCAGTGTCATTTCACTCTAATCCACTGTGATCCCAAGGGATCTATTAACAAGAACCTGGGTTACCCTTGCCTTCAGGGAGTGGTCATAATACCTCTTGGTAACAGAGTGTTATGGCTTCTGTACAAAAACATATAAAAATGTCATGCTGAAAGTAAAGCAACATAACAAAATCCATACGTAGATTTAGTACTAGCTGTTATTTTCCTCATATTTTGTGTATAAAGGATATGTTTTTCTCAGATGCCCATTTTAAATGTATGCTTCACCTTCTGTATTTTTTTAAATTAAAATGTTCAATTGAATAAACAAATGCAAGACTTTGGAAGAGAAGTTTATTCTTAGCAATATAGGGCCATGAGGATTTTTTCTTAGTTATAATGAGCAGGGACGTATGAAAAACCACAATGTAGAACAATTATCTATACCAAATTTTTCTATTCTTCTAAGGACCTGTTTTGTATGACTGATTCCTTCAGACATAATTTGCACAAAACAACATCTCTACATCATAGTCTTTTCAGAAAGATTCAACTAAATGAACACTTGTAATGTGCAATCTTTTTACCAGAGAAATGATGGGTTTGGGATTTAATGGTGAAAGCCTGGGGGAAGGTATAAATAAAAACCTAAAGGTTTAGTGCAAGTTATTATAGCTAAAATATGTTTTCAGATTCATAAGTTTGATCTTTTTTCAATGCACTAAGAATTATCTGAAATTCTTTTCTGACAATTCTGACTTGCTTAACATGAAAAATAAAATCCATTGCTTAAAAAAAAAGGAAAGAAAAAAGAAGGAAAAAAAAAAAAAAGAGAGAAAGAAAGACAGAAAGACAGACAGACAGAAAGAAAGAAAGAAAGATGACTTATAGTGTCCCCAAAATAGTGGTAAGTTATTTCTATGCCCAGAGTGAAATTCTTGGCTGATATATAGTATTTTTGGTTTGGTATGTGTTTGGGGTTTTTCTTGTTTTTCTGATTAAATATGACCTCAGTTCAATATAACCCTTCACTGTGAAGAGATTGAACAAGAAAAATTACAGCCAAAGTATAGAAACAATTATATTTTGGGGGGGGGAAAATAAATGTTGTTAAATTCCTTTACTACTCATGATTGAACAGGAAAGACATTAAATCACTTTTAAATTTCACAGAATGCTCCAGTTTAATTACATGCTGGCTTTGACTGTAAATCTTTGATGACCTCTACCTTCATCATGATGTGCTTTTTTAGCAATTGAACTGTGCCCATATATTAAGAGAAAACTTAAATGCTGCACACTTGCAATACCTCAAGCTGTCTTGGTACTCTCCCTTTTTTATGTTTCATTCCACAGGTATCATTGTAAAGCAACAGAGTCATTCATTCTTCATGTCCTATAAATCATAGTCTTTCCTCATTGCACTGACCATAACATGCTTGGTCCTGTTGAGTTATGTTGTTTACAGGATGCTGACAGCAGGAACTTGCTTAAAAACGAGACACTTGTCTTTTATGGGGTTTTCTTAAGGAACCTATGGATTTGTCTGAGATATTTCCTTTTAAAATAAAGGCAATATCTTTCATTTCTAGAAAAAAAGGTCAAAAATATTAGGGAAAGAGCCTTCTGTTACTCTGCTTTGTTGATAGTATTAAAAAAAGATGTGCTATATGATAATGACATATGATACATCAATCCTTCCTACTACAAATAGGCATATATGTATATCTATGCTATGTCTTTCTTTCATATAGTATGGCCATAAACACCCACTGAACATCTGGCAATCAAGCAACTGTAAAAACTTTGTGGAATTGAACACAAAATCCATTTAGTAATATGCTGGTATCTAACTGGTATCAAGCTGGCAGATTTCTGCCTGTGACTGTGTCTGCTTCTAGCTACAGCTTTCTGAATATAATTTAGGATGGGATTGTTTTCTCATTTTGTTTTTTTTACCCTAGAGCAATTCTAAATGCATTCAAAGTTTGTGCACACAGTTCTCCCTGATTTAATTAATGTTTCCTCCATAGCAGTTCACTTTCCTAATTTAACGTGACATGTGATTCAGTCCAAATAAAGTAGCTTTTTCATTTTCATGCATTCATCCAAGCCAGTAAAAGACAGTTGACAAGCAAATAAGTACTGACTGACAACTTAGAGTATTTTATAAATTTATGTAGAAGTAAAAAGTTACTTTTTTGTTAAATTGATGACTGTAGCACATACTCATGCCTGTAGTCTATCCTGCTTTTTATTCAGGTAGGGTACCCATGCATAGGTAAATTCTTGATTTAAAGTGTAAGAAATTCACAAAATCAGATAATATCAAGTTATGATATGCTGATTATATACCAAACCATTGTTGTTATTTCTTCACATCAATAGAAGTGCATATCTAATCCATTAATAGAAAAGGAAGGGAAAGAAGAAAAGTTTTTTAAAAATAGGTACTAAGTGAAAACTATTCCTTTCTTTCTGCTTCAGCCAAGGTTTTTCAGTCTTGTCAGAAGGACTATTTGCAGATCAGAATCTTCATGCATTGCTTTTCCCTACTGCAAAGTATTTTGCATACTATCTGGTCAAAATACAGGACGTTGTCAAAACAGAAGGACATGGACAAGAGCAGAATGTATTGGTTGGGTTCTTCAAAGAGGATATCAAATACAACACTGAACAGAAAATCTGATTTGACTTATTTGACAGGTTTTTGGGGAGTAGAGCTCATTGGTCAGTGGGAAAAAAAAAACAAAACAAAAAAAAAAAAAAAAAAAAAAAAAAAAAAAAAAAAAAAAAAAAAAAAAAACCCCGAACACACCCTTTTTTACATTTTTCACAAGAAAAACTAGCATCTTTATCCAGGGTCAGGATCATTTAATCTTATGTCTCCTAATTGTTCATTCATCAAACTCACACTGTATCTTGCCCAAGAGTTTCAATATGTATCTGTTTAACTAGAAGGCAGACTCACTTCTCACTGTGAAAGAGTGACAAGAGATAAAGTGTTGAATTACTGTATTTCCTTTGACATAGAATTGTGGGATGAGTATTTTGGAAGGTCTATTATGCATCTCACCCTAGCACAGGTAACAGCAAGTTAGAAATGCTCCTGAGTCCATTTTCACATCAAAGTGAAACTTATACAATGGTTGCTCCTATTAATAGTATTGGATTCATATAAGTCTCCAAAAGCCCTGGTGTTCATAATAGTGTGGAGAGACACAGATGATTATCATCTGCTTTTTACCCTCAGTCACTGTGCAAAGCTGGTCACATGGTACTGAAGGTGCATTCAAATGTCTAAAATATAGAAATCTTGAGTGTATGAAAGAGGAAGCTTTTGAAATCACATTGCTTTACTTGCAATAACAGCTTGCCTCACAAAGACCTGATTAAAATGTACATGAGCTATCACATACATTTCAAGACATCATAAGAGAGGATAATTTTAGTTAACTATAACACTGCTATAAAATTCTTCTCCTACATAGTTTCCAAACAGTTGGGCATTTTTCTATTTATTCTATAGTAGATATTCAGCTTTAGGGTCAGCACTTTTATTTTGACACTTGCAGTATTTACTATACCTGATTATGCTTACTCTTATTGCTACCAAGGTGACTATTCTCCATGTCCCCTGATGCATGTTTTGCCTGGGTCAGCTTTTGCCTAGGACAAGATTCTCATAATAATGTAGCCCTAGAGTGCCAGTTATGATTATATCTCTCTAATAGTTTGTTGCCTCACATGAGACTTAAACAGAAATTTTGGGAATAGTCTTCTGTGGAATTTGGTGCCTGGTATAGTATTTCATGTCCTGTCTGTAGTTTAAATCATACATTTACTTGTGGTTTAGGCAGTATATCCAAAGCCCTGACTATTTGAATTCTTATCATATCAATACTATATTATAGTAATGCTACTTTATTGATTGCAACATAAAAAGCATATAAATAGTTCCTGATTGAACTGGTTGGAATGAATTCCAAGAGTTATCTCATTTTAGAGAAACTTTAGGTAACTTGAGGATCATTATAGAATCAAATATATATCAGCCTGAATATGCAGTTCTTTGTCAAAGTGACAAAGGCAGCCAGCTAAAAAGCCCAGATCAGTTTCCTACAAAACATGTTTTTCTACTCAAAAATCAAACCCAGTAATGAGTTGGGGTGTTTGTGCAGTCATGGACACATATGGAGACAGACATGAGTCTAGGACGATTATTTATATCAGCATCCACTTTGAACTTGACTATATGGATCCTTTGAGGTCCAGGGGACTTTTATCAATACAGACAAGGGCAGAGTTAGCTATCTACTACAGTCAAATACTCTTCTGCAAGTAATATTAATCTTAATTTTTCCCTTGCCAACACTAGAGTTTTCAGGAAGCCCCAGTTTGGGCATTCAAAGAGACAACCGATTCCCTCATCATGTATTAATCACATCCTGTGTGCAAGGGCATCCTTGTAAAACATTTTATCCTCTGCTTTTATTGTGTACTTATATAATTAATCACGTCTTTGAAAATGTTATATATAGTTCACATAAGCCTGTGTGATGGGTGATTAAAACTTTCTTCAATATTCTCAAAAAAATGTCAGGACCGTGGTTTTAATTCTATCCCACTTTATTGTTTTGATTTAGTATGCCTGGGATTACAATTATTGTGATGTTTTTGTGTCTATTAGTATGAATATGATGGTGCAGTAAGCAGATGCTGTTTATTACATACTAAATTATATGATATTTCACAGAATCACAGAATCACAGATTATGCTGAGTTGGAAGGGACCCAGAAGGATCAAGTCCTGCACAGGACAGCCTCAAGAATCACACCATGTGCCTGAGAGCATTGTCCAAATGCCTCTTGAACTCTGTCAGGCTAGTGCTGCCATCACTTGCCTGGGGAGCTATTTCCAGTGCCTGGTCACCCTCTGGTTGAAGAACCTTTTCCTGATATCCAACCTAAACCTCCCCTGACACAGCTTCAATCATTCTTTCATGTCCTTTCCCTGATCACCACAGAGAAGAGATCAGTGTCTACTCCTCCTCTTCCCCTCATGAGGAAGGTGTAACTGCAATGAGTTCTGCCCTCAGTCTCCTCCAGGTTGAACAGAACAAGTGCCCTCAGTCATTACTCACACAGCTTCTTTTCAAGGACCTTCACCATCTTCACTGGCCTCCTTTGGACACCCTCTAATAATTTTTTATCTTTCTTATATTGTGGCACCCAAAACTGTCCCCAGGACTGGAGGTGAGGCCACCCCAGCTCAGAGCAGAGCAGGACAATCCCCTCCCTTGCCTAGCTGGCGATGCTGTGCCTGATGCACGCCAGGACAGAGTTGGTCCTCCTGTCTGCAAGGGCACAAAGACTCAAATTCAATTTGCCATTGACCAGATCCCTTTCCATGGTGCTGCTCTCCAGCCTCTCATTCCCCAGTCTGTACACGCAGGGTTGCCCTGTTTCAGGTGCAGAATCCAGCACTTTCCCTTGTTGAACTTCTTATGGTTGGTGATTTCCCAGCCCTCTAATTTGTTCAGGTTTTTCTGCAAGGCCTCTCTTCCTTCAAGCAAGTCAACAGCTCCTCCCAGTTTTGTATCATTGACAAACTTAGTATCCCATCTAGTCTGGTGTCCAAGTAATTTCTGAAGACACTGAAGTGCACTGGCCCTACAATGTGGCCCTGTGGAACCTCACTAGTGACAGGTCACCAGTCTGATGTCACGCCATTCACCTTTCTGCCTGATCCATGAGCCAGTCGCTCACCCATCATGTAACACAGTTATCTAGGTGAGTGCTGGACATTTTGTCCTGAAGGATATTGTGAGAGACAGCACCAAAACCTTTACTCAAATCCAAAATTAAACAAAAATCCAGTACCTGGAAATTGAAGCTAGATCAAATCAAGATAGAAATCAAGTGGGAAGTTCTGACCTTGAAGCAAATTGACTTTTGAATCACTTGTAAAATAGTGCAGCGAGTTCTAGAGAATTGTTAAAAGTCTCAAGACTGGGTTGTCATTGTTATTAAGCTTTAATTAAACAGGATTTGCTTAAAGAAATATTCAAGGCCTGTTGTTAGGCACGATATCTAGCAATTCTTTCTGGCTCCAGAACTTCTGAAACACATGCTGTAAAATGAGGTTTATTTTCAAATATGTTCACACAGCAGTATTTGTTTGCTCTTTCTTGCTGTTACTCTTCTGTGCTTTCAGAAAATTCATAGGAGACCGTTTAATACCATTTTAGTTACAGGGCAATTTCCATCCTGGTAGAAGGAAATGTCTTTCTTTTCTGAAACACAGTAGAAACATAAAGGAAAAGAAACCATTCTCTCATACTTAAATTTATCCTTTTTTTTTTTTTTTTTTTTTTTTTTTTTTTTTTTTTTTTTTTTTTNTTTTTTTTTTTTTTTTTTTTTTTTTTTTTCTTGTATTGTATGGCTAACCAGTTCACAAAGCTTCAAGCTACTCCATACAGCTTTTATGGAGTATTATGGAGATAGAAACTTAAAGAATGAAGATACAGTAATATGCCTGGAGGCAGAGGACAAAATTCTGCTCTCATTTTACACCAAGACAAACACAGAGCTACTACTTCAAAATACATAGATTTTCCATATATTTCCTTCCAAAGCCTGAAGGCATGGTACAGACCATCATAAATAAAAAAAAAAAAAA
>WEIU01008662.1:61520-84316 GCA_013389925.1 Aegithalos caudatus
AAATTTAAACATGGTCTTCAGGAATTATTTCACATGTGTTCTTATTCCACAGCATCTTCCCCTCCTAAACTTCCCAAAGTAAACCCCCACAGACTTACAGAATCCTGAAACTCTATTGTGCCCTGAAGATGCTTTTGTCTTATATTGCAGTGCCATGTAACTATAAATGCCAAAAGAAACCCATCTCTTTGCAGTGTCACTTAAAACTCTCATCATAATTTCTTTTATTCTGCTGGAATTTATTTCTTTACCAAGAACTGCCAACAGTTCTGAAGAAAATGTTCTGCAGACTTTGAAAACCTATTCCAAATAGCAGGTTATTGTGTTTCCTTACATTACACACAGCTGAAATGATGGTGGATTTCCAGATGGTCAATTTTTAATGCCTTCTGTGCCCAGATTCATCTATTCTGTAACTTCAAACCACCTAGTAAAGCTGGAAGGTGCAATAATGCACTGTAGCCATGGGTCAATAGTCATCTGCATCATGGGACCGGTGAAGGTTTCACTGTATTCTCTGATTGATTTATGTAATCTCTTTCCACTATTTAATCAAGTGTTGTAGTAGGGGAGATACGTATTTGTTGCTGCAAACAAATATCAATTTCTGCAAAATTTTATTTTTCACTCTTCCTTTTTAAATTTATTCCATAGCTGTTGTCTTTTTACTGTAGGTAGATTTCAAATTATTGTTATTATATTATGCTATCTTTCAATACCCATATGTAAATGAGAGTATATGGTTTACAGTATAAGATAGCATTTCAAATTCAAACATTCAATATTTCAATTTTTCATGGCAGCTGCTTCTGAACATTCTGTTTCCTTAAACCTCATGACTGACTGACAAAGAGGGGCTGCAGATCATGCTGCAAAAGTTACAGTTTCTTTTTCAGCACAGCTATTAATCCAACTTTCTGCTGAACAATATGTACAATTCATCATAATAGTGATAGCTAAATTATTGGAATTCTAAGAGCAGTGGGTCTTTTTCGGTTGGTATGTTCTTTGAAAATTTTAAATATTACATAAATTTTCCCTTTTATATGGGGTTTGTCTTTTCTGGGTTTGATTTTAGAATTTTGAAGAGTTTTTTGCACTTCTTCCTGCATGATCAATTCATTGTCCTCATAGAAACAAATTGTGGATGTTCAATCCTCTGACATGAGACCTCCATTTGTGACTTAGGGTTTTTTTTCTTCTGACATCTGAAGGGGGTTTGGCCATGCAAACTCCTCAGACACATCTGTTTCATTGTTCCTGTGTGATTAGAGAGATCCACAATAAAAGCCCCCAAAGAAGACTCAGTTGAACAACACAATATCAATAATCCACCTTTATAAAGGTCTACCAAAATTCTCTTTGGACTTCTATCTGTTAGAAAACTAGCATCACACTAGAAACCTCACATAGAAGTTACCTAAAATTAAATTGGGAGGAAGAAGAAGGCAGAGGGAAAAGCAAGAAAAAAACCAAACCAACCAACTGAGAACAGATGTTAAAAAAGCTTGACATATGATGAAGACACTACTCTGAGGATTAAAGAAGATAGGAATGTTGTGTTTGGAATAGAAAACTTCTATTTTTCAATTTGCCCTGTAGTGAACTATGAAGTCTGGGGTGTGGTTTGACTTGTACCCTAAGTTAAAGCACGAATGGACCCAAATGTAGCCTTTCTGGTAATAGTCTGATTTGACAATTGTTTGGAACCTGCAAATGCTGGAAGATGTGGGATCACAGACAGAATACTGGATGTTTACAACTTGGGTATTAAGTGGGCAGCACATCTTCCTTGTCCCTGGCTCCCAGGATGGTCATGGCAGTTGCATTATATGGAATAAGAGACCCATCCACCCAGGTTAAGGGAAGAAAAATTTTCGTAAAGGCCATGATAGCTCTGTCCTCTTTCTTTTTTCATCACATCACATGGAGAGCCAAAGGAAGGTGTTGCCTTCTTCTTCCTGCATAACAAGTGCAGATATCTCAGTCAATGTCCTCCCCTCAGCAATAAATACTAGACATGAGCCTGAAAAAACACTGGGTTTGAAAAAGCTGTTTGGCAAGACAAAATATCTTAAAATTCTTACTAACACAGACCCAACAAGAGAAAGGGTGGCTGTCAGTTCTCAAGAGTCCTACTCTGAGTCCTGCACCCATACAGTAAAAATTTTTGTCTCTGAATGAGTTATTACATCATGACCCACCTCTCACTCCAGCTACCACGGTTCTATGACATTCTTTTACCTGCATGCATAAATTGATTTTCACTGCATGCTTTATACAGGTTTTAATCCACATGTTGTTATAGAGGACATCAGAAGAGAAAAAACATTCACCTTTTACATAAAATGCTTTCTGCTTATGCTCCATCTTTCCAGACATTTTTCATTTACCTCCAGGAAAAATAGCAACTATTGCAAGTGCTTATTAAAAAAAAAGTGATGGATCACGAAAATGCTCCTGTTGCTTATTCTGCTCTTGAGAGGGCAAGTGAAAAGATCCTTGAAATATTTCTTCAATGATTGAGTCAACAGACAACACCACTGAAACTAAAAAATGTACCAAAACCAAACTACAAGGCCTAAGAAAAAAAGGTTTGTGTAAAAGTACCAGAGCTTCATTGGTTTTTGCTGATGTTGGATCATTTTATTTTACAACATACTTTACTGAATTTATGACACTTATAAATCTTTGGAGTAATGCTAATTTTTCCTTTGTTTATTTCTCTTTAATAAATCTTTGGTGGTTCTGTAACTTTTCTCTGTCATATAGCAGAATTTTAATTTCTAAACGTGTTTCTATTGGTGCATAAGTATTATCCATATCTTTTATACTTTAGAGAATATCTTTATATATTTTATACTATTCAGTATCTTTACTGAATAGAGAGTAGATTACAGAATGGATTTTATGAAAGTAAATGTAGTGTTTGAATGCCATTGGTATCTGATAGTTGATATTCTTGTATCTCCTGCAACAGTCCATTAAGCAGAAGTATAGGGGATGAATTATAACAATGTCCAAATGTCTGCTAAAACTCAGATGAGGCCTGAGAGATCTACATTTCCTGAGGGCTTTTTTTCTATACCATGTGTTGAAGTATTGGCACATTTGCAAATCCTCTTTATTCTCCTCCTGATAAAGCACCAGACAGAATGAAAAATAAACTCAGTCTCCACAGCTGCATTTTAAAATGTGTAAATTATGGGTTATTGCCTTCTCTATTAATGAATATCATTAATAAGACTTTCAGCAAACAACATAGTACAATTCTTCTTCCTTTTATTCCCCAACATTTTAAAAGCTGGTCTACTTGTTTAGTAGGGACCTTAGGTTATAAGGAGGCCTTCACTGCCATTCAGAAAATGGTTAAATCTCTGCCAAGCATATACAAACTAGTACTTACCACTCTATCTTTACTACTTATAACTGTTCATGTGATACATATGAACAGGCAAGTTTTCTGACTGAGACTGAGTATACTTCCTTCACAAAACTGTAAGTATTGTATAATCTAAAGAAAACAGAATGTGGATGCCCTGGCAGGTAAACATCAGCAAATACTGTGTCTTGTTTATTTTGTTACTTTTGTAGAGGTTGGGCTTCTCATTTACCCATCAGTTGCTTGCCAGTACTCTGGGCAGCAACTTTTCTGTTTGGAAACAATTCAGTGTTCTTTGGGGAGAAAATAATTAATACCATTAACATTGTCTCCTCATTCATTTCAGATGACATTGCAGTCAGTTTTTAGAAGAAACAGTTGTTAAAGTAACATTTTAAAAGTCAATAAAATGCAACATAATCTAAGCCAATTTAGCAAGTGTTTTCCCTTGCAGTTGAAAAACAGAAAGTAACTGGGTTAATTAAGAGAAAAGATTTTATTCCTTGCATATGGAGGCTATAAAGAGAGAACTGTAGTTAGTTTGTTTTAAAAGTGACTGTTTGCAGCCATCTTAATTGCACAACAAATTGTTCCATGCCCTATAAGTTAGTGAGTAACCTTCTCTCAAACAAGAAAAGAATCTATTTCAGTGTTGCCTGGAGTGATCCTATCTGCTATCTAGCAGTATTGAGTGGACTAACTGAGACAATTTGGGGATGCTGAAGTTATGTGTAGCCCGTTTACCTTGCAAATGGAGGAGCAACCTCATTCTCCATGGCTCAGCACCTGGCAATTCCAGTTCTCAAAGAGCTGCTTGCAGACTGTATGTCCCAGCTATTGGCTCTCAGCCTTTTGTCAATGACAGACTACTATGTGCCAGCTCTGTGGTACACTTTCTGCTGCTGCATTTCCCAGTGTGGTCCTTCCACAGGTTGCCTCTGCCTGGCTCACCACTGACTGTTCTGATTGAACCTCTTGATGAGGTCTTTCCCCAAGCATTCAGTTTATAACTAAATCTTCAGAATGCATGCCTGCATCTGACAAGACTTTGAACTCAGTGTTCCTCTTTATTTTGTCCCAGAAGTCCTTCAGAACATATAATTCCTTCTGTAAATGGTTGGGGTATTTTCTAAATTCAATGCCCATAGAAAGCTTCCTCCTATTTCTATTGTGTTGTAAATGTTATTCATTCTTTGAGT
This sequence comes from Aegithalos caudatus, assembly GCA_013389925.1. Lineage (NCBI taxonomy): Eukaryota > Metazoa > Chordata > Aves > Passeriformes > Aegithalidae > Aegithalos > Aegithalos caudatus. The sequence goes on from WEIU01008662.1 coordinate 66,102, forward strand.
TACAGTCAGTCTCCTATTGCTTGTTGTTATATATTTTTGTTGTGGGTTTTTTGGCCCGTTTTACTTTCCTCTCTCTTCTCTTCTAATCCAAACTGCATCATAAAAGAGCTAACAATTTAAATTCTCTGTGTTCAAGCTTGATAACATATGAACTGAAATAACAAACAGACATTGACTTCTGTCAATGTGCATAATAAAACATCATCCAGAGAGACTGAATATGGAACAAAACAAAGCTGGTATTCATTGAAACATTAAGCTATCGTTACAGTCACCATTATAGCCCTGTATTAAGAAAAATTACTGTAAATTAACATTTTAAAGAGATGGAATTAGAGACTGAGGAAATGCAGTTTGTGTTTATCGAGAAGCAAATCTTTCAGTTACTGTATGACTGGGGTACCCTACAAATACTGTGCTGTTTTTCCTCTAGTCAACCAAAACCACTCACACCATGCTGAGGCTGGTGTTGTCCTCACCTATACCTAGGAAGGCTGAGGTAAAACCAGAGTCATATGTGATTTGAAATATGTGTTTCTCTCAAACACTGAAGACAAAATTCTGGCTATTTGGCCTGTTCTTCGGTACCAATCCTGCACTCCATCCTTGCTGCTCAAACAATTGCATCCCCAGCTTGCATCAGCTCATGACAACTTAAAATTTTGCCTCTGTGGGGTGGAGGTTTTCTACCTTAGTGTTTCATAAAATGTTTATATTTTGAACAGCCAGTTTTCCACTTACAAACTGAATGTTGCTGCATTTTTATTAGGACAATGATGTGTTGTTGGGCCTGAAGAAAAAACAGCTCACATCCATGATTGTTAATAAGACTGACAGCTCACAAATCCTAAACAAAAAAATCTCCTGCTGTGGAAGGTTGTGGTCTAGCATTTATATATAATATTGTGATGAAGATGACAGGGGCTGCAAGATCATGTCTGTTTATTTACAACTAAGAAGCTTAAACCCAAACATTGTTTACAGTGATGCACAAGCTTGCTAAACTCATTTTCTCTCTCATCAATTATGTTTGTTCTGTAGATTGTTTTTCAAGATCCTGTCACAGAATCTGACCGTTACAATTGACCATGTAGTTGTATAAGGTATTTCTGTCTTTCCCTAATTTAAAAATTTCTTTAGCCTATGGACTCTCTAAAAGCTCGACTGTTGTTACAAACTACTCTTTTGGGACTTGAATATGCAAGCACCAATGAAAACTGAGGGTATTGTAGTATATAGCTGGATGAACACACAGCAACACTTCTTGCTAATAGCTCATGATAGGAATTTATCATTTGTAGTAGTCTTGAACTTATTTCCAAATACAGGGGCAGAAAGCCCGCACAAACAAAACTGCGGCAGCTTCTTGATAGTATAGGAAAAATATGGCTAAAATGGTGCTTTTATGACAGCCATGTAGCTGTTTTAATCATTTATCAATTTCAGCTATTTCCTTTATGTTTTAACACATTTTCATATGAATTAACAGGCTCCTAACCAACTAAATGAAGAGCTTACTAAAAGCCATTAATTGGGAATTTATTCCAAACTCTGGTCTGAGACTGATTTTGAACTCTAGGGCATGCTTTGACTCTTTATACAGTGTATTTTTCTCAAATATGAGAAATTAAAGGATTGACTTTTACCTTCTCCCTGTAAAATCTTATCAGCCAATTAAATTAATGTAATTTTTAAAATTCTTTTTCAAATTGCTACACAAATTTCACAATTGGCATAGGTCTTTATTAATATCAAATATGTTTTGACTAAATGCAGACTCAGTCTTAGTAAGAAGAGAAATTTGGGGTTTTATCTCTAAATTATCAGTATGGGGACAAAAACCCCTGATCCCTCATCTCACTGAATACATGACAATGAGAATACAGAATGAATATATTGCCATTTCTCACTCAAGAGAGTGAGTTTTGAGAAAGTAAAAAAAAAAAAAAAAAAAAACAGACCTGGATATTTGATGTCTGATTGAATACAGAGTGTTAGGAGCTCAGGCCAAATTTCCAGAGGACTGGAAAACAAAGACTTGACAACCATCTACATTCAAAAAACTGGGAAGCCAGGCTTCCTGCAATTTGTACATTTAGCTGTGTTGGGAGTACAGTGTCGGGAGACCCAGCTGGAAACAGAGGTGGCCATCAAATCTGCATGTTCAGGTCTCCTAGACATAGCCTTCAGCTATGCTGGCAAGTAATTCATTATCATAGAGGCCCTTTCTTAAGAGAAGCTTAATCCAAGATCAGGAAAATATAATTGTTGTTGCTTTAGGTGGTAAGTGAATGTTATAGGACAAAAAGGATTTTATATATTCTTCTCCTAGGTATTCATGTGTTGAGTGTGAAACCACTTGTGTCTAAACTAAACTCTTTAAAATAGCTTTCTTATACTATTATTGACCTGGAAGAAAGATGAGAACCATAACTTAAAGCATTTGAGGTGAACATATAGCCTTAAACTATGTGACTTTATAAAAAGCTTTTACTGAAAAAGTGACTCAAAACATTTTCGAGGAGATACATATGAAATAATAGAATGGTATATAGATGGTGATAGATGCATGTGAAGGGAAAAAATAGATTAAACTATGAATGTAGAAAAAAGTTTACATTGGGGAAAGCTAATAAGCTGGCACTTGTCCAAACCTGAAAAATATCAGTAATCTTCCCTCCTTTAGAAATCAAAAGCAATCAGCTATTTTTCTAAATAACATGTTAATGTGCAAGGAGGAGGCAATACATTTAGAATTTATATAATGAGACAAGTTTATAAAATGGGACAGAATGTCCATCAAGGTCAAAAGTGTAAGTTTTACATTTGTTCCTTATCACAGGCAAATAAATCAGTTGAATACTAAAAACTATTGTGGATTTCCTTCAGAGACACACTAACACCAAAGAGGTTTGGTTCTACTGATAATGTTTATTTCATTTGAGTAGAGGCAATATGCTTTTGTTTATTTATTTAAACTTTCAATCACTAAATTACCTGCTTTCTCTAACATAGCAAATTGTAACACACAAATCCCATCCAGATTAAAATTAAATAAACATAGTATTGCTTTTCCTTCTAAGAACAAAATTAAAAATCAAGTCAAGGAAAAAGCCAGGGAAACAAAAATTCTGCATAAACCAGAAGTTTCAGTAAAGAAGACTTACATACAAATAATACATATGTTTTTATACATGCTTCATCCAATATACAAAGATATATTTTCTGTGGAGATAAAAATGAGCAAAGGTATCCTCAGAGAAATATCAGCAAAATAAACTGTTCAGGGAGTTTTTTCTATCATGGTTATTTGTCTCAGGGTTTTTGAAAGCTGCTCTGTTAGATAAAATTCTTTCCACTCAGTTTGCTCTGCACGGATGTTTTAGTGGAGATGAAGTGGCCTTTGCTGAGGGATAGGCCCTTTGAGGGCCCTTTGGCATCTGCCCTTCAAGCAGCCGTATAATCAAATTCATTACCTCCCCATATTCCTCCTCCCACAGATTGCATCAGTCTGATCCATTTCCCACAGGCCAACATGGCTGTTAGGGATATTTCAGCAAGGTTCTTCCAATGCTCCCTCTGAGGCACCAGCTGAGGTGCTTGTGTACCACACACAGCCTGTGACTGCACCACATGACCCAGGTTTTAGGGACCTGCCTGTCTCACATAATTCCTTCTCGGAGCCTTAGAGCCCAAGGATGGGAGGTTGTGTGAAGTGTGAAAATCACTTCTCTTTTCTCTGGTGGCCTTCAGGTTCTCAAGACTCTTCCTTTGAGGGATACTGGATCTCCCACAAGTCACTTGCACTTAGAGTTGCAGGACACACCTGCAGGCATTAAAAGTGAGGGCTTTATGTGGGACAGGAGCTGAGCACACCCACACAATGAGTATGAGGAGGAAGGCTGAGCCAGAAGGATGTGTGCCTATTTGTAGCAGAAGTCCATTTTGTCCAGTTTTTCTTGAGGAATACTCTTGTCTGCAAGAAATAACACTGAGCAAGAGCTACTTCAGGATATGCTTGAGAGGTCATGGGTACATCTGCTTGCAGTGGCTGCTGAGGAGAAGTTATAAGTTCTCCTGAATCATCTGCTGGTCATCTAAGCACATTGTAATTGGATGATACGACCACAAGTATTAATGCTAATCTGCTATGCAGGTTCTAGCCAAGTGGAAACCCCAGAATCAGTATTTGTCTGTAAATGCTGAATCAAAGATCCAGGCAGTAGAGTACACTATACATGAGTGTACATGAGTTACTCAAGGCAGAAGACCATCATCTGTGGGATGCTTTTTCCTGTTGCTGTGTTTACATGTGAAACCTTTGGTGCATGCGTGTCCCACTGACATTCCTTTCTATATTTTTTTACTTGTACACCAAACCTTATTGTTTGAAAAGTTTATTAACCTATATTGATTGCTTCTATTAAATAATTGTGAGCAGTTTAAAGACTAACAAACGTCAAATTCCTTAAATTTTATGGTCCCACATGATTTCTGAAAGTTTCTGAAACATGAAGGAGAAGCTTTGCCTCAATGGGAATGGTTAGAACATACCCTCCAACTCTTCCTGGGGTTGCCATGATGAAATAATTCAGAATTCAAGGGACTGAATCTAATGAGCTTACCATTTAAGAATAGGAAGAGGACTTTGGAGGCTTTTCATATCAAAGGTCATATCTTGTTAAATACAAGTTTGCTGCACCTCTTAAAGGTCAGGCTAACTAGGCAGTGACAGACACAGGTTTATGCTGAATCAAAATTATTGTCTTAAGTTCTCTGAAATTCCACAGAAATGGACTAGTTGTTAAAAGATACTTATCTGTTCATGTTGCAGTGCAAGCACTTATAATGTGTGAGAACACTGAGTTTTTACTGCAATTTTACTGCCTGACAAACTACCAGAGTCTTTGTCTCTTGCTCTTCCATCCTATAAGGTAGAAGTGGTATTCAACCCACATTTACTCTCTGTAAGTGTTATGATAGAAACTAAAAATATGTGAGGTGTTTGCAAATTTTATTACTACTTAAGTACATTGCATTATTACCATATGATTCATTAATCCTCTAATAGATAACTTGCTTCCCACTTGCATACTTGTAACCTACTTCCAGGATATTTCATGACCAGAAGGAAATTAATTTTTAAAGCTTTATCTTGGGTGTTAAACCAAATTATTTATATAGCCTGTGAGTCACTAACTCTCCTAGAAACTCTTCTTGTTCAGCTGGAGCTCTGAAGTAAAATTTCATTCATGTCACTGAATCAGACAAATAAAACTCCATATCAAAACTAAATTAAATTAACTCCAAATTCTCATAACCCTTCTCATTTCACTTTCACAATCATAACTTTACTTTAAAGGCATTTCAGCTACCCAGTATATAAAGACAATCACTTATGGCTCTAATTTTCATTTTGCAAAGTGAAGTTATCAAGTTCAAAGTTGAAGTTATCAAGTCCAAAGACCCTTACCAAAAATGTAAAACGAGACAGCCATAGAAACTGTCTCTCAGGGATATAAAGATAAATTTTAAAAACTAAATTTTAAAATTGAGAACTTGAGAGTTCAAATATTTTACCACATTTTACTGCAGTTTCCTGATGTACTTATTAAGAAGGATGCAATAGTATAAAACTGTAATATGAATAGTATAGGTGTGGAAAAGCCACTCAGCTGAGTATCAACTTCATACATGCATTAAAACCTGTACTGATCATAATCTGATTCAAGTTATTTTCCCATTTCTTTTTTATACTTTGATGTATTTGTCACATCTTTTTGCTGTCTGCCCAATTTGTGGGTCACTTCTGTGAAGTGCTGAAGATACTGAATGGTCAGTGTAGTCAGTAGAAGCAGGGTCTGTGTTTGTCCTGCAGGACCAAGTCTTGTAGTATCACTGCCACAATTATCTGATTATAAAATGAATAAATATTCATACCGACCAGCCCTTGAAAAATTTGTCCTTAATCTCTGCACACTCTTGAGTCCTATAAGGTTGCCAGATGCAGAAGTTATCATCTTGTTCAGGCAACTCCTCTAAACTTTAACCTGTTGGGCAAAAATCTCATTATGTTTACCCTAACCTCATTAATTAGGGCAAATATACATCTAAGCTTACAAAATATGGGGCCCTCCTTACCAAGCGTATTCAGCAGATCTTTAGACTTTATTCTGTTCTATTCTTTTCTTCCTTCCTGGGTTAAAATATGTATAAAAGCCAGAAGCATACCCTTTGGAAGTTCTGTTGAGAAGTCAACACATATTTTACTACAGGGAAAGCAAATACACTGATGGTTGATTTCATCAAAATGCCCTTAATATTTGACTCCTGATCAGAAGAGAGTACAGGTGAGAAGTATTTTGGGGAAGAAAAATTATGAAATAAATGTAAAATACAGGTGAGAAGTATTTTCGAGAAGAAAAATTATGAAATAAATGTAAAGTAATTGTGAAATACAACTGTTCCTTTTACCAGTGAGATGATCAAGGCTCTAGGTTAGAGAAATATTAGTGAAAATAAAGTAACCCTGTGGCTAACATTTCAGGCCTTCACTGAAAATGTAAATATCAGCCAAAAAAAAGAGCCTGTTGTTGGTGCAGGCTGGTATGAAATTGTTCCTTTTCACAGCTAAAAACATTTGTGTCTCAGTGCACATTATATTCTTTTCCAATGCCCTCTAGTGCTAATTGAAGATTTTATTGCTGAGTATGCAGGAAATGCCTACCAGGAACCCAGAGCTCTTGAAAAGAATGAAGTTTCTTGTTTACTTGTCACTTGTGCAAGCAGTTGGGATTCATTAATAAAGCACATGTCCTCCTCAAGTTAGCTGAAATTAATACTGTTTAGATGTAAAGATGACTCAGAAAAAGTGGGTGTAATTCCACATGTTCAGATCAAAAACATATTGATGGAGAAAAACTGTGTGCTGTAGGTACAAATCCATAGGACAGATTTTGCAGAGACATGAAAATTAGTATCATCAATACCAAACTTTCTTTGCCAGCTTCTTATCTTTTCTGGCAATCTGATTTTCTAATTGTCTTATTATGGCTAACAAAACCAAAAATACATCTATTGTACCTATATTAGTAGAGCAACATAACCATCATGATAGGAAAAATAAAGTAAAACCTCTATCTTATACAACATTTGTAGATTGGCAGTACAGATTTTACTTCTTTAATAGTTCCTACTCTAACCAATGATATCTGAAAAACCAAATTAATTCATTCTTATATTAGACTTAAAACCACATGTGTTCTCCTACCAACAAGAATAAACTCATCAGACCATATATTTTAAAGCCAAATATGCAACAGAGTTGGGGAACTAGTAAAATGTGGAACTGATTCTCTTTTTTAAATTAAAAAATGAAAATTCTAATTCCAAATGCCTCTTTGGGTTTGCAGTTTCAAAACATTTCTGAAATGTGGAGAGTGGCTAAAAAGAAGGAAATGCATCTGTGAGGAAAATTAGGCATAACAATCTGGGGAAATATATGGATAGAGGATAAAAGAACCTCTCTTGGGGTGGAGAAAAATCTTAGAATAAAATAAAACACTTAGCACAGGGGTGCACTAAGGCACGGAGAGCATGCTGCTGAAAGTTGTGGCAGCAGACTGAAGAATGAAGTGGGATTAAGTATCATTTTGCATTTTATATAATACTTCCAAGTTTTCAAATTACATGCAGTTATTAATGAATAAGTCCCTGCAACCATGTTCTTGCAAGTAGTGTTATCCCCTTTGTATTGGGAAGAGAAGAAAAAAGTGGAAAATTAAATTAGTTGAGTCACTGGGTCTACGGTGAAGTTGGAAACAATATAAATGTCTTACCTCAGCCATGTGGGCAAAGGAAAGGAGTGATGTTTCCACACAGTAACAGCTAGAAATAGACTTCACTATTCAAATTCCTATATAAAAGATGTTGTTTAAAAAGACTGAATACAAACAGATTTCTCTTAGCTATTACTATGATTTCACTACACTAATGTTGGTGAGCTAATGCAAATAACCCTGTCAAACTGGTATTAGTGGCAGTCCTCATTCTGTACCTGGGGAAGTAAATCAGGGAGGGTTTTGTTTATTTAATTACCACTGATTTTCAGAAACTCTCCAGTGAGAGCTAGAGGCTGCCAAACTCGGATTTCTGCTGGCACCACGCTGAGCCCCTGGGTGCTCTCACAGTGCTGCTCGAGTTGCAGTAGTATTTGATTGTTCAGAGTATCTGACTGGGCAAGGTGCTATCATGATTTATCAAGACAGGTGTCCTTTGAAAAGAGCTCAATATGTATTCCTGGATTGTTAATCACTGAATTTTGTCATTCTGTTTGGTATAGGTATGAGTTATGCATATGACGAGTTATTTCACTTGAATGTCACTTGCTTCACTAAGCACCACACTTTGCTGTGTCCAAATTGTGATGTCATTTTTGTTCAAGAACTGCATTCTGACTTAAGTTTCATGCTTTATTAACAAAAGCAAAATATTACTGCAACAATGATCTGTGGTTCACTGCTGAAAGTTAGACGCATTGATGGGAAACTAGACTGATCAATGTCATAACAGAGATTTTAAAAATCATTTGAAGTGTCTGTGCCCAAGTGTTTAAATAAGTCTTCTCATGCCTGTACCAAATATATTGTACCCATTTCCTTTGAACTTCTTTTACTCTGTTACTTCTATTTGACTTCAGCCTGCTGGCATGGAAAAGTGAATTGATTTTCCTCTTCTAAAGAAATGGTGTTAAATAGCGACAGTCATCTTATCATGCTTTTTATATAAAGGCTTTTCAGACTTTATTAATTTAAATTCATATTAGAGGCTTTCAGGGCATGTTCAGTAGACATTTTTTTCAATCGCTTTTGCATTGTGTTTATTTCCCCTAAAAAATTTCCCTAGGCAGGGCTGTGTTCCTGACACATTTCAGATTTCAACTCTCCTGCTTTGGCCTGTCTTCCTATATATATCCTGTTAGTTTGGCTGTTGTCTGTCACCTTGTGCGTAAGCCAGACTGAACATAGCAAAGACCTAAATAAATCCTTGGCTTTGTAATCCAAGTCAAAATCCTTGACTTTGAAGGGGGGAGGAGACAGGTGGTGATGTGCAGGAATAAGGAAAGAGACTGGTTTCATCTGGCTTCCTCTTTTGTGGAGAGTCCAGAGTAGCTTTTGGAAGTGCTTCCCTATGTGGAATGTCATCTTTTCAGCATAACTTACTATGTATTTGAACCAAATAGGACCAGATCCCTTGTACACAGAGCTGCAGCTAAATAGGATTGCTGGAGGTGAAAGTGAAGAAAAAGGAGATATCTTGTGAAAGATAGAAAAAAAGCTTACAATGAGAAAATGTGTAATTTGTATAGTATGGAAATATCTTCAGACCTCTGAACAGGAAATGCTCAGACTTTTCTCTATGTCACTAAATCATCCTTAGGAACAAGCTTGGACACTCTGGTAGAACAGTTGACTATTTAAAACTAATTGAAAATGGAATCATATAGGAAACATTTCTGTTTGAAGTCCTAATATGGGTGAAGGTAACAGAGCATAAAAGAGATGTTTGTTTCCAGACATTTTGTGAATAGAAGTGGTGTATCTGGGCTTTTTGGCACAAATCCATTGCATTGATTACTAAAATGTTTTAGCATGGCAGCCTGGTACCTTGACTAAAGAGCACCGATTTCACCATAAAGCCATAATACAGTGGCTTTTAAAAATTTCCCTGCAATTTTTTCCCATTTGTTATTGATATTACTGTGAATATCTATTATGACTTCTTCCTCATGTAGTGCTGAAAAGTGAAGCACAGACTTGTTCTCCATGGCTGATATATATTATTTATAAAGTCTAGTTTAGTGTATTCTGAATTTGAGCATCAAGCTATTTCTCTGCCTCTAAATCTGTTGTTTATGGGCTACTGACCTTCAAAATATCATGTCTTAAAAGACAACACAGTGTTTTATGTAAGTTGATAGACAGACAAATAGATGGGTTTCTATTAATAGGCTGATTGCTGTGACTGAAAAATTTAGTTATGCAAATGAACAATCTTTTTCTCTCTGCTGAATTAATTATTAAGGAAGAAGAACAGAGACTGAGACATGATTTTCAGCAGAAGTATGACTCAATGTTTTCTGAGCCTTGGTGAGACTCTGCCTGTCCCCCTGAAGCCGTGTCCATCCCTAACTGTGGCTGCGAGGTGCTCTGGATGGCCAGTGCCCAGCTCTGGGAGACAGTTTCAGTCCCACTCCTTACTTCCAAAAAGGAGGCTTGGTATCATGGAAAGTCTTCTGCAGGATTTCTTTGAAATGAAGAACCACAGGTTCTATCCACTGTACATTTTGATCAACTGAATGGAGGTAAGGACTCACCTGAAAACAACAGAGAATATTCCAGGCATTTTATCCCACCAGACTCACTGAGAAAGCATGGGAAGTTGATGATGAAAAATAATCTGTCAGCCCAGGTTATATAGGGGTTAAATGAATCACAGTCAAGCCCAGCTTGCTGGGCTGCTGCTAGGCAACAAGTAACTCTGCATTTAGAAATTCCCCACTAATTGATTCTTGACACTGTTCCCCCTCGGTTTGTATAAATATAGAGCTGTTTCTGGGGGGTGGAGAGGAAAAGCTCGGGTGTGGTGAGCACCTGGCATATCCTGGCATATCCTGGCAGGTGAGATGCATATGTTGAGTCATTTCCCATCGATGAAGGAGTTCAGTGGCTGCAAGGGATGGCAACCCCTTAGGATTCCTATTTCATAAAGCAGTACTGAATTTATGGAGCAAAGAAATCTACATGAGCCATGCGAAATATTGCAGTATTTCGCCCTTTAATGCATGTCGGCTTTTGCATCCATTTGCTCTTTCCTTTTATGTAAGTGACCAACAAAGAAATGGGAACCAGCCTTCCTTACATGGCTAACATTTGGCAGGCTGGTATATCTGGTGTAGTGTCAGGATATCTTCCATGTGGAAGGTTCAAAGCACACAGGAGATGGGGAGCTGGAGCAGGGATTTATGTGGGTTAGAGATACTGGAAGAGTCAGGCTAAGGAAGGAAAGGGGAAGCTTGCCTGAAGGAGAAAAGCAAGCCAGCAAGAGTCTGAGTCTTAAAATCCTCTTTTATTGATGGCTCACTTTTAGAGTCTTTATTATATTGGCTCTATGCCTAACCCTGATAAGGTTTTACCCTCACCACCAGCTGCAAGGCTCAGGCATTTTAAAGATTTCTTCATGAATTAAGCTATTGTTCCTTATAAATACACCCTAATTCTGGTTTTTTTTCCTTTCTCATACATTATTTATTTCCTAGCTCTTTCTTTAGCTGCAGAGAAATGAAAGACAGAGAAGGAGGAGTACAGAAGGAAAGAAAATGAAAATGGGATGTTTCAAAGATGATAGAAAAAATATGATTGTTTTTTTGACAATGGTAAAAATTCCCTTTCATGATATGGAGGTAATTGGTGGATGCCACGTGTCTAACTCCAGCATGCACATGCTCAAATATGTGGTATTCTTACTCTATTTCTTTTCTGACATGATAAAAAAATGCATTGTTATGTTTTGTTTCTCTGCATTTCCATATTTTCTTGCAGACTTTGGGGGACATTTCCTTTTCTTTGACATCCTCTGTGGAGTGCTGCCCTTGTGCTGCTCAGGTGAAATGTCTCCCTAAGCACCTGGGGGTGAAAGGATGCAGCTTTTCAGACATGTATCAGTTCTGAAGCAAGTTGGGTGATAACAGAAATCACTTGGGATTTTGTCGTTCATTTCACTTGGCCAATCCCTTCAAACTCAGTTTCATTTTTATGTTCAGGGAGTTCTATTTAATCGCTAAAGACCACACTCCTCCCCCTGCTAGATGGAATATAACTATTGCCAGTGAGCACTACACCATATTTTTGACAGTTTCATTTATAAATCAGTAGCTATTCCACACATATTTACAGCAAGATTGCATTAATATATTTTGGCATGCTTTCTTAATATGTTGCTACTGCTTTTTATTATATATTTAATAATCTCTTACTAACTTTAATGTTTTCATTAACAGTGACAAAATCTATTTAAAGAGCAAATAATTTTTTTCTTTCTTTAGTAGAATTGCAGATTGTCTGTGTCAGGTACAAGACAGAAGAAACAGGAAACCTGTCTAATATATATCCATTTATAAGTAAGAGTATCCTGGTACACTCACACTTTTTGAAATAGAAAAAGCATTTTGAAAATATTAGACAAATTTAAATCCTGACCTGTGTTGTTTGCTATTCCTCAAGGAACAGCAAAAGTGAAATGCATTACCCATGAGAGCAATATGGAGCCGAGAGAAAAATCAAAGTGACATATTTATTCCTTATTCCTTTTAAGATGACGTCTAGTTCTCTCTGGATAAAAAAAACCAGTTGTGCTGTCCTTTCATACAAGCTCTCAAGAACAGCTGAATAAGCTTTATCAAAAACACTTCCTTTTTCAGATTTAGACGTAGATTATCTCCAAATTTATATAGCAATATATATTGTATATAATCTAATTTATACCCATCAGAAGTTGCATCATTTCTCTTAAACTAACCCTTTGCATATATCAGCATTTCTAGATTGGCCCTGAGCTTCTCATTATTTCTAAATAGTTATGATTCAATGTATAGTACATGTTTATCTGGATAGCAATGCAAAATTATTTTTTGCAGAGGCAGGCCACGTGACAAAAAGCCAGTGGGCTGCTGCCTCCCTCATGGGAAGCCTGAGAAGCCCTTTGGGGAGATCCAGAGATTCATCTCTAGTGTAATTACAAGGATGCCTTAGAGAGTTCACGTGTAAGACCAATTAGTCACAGAGAGTGCATTCCCACTGCAATATTTTTCTCTCTCATCTCTAACACTCTTTGCCACTTTCTGCACTATGTTAGAATCAAATCTACAAACAGCATGGAGATGAATTCAACATTAGGTAAAAGTAGTTAAAGCCTACATAGGAGAAGAACATAAATACTTCCATCACTCTTGAAGAGCCAAAGCATGTCTACACATGCTTTGAAAAAAGATTTTAATCCTGGACAAGTTTTGGAAAGAATAGCTAAAGAGGACAGCACCACTGTTAACAATGGTGTCTATTTACCTTGTGCTGTGAAAGAAAGCACAATTGCTCTTTCAATTTTCTTTAATCATTCTGCATTGTAAAATATTGTTTCTGTTAAAGGAAACATTTTATTGTTATTTTTAAAATATTGTGCACAACAATAAAAGGTTCAGTGATGATTTAGATGTACCAGAGAAGTTATTAGCTCTCCTTGTATAACAAATCTTAAATGGAAATTAATTGCAATGATGACTTCAAGTAACCTCAGCTTAATAAAGGAATTGTGATTGTCTGCATTTGGAACTCTTACAAGGCAATCATGTAATCGATAACAATATCTGCTGGGTTCTAGCATCACTGTATAAGCATTATTTATTACTGCTTGCTGGCAAAGCAGTTACTCCATTTTCCAAGCCAAGCTTCAGTGAAAGATTCTGGCAGCAATTAAAGAACTTCCAAAAATATGTACGTGAAATAAATAAGATTTCAGACTTTTAGACATTATCAACAAGAAAAATTGAATAAACTCTCATATAGTGACTTCAGTTAATCTCTTTGTCCTGGCACATTCTTTTTTTTTTTATTATTATTTTGGCACTATGATAAAGAAATTAAGGTGTAAAGATATAAACAACCTCCTCTGCTTAGATTAGGACAGTCTAGGGTAATCACATTTTTTGTTTCTACCCATATCATTGCTGTTGAAGAGGCTATATTTAATATATGACTAAAATCTATATATTTGCAATCCCTCACAAATTTACTGAAGGAGAGCAGAGACTTTGCTTTCAAATTCAGCCTTACCCTGGTGCTATGAGTTTCTTCGGTGTCCTCAGGAGCATCCTCAGGCAGCTTCACCTCATGTCCTCTTGTGCTACACACGAAATAAAGTTTTGCTTATGACCTGGAACTGTCCACAAAAGTGACAAGGACAGAGTCAGAACAGGTATCTCTGGTCGAGCTGTTCCCAAAAGAACCCCCACGAGAATCTGACAACTAGATAGGAAATATGGACTCTTGGTGGGGAGAGCACCCAAGATGTGATGGGAGACCTGTCTTTGTGCTCCTCTTAGCTTGTGTCCAGAAGACTCAGGGGACAGGCACTACCCTGGGTGTGTTAAAGCCTGCAGAATCACTTGTGTCCACCATGTGAGCCCTACAGGCAGCCATGTTAGGTCCCATCTCCTTCCTTCCATTTCCCTCATGCTCCCAAGCACTTGGATACCAGCATCTGTCGATGAAACTGCTGCCAAAGAGAATATCAGCCTGCCCAGAAGCCTCACAGCTACACAGATGAAACTGAGTACAGTAAAGAAAAACTAGATTAATATTTCATGCTTTCTGAAATGTGATTCTTTTAGCAAACATGGTTTTAAAAGCAAGAGAAGGATGAATCAGCAACTGATTTTATAATCAATTTTTTGAGATTTTGCAGAACTGTCTGTTATTGACATAAGAGTATGATAATTTCTGCTTCATATCCAGCATAGTAAGGAGATATTTGAGACAGAGTTCCTGGGTGTTTTTCAGAAATCTCAGGACAGGCAGAAGGATTCAGACAACACCAGAGGACTACCAGTTCCTGGAAATTAAGTACACATGAGGTAAAGAAGAAAAAGACATTGTCAAACCAGTAACTTATAAGTTGCTATGCCTCAGCAGTGGGAGTGACACATTATGCAAGCCTAACCAAGTTCCTCATGAACAGCAAGCTCAGCTCTCTCAATCTGTCCACTATTTTCTCAACTTTTGTAAATTTTCCTTGTCTGCTAAATAAGAAAGAACATAAATCACTAAAGAAGTAATGTTGGTGGTTACTATAGAAAGCACAGCAAGAGAGAGTCTTAGAATAGATGGAGCTGTGCAACAGCCAAGGTGCTCAAGGTAGGATAAACAGACACAAAGAAGTGGGAGAAAAGTAAGCAGACACTGTTTCACTTCTTGAAAGTTTAAAAATTGAGTTTCAGTGTACGCAGAATGTTGGTTGGCTAGTTTGGGTTTTTTTTTTTTTAAGTGAGAACTTCCTTGTTTGCAACAGAATTTCCAGGATATTAAGAGGTACTTAGCGGTTGTGTTTACTGACTAAGTGTAATTGTAACATGTTATCAATCAAAATGTGTGAGAGATGAAATGTCTTTGATGGCTACATCCCTAACTGAAAAAAATTTGCCATTACCTTTGCCTTGTCCACTAATCATCTGCCAAAAAGTAGTTTGCATTGGAAATGTTCCACCTTTATGCTAATGTTACTTGACAGTAACTGAGATTTCATCAGTGGGACCTATATAAAGACCTCAGGAGAAATTCAGAATTGTCTGTCTTAGAGCTGGGAGTATGTATAAAATATTATTTTTAAGGGAAAAGGATATGCAATGGCTATTTTTTACATAGAACCAAAACCACCCACACACCATGTAAAATTATCTAAAACTACATGTTATGCTGGAGATAAAATCGAACCTTAGGGCCTTAGCTCATTTCTATTATGTCTAATGAAGTCTGTAGAACTACAATAATGTATAAACCGCCTGAAAGAATAATTATTATTGTATTAAGAAGTAAATACAAGTAATAATTTATGAACAAATAAATTGGTTTAATGAAAAATAGCTTTTTTTCTGCATACCATTAGGATGTAGGAAATATAGTTGGCAGATAAAATATGCTGTAAGAATCACAAAAATAGATCATCTTTTGTACTGTTTGCATTTTAGAAAGAAAAACAAAAATGTTATGGTAAGGCAGGTCAAAAAGCAAAGGAGAAATTCTTTACATTCCTTGGTAAATTTTCCTCTGCCTTTTCATATTTCAGATGTTCAAAGTTAGGAATGTCAAAATGACATAAGGACATAGATCAGTATTGAATCAGAACAAATGCACATCTAACACAACATCTTGTCTCTAACACATTCTATAGTGATGCCTAAGGACAAATACAAAAATGGCAAGATGTGCAGTGTGACGCTTCACAAGCATGAAAGTGTTTTGCTTCCACTGTTTAGGGGTTAGAATATTCAAAAAGCTATATTGTATTCCATGAGTAAAATTGTTTAGGAAAACAGGTTCCTTTTATAGCTATGCATGAAAATTTACTATAATTCACAGATTTTCATCGACATTATCTCTTATTTCCATTGAACTAAAAATCAAGCACTAGTAAATATCTTTGTAATAATAATGATATCAACATCACAGTTATCTGCTTTCCGTACATCTTGCTTGATTTTAATATAAATCAAAAAGATAAGCATTTGTAGTGAACAGAAGCAAGGGATGCTTTGTGAAATGCACTGCTGCTACTAAGATAATTTCTCTCTTATTTTAGCCTGCTCTGCTTAAGGCACATCAGTTCCACTGGATTTTGCATCCAGATAGTATTCCTGCTGTTGGCCTGGCACCCAGAGAAATTTATGTGGAGAGCATGTGCACAGGGGAAAAACCCTTCAAACTGTTCAGGCAGAAATGGATCAAAAAGAGCCTCTCTGTATGGACAAGCAGATACCTATTTCATATTCATATCACATCGTGTGCTCAGCTGGATCATTTTTTATGATTTGGATTGATTTTAATAGGTCTCTCACCTCATTTTCTGACAATGTTGATACTATAGCTCAATTTCATATGTATTCATAATTCTTGTTTCCCTTTGCTCAGCAAAGCTTCATCTATCTGCTAAGCCTTTTTCCCTCTAATTCCAGTGTTTATCAAGATTTGAAGCAAATCAAAGCCCACCTTGCAGGAGGTTATGCCACCAGGTCCACCTGTACCCTACACAAACAATCACTGAGGAGAGTTTGGAGAGGAGGTGTACAAATTGAACAACCAACAAGCACTTTGTGTACTGTGTTCATATGGAATTAAGAGATCTTGGAGCTGGAAAAAAAGCAGCTGAATAGTGGTGCTAATTTACTAATATGTATTAGTTGCAGTTCCATTATAGTTAATGGAAGCAGAACAAAGCCTGCATGTTTTGATAAATGTTACTCTTCTCAGTAAGAAAATAGCATTTTTCTTCATTTTCTACAGACATTTCTTCTAATCTTCATTTCTGTTAATTCAGGAAAAGAAGAGGAAAAATTAATATTTATCCAATTGTGGCAAGTGTTTAAGTGTATAGAAACAAGCATGAAGAACAAAATGCTATGTGACAAGTGGGTTAAATCTGTCAAATAGATCACTTTGTCATCACAATATGCCATTTACTAATTTTGGGAGTTTTTTTAAGAATATGGCTCCCCAAATTATTCTTATTAATTATTGGTATATTGCTATATCTATATATGGGGTTAAATCCTAATGTTAGCATCAGTCCTATATTTTATGATAACATGCTTCAAATTGTTCTGAAGGACAATGAATTGTACAGTCAGAGTAGCACAATTGCTACTTTTAAAACAACCAACCTCCTTGGAAAAAAATTTCTTCAAGGAACATTGCTTAAGTAAGCAGAAAGTATAATATATGGTTTCCAAACATAGGCTACATTGCAGAGTTACTAAATTTTTGTGAAAATATAAAAAGATCTCTTATATATCCACAACAACAATAATTGTAAAACATGAAAATATGCAAATAAATATCCATTTCTTAATTATCTGAAAGCTCATTGAAATTCAGACATATTCTCATTGAATTGCAGACACATAAAGTGTGTGTACATCAACAGTATTTCATATAGTGATAATACTTTGCTTTATATAAGGTGGAAAAAAGGATAATCTCACTATTACGAATTACTTTCATGACAGATTCTGTTCTTCTGTTCTTTTTACAAGCATCTGTGCTTTCTCTATTTGTATAGCTATATGATTTCCTAATCTTTGAGTGGTTTAGTAGTATTCTGAAGAATTTCTGAAATTTTTGAGCATACCATAATTTACCTGAGCATTAGAACCTGCCAAAGAATGATATACTTTATGCAGAAGTATTTTCTGAGATAGGCCTCTAGCAAAATAGGAAAATTGAGATGTTTTGTACTTTATCAGTCTGGATTAATATGTTTGAGAGACACTTAAATGGTGTAGAGGCAATGACAGGTAGAAATAATAACTTTAGCAAAGCTGATATAAAAGAAGTGCCAAATAGCACAGTCTAATTCCCACCCCTAAACAAAACTAAAAAAAAAAAAAAAAA